>SSNS01000100.1:1678586-1825250 GCA_006937985.1 Aphyosemion australe | reverse complement strand
AAGAAGGTTTAATGTGTCTCCCAGCACAATCTCCAGAACATGGAGGAGATTTCAGGAGACTGGCGGTTATTCTCGGAGAGCTGGACAGGGCCGTAGAAGGTCCACAACCCATCAGCAGGACCGATACCTGCTCCTTTGTGCAAGGCGGAACAGGCTGAGCACTGCTCGTGCCCTACAGAATGACCTCCAGAGGGCCACTGGTGTGAATGTCTCTACCCAAACAATCAGGAACAGACTTCATGAAGATGGCCTGAGGGCCCGACGTCCTGTAGTGGGCCCTGTGCTCACTGCCCAGCACCGTAGAGCTCCACTGGCATTTGCTCAAGAACACCAGAATTGGCAAGTCCGCCACTGGCGCCCTGTACTTTTTACAGACGAGAGCAGGTTCACCCTGAGCACCTGTGATAGACGTGAAAGAGTCTGGAGAAGACAAGGAGAACGTTATGCTGCCTGCAACGTCGTTCAACATGACAGGTTTGGTGGTGGGTCAGTGATGGTCTGGGGAGGCATATCCATGGAGGGACGCACAGACCTCTACTGCCTAGGAAATGGTGCTCTGACTGCCATAAGGTATCCAGATGAAATCCTTGAACCCTTTGTCAGACCCTACGCTGATGCAGTAGGTCCTGGTTTTCTCCTAATGCACGACAATGCCCGGCCTCATGTGGCAAGAGTATGCAGGCAGTACCTGGAGGATGAAGGAATTGAAACAATTGAATGGCCTTCACCATCCCCTGACTTAAACCCAATAGAACATCTGTGGGACATTATGTTTGGGTCCATTAGGCGGCGCCAGGTTGCTCCTCAGACTGTACAAGAGCTCAGGGATGCCCTCACACAGATCTGGGAGGAAATGCCACAAGACACCATCTGTTGTCTCATTAGGAGCATGCCCCGACGTTGTCAAGCATGCACACAAGCTCGTGGGGGCCACACAAGATACTGAAAAGCATTTTGAGTTGCAGAAATTAAGTTTCTGAAATAATGGACTAGCCTGCCACATCTTCATTTCACTCTGATTTTAGGGTGTCTACACAATTGAGCCCTCTGTAGGCTGAACACTTTTATTTCCATTAAAAGACTTGGCATCCTTTTGTTCCTAAGACATTGCCCTGTCGTTATTTGTATAGATATCCAACTTCATATTGAGATCTGATGGATCTAATGTGTTTCTTTAAAGTGTTCCTTTAATTTTTGTGAGCAGTGTATATATACTGTATATATGAATGGTAAATGGCCTGTATTTGTATAGCGCCTTCTTAGGGTTCTACAACCCCCCAAGGCGCTTCACTGCACAATCAGTCATGCACCCATTCACACTGCTGGAGGGGATGAGCTACATTGTAGCCACTGCTGCCCTGGGGTGCACTGACAGAGGCGAGGCCTGCCGTACTCTATATAAATGACAAAAGCCTAACAGGTCAAATATTTGTTTCTTTCTTGATGAGAAATGATAGAGAAATGAAGTCTGTCAGGGAAAATTCACTGCTGAATGAGACAGTTGGTGGAAGTGCAGTTTTAATTAAGTAATACATTTAAAATCATTAATTCATTAATTTTATATACTTATGGCTGCCTTCTGCCACTTTTTTGTGCTGTTCAAGAGGTCCATCATGAAAACGAGATGGTACATCTCATAAGGTTACTCCTCTTTAAATAAATGTAAAATAATAATAATAATAATAAAACTCATTAAAAATACATATACATATGGATTTATATTGTATGTTATATCTTGACTCGGCTTACATTTATCAGTGGAGTGCCTTGCTTTTGGTAGCTGGGTCTTTAGACCCAGTTTACTGAATTAAATCACCACTACTACTTTATAGTTACAATCCATCAATATTATACAGAAATGTAATTAATTTTGCACACACACACACACACACACACACACACACACACACACACACCTCAGCTGAGAGGTTGAATTGAATCCATTAATTTTTGTTGCAACTCTATGAATTTCCCAAATAAAACAAAGGTCAATTTTATTTGTATTTGTAGCCAGATTAATCTTTCTTTAGGTTCACAAAAAATAAATGTGCACATTATTTATTCCTGGTTTACACATCTATGATTTTCTTCTTAAATATCTAGAACAGCATGACTCCATAAACAGAAGCAAATCTATTTAATTTACTGTCACGATTGTTTCTCTGCAGGCAAGAAAAGATCATGGTGCGCCAGTCTACATCATCAACCTCCTCATTTCTGATCTCATTCAGCTCTGCTGCCTGGCTGCATGGTCGGCAGGCCTGATTCATGACATCCTCGATTACATCTACACTTTTGGTCTGATGGCCAGTGTTGGATTCATGGTGTGCATCTCCTTAGAAAGGTAACAGCTTATTAATGTTTCTGTTTCTGATAACTTTATGGGTAAAAACTCTGAATCTCTTTGGTCTATTTGTCATTACAGATATTTGGTCATCGTTAAGCCGCTGTGGTACAGATTCAGGAGAAACATCAAGATATCTGTGATGATCTGTGCTTTCATCTGGACACTCCCACTTGTTTATGTCATCCCTTTCCATTTTGGTGCTAATTCTGACATGGTAGAGACAATGTTTGCTGTCTACATCCTCCTTCCTCTCCCTCTGTTCATATTCTTCCTGGTTGGGACCCTTAAAGCCTTGTCTGCAGCTCGTAGCGTTCCTGTTGATGAAAAACGAAGAATTGTGGCCATTCTGGCTGCAGTTCTGCTTATTTACACACTGCTGTTCCTCCCCAGTGTCATTTGGACTTTTGTAGAAAGAGGCAAAAATAACAAAACGCTCCTCTATGTGGCAAGGATTTGTTTTGATCTTAGTCCTCTTGCAGATTTGACTTTGTACTTCTTCATCAGACAAGGTACCATAGACAAGCTTTTAGAATCACTGTGCTGGAAAATTTCTAACAGTGAGCAAACTAACAACACGGACAATGAAATTGTGTCTGCTTCATGCACTGAAGCAGTTTAGGCTTTAACCTATAGACCCCTTAAATGTTATTGTTTACATCTGAGTAATACCACACGTGCACAACGCTGGGGGGCAAGAAGACACTCTGCAGCCACTATCCAGAGCTGTATCTCCGTGATTTAAGCTACCAAAATAAAACCTAGGGATTTAGATATTATTATTTTAGATCATCTAATACATTTTTGTGCAGATGACCAAAAAGTTACATTTCAGAGCTAACGCTGTTTAGCACAAACCTTCCAGATCCATTTGAAATAGCTAACAAGCTGTGGCATGACAGCTGGTCGCTAGTTGAGTACGGGGATATCTACAATTATTTGGTTAACATGACTGGACTTCACACAGCTGAAGCAACAAAGGTGTAACCAGAGCTCTTCAGCGTTGAGCGGGTTAATGCTGAAGGATCGCCATGACAGTTAATCTTTTGAGATTAACAGATGCTCCATTTATTCTGACGAGCTCAGTGAACAGAAACATGAAACGAGCAACATTAGAGGCTGGGCGGATCTCAGGAGTGACAGTTTATAAAAAATAAATAACTTCTATACATTTGACATACCTGACAAGCTTACTAAACACAAAACGGATGACGTTAGAGGCTGTCAGCTCTAATTACAGAACACATTTTATGTAATTATGTAACCCGGTTACAAAGGCATACAAGTCATTCGATGGTAGGGCTGGGTGATATGGCCTAAAATTAATATCACGGTATATTGAGGAGTTCACCTCGATAACAATAAATGGACGATAACTACATGTATGAGCAAAAAAAAAGGTTGTTCACTAGATGGGGCTGTCACGTGTATTACGTTGAGTCACGTTGTCATGTGACTCGAGGTAGTACAGCTTCTTAAAGGGACATGAACGTCACCAACCTACACACATCTTTTCATTTTTTGTTATCAAATGTATTGACATGGGAAAAACGATATCGATAATAGTTAGAAATTGCGATAACGATAAATTTTCAATTTTATGCCCAGCCCTATTTGATGGCATTAACTTGTTCATGTCTAGACACATGGGGCAGATACTTTTTTATTCCGTTATGAGACTTTGCGGCTACGATGTGGATGGATCATCCATTCACACTCTCTTCATGGCTGTTAACCATTGCCTTTTATCAGCTGGAAACCAGTAAAATTTTACATTACTGATCTCCTTTCATCTACTTGTGCAGCCTACAGTGCTGCATGTGTTAATCTTTCTGATAGATTTTATTTCTCCACTGCTTAGCTCAATTTATTGACAAATGACAGATAATGACAACGGTGGTCAACGGGGGTGTGCCGTCTTCTTGCCCTCCAGCCAGAAACACGGGAGGGGGGGCTTGGGCAGGTCAAGCATCAAGGGGTCTATTCGGCTAAAACAGAATCTTCCTCAGAAGAGACAGATTGTTTTCATTTATGAACCTGTGAGAAAACCCAAAAGCCATAATGTAATACAAATATACAAGATGCATCGCTGTTCTTGGGTAGCTATGTAAAAATCAATCTGTGACAAATTTTTGTATTTTCTGCACAGCGGCTCTGTGTAAATGTCTGTTTTGAAATCTATTCTCGTGTTTCCATCCTTACCACAAAACTACCAGTCATGAGTTACATAAAGAATCTATTCCATCTGTTCTAGATGGTTTGTGAAGCCCTATTTTAAACCTGCTTAAAGTCATTTGTCTTTATTAATTTAATCAAATTTGTTTTGTCTTATGTTGTGTAAATGATTAACTCATTCACTGCCAGCCGTTTTCTGATCAGAAAGCCCCTGACTACCAGCGTTTTTGATCGTTTTTACTGTTTTTTGAAGAGTCACAGAACATTGTGCTCTATGATCATGTAAACGCCAAAACTACCAAAAGAAAGAGTGGACTCACTTCTTACATCAGGAAGAATCACCGTTTTTCTAGCGTTATCCGTTCTTTCACAATCTGTTGCCGAACCGTGAGCTGCAGAAGCATTTCCCGTTGACGCATCGTTTTTATCACAGCAGCGTCCCAAAACAAACTCGTAATCCATTGATTTTCTGCTTCCTGATCACGTGATGTGTGACATACACGGATGAAGATCCGTTTTAGACACGTGATGTTTGTTCTCACGGTGCGGGGGCTCGCTGCAACGCCCGCCCCGTAAAAAAATGCAAATGACGACTATAGTCGTCAATGGCAGTGAATGAGTTAAGAAAGAAAAAAGGGATAAATTGTAGAGGAATTTTCTTTTATTATTTAATTTATTCATTTTTTCTTTTATTTTCACATCTAACATTTTTCTGTTTGAGCAATTCATGTTCAAAAGCAGAGTGTACGTGCTTTCTCTATGTAAATTAAAGGCGTTTTTCCCTCTGGCTTGTCTCTGCTCTCTGGGCGTGCAGCAGGCTCATAACTGTATGGTTCTGGTCATCATAAGTATAATTATAAACATTTGAAGTTTCTTCTGTGTCAGAGCCGCATTAGAATCCATATTGTTCTCTGGATTAAGCTAACAGGACTCCCTTTGCTGACGTCACTTGGTTTGGCAGGGAAAAAAAAAAAATTTCTCACAAAATTGACTCTAAAAGCCTAAATAATTTATGTATGTGTAAATTTTGATTTAAAACGAGTTTCTGTTACGTTTCTCTAAACATTGGTTCATGGGAGTCTCTAACTTGCAATTTGCTCTTTAAAGGTAAGTAACAAACCCACACGCAGAAGATTAAGACTTAATCTTGAGTATGAATGTTTTTCAGGCTTTTTACAGAAGCAAGAGTCTATCAAGTTCACATGTGAGACAAATAGAAGTTCATGACTTGGTGGTGTAGTCATCTGCATAGCAAAATAAACTGATCGTAACGTCATTGAATCCCGTGAGAACTGTTTGCTCTCTGCACTCCGTGGAGAGCTCATACATGTATTATATGTGTTTGTGTGACCTCTCCCTTCTGCAACATTAAACCAGTAGTCCAAGCTGTTTGACTTTGATCGTGTTTTTATATCTCAGTTGGGTCATTGGTTATTAAAATTCCCATTTCTTTAACACTAGAGTATCTCATGTTTGTAGAAGATGTGGTCCTTTATTTTCACCAAACTACAACCTTTAGTTCGTGCTGGAAAGTTTGCAGGATCAGCACCTCCAAAACCAAGATCATGGCTCTAAACATGAAAATGGGTGCTAGGATTCATTTAAGGATTTAAAAAATGCCTATGTCGCTCATCTTCATTAGAGTGAGGGGCTTGTGTCTGCCTCCAGATCTGGACTTTTTTAATTAGCTCCAGTGAAACGCTGTTTATCACATAATGTTAAAAAATCCAGCAGGGTGAATTCTGGCAAAGTCTGCAACTTGTTTACATCAGTGAACAGCAGCAGGGAGAACGTAAGCTAATTGTCATAAACAGGGCTGGAGTGGGACACATTTTCAGCCCTGGAGTTTCAGAGCCCAGACCGGCCCACTTCATGACCTATTATTATTAAAATCATGTTACAACTTTATATGTATAGTCTACAATAGCACACTGCTCTGTAAAGACTTGTAATTCTCTGTGTTTTTCTAAAATATTTTCAACCCAGTGCCAATAAGAGTTGCTTTACAGTGTAGGTTTATTTGAACATCAGTGCACATCTCCAGCATTATTCTTTACAACACATTCTCTTCAACAATATAACAATCTACATTCTGTTCAAATAGGTGTTTTGAGATTTTCAAACCTTAAAAATGAAATAAAAGAATAAATGAAAATATATTTTTAAATAGTGATAAATAAAATAAAGTGTTGCACTTTCTATTAACACTAGTTTCTTTTTTCTCTGTAAGGCATGTATGGATGTTTTCCTACATATTATTTATATATACACCAATAATAATAATAGTACTATTGCTAGCATGGATTGAAAGGCTATAAACCCAAGACAATATCAGACAGAGGTGAAGGTTTATGCATTTAACAAGACTTTTCATAAATGATAACCAGGGCTGCTGTATAATTTAATCTGCACATCCAGACACAATTAATCTTCTGTCTCATGAACAGAAGCTCGGATGTTTATGCCCACAAAGGTTTTCTTTTTTGTACAACACACTCCTCTGGTTTTGACTTTTTCTTTCTTGTGCTTGCTCCTGGGATCAGACAAATATCTGTGCCAACAAACTGAGTTAATCTGTGTCAGGATCTGCTTCTCAGCCCCTTTTTATTAAATGAAGTAAAGAATGGACGATAAAATGTGTTCTGCAGCTTCCATGTTACTTCATATTTCTCTGACTGTGTGGAAATCAAAATCCACAGAGGGGATTGAGGGGAACTTTAAAGGCAGGCAACGGTCCAGAATAATTTCTTCACTTGGTATCATCAGTCCTCTATGATGTTGTCTGCAGTAGCAGCACCTCATCAAGGTTTCAGAGGAACCCACTAGTTTGGCTCATCAGGAAGGCTAGCTCTATCCTATAATAAATGGTAATTGGCCTGTATTTGTATAGCGCCTTCCTGTTTCAGTGTTTGCACTCAGTGTAGCTGTTCGGTGTTTGGTTTGATTTCTCTGTACTGAGACATTTTTGAGTTCTTGTAGTACATAAGCACGCGAAAACACACATTTTCTGTTGCACCTAGCGTTTAGGGAACCCTTTGAGTTCGCACGCAGTTTTATTTGGTGTGAAAGGTTGTTTGCCTAGTTAGCTTAGCCTCGGCGCGGCTATGGCTACTTCTGTCTCTCCCTCTCCGTCTCCTATCTCTTGCTCTGTGTGTCAGATGTTTAGTTACTCCTCTGCCTCCTTTAGTGATAATGGTACGTGTAATAAATGTAGCACTTTTGTAGCTTTGGAGGTGAGGGTGTCGGAATTGGAGGCCCGGCTCCGCGCTGTTGAAAAACCTGTAGATAGCTATAGAATAGACTTTATTGATCCCACAGTGGGGAAATTCACTTGTCACAGCAGCACCATCACTCAAAAGGTAATTAGAAGAAGATAAAAAAAAAGGAAAAAAAACAAGGATACATGCATATACACATAGTCAGTAATCTACTATTGTAATCCTAGATCAGGGGTTCCCAAAAATTTCCTTTGAGGACCCCCTTTCCCGTGTCCAAGACAAGCCAGGACCCTCAACCCCAACTCCTACATGCATAAATAGAATAGAATAGAATAGAATAGACTTTATTGATCCCTCAGTGGGGAAATTCACTTGTCACAGCAGCACCATCACTCAAAAGGTAATTAGAAGAAGATAAAAACAAGGATACAATACATGTATACACACATAGGCAGTAATCTAGTATTGTAATCTTAGATCACTAAAAAAACCACAAATAAAAGATAAGAACAAACTTGGTACCAACACTATGCAGCATACTGTAAGAGACACAGACAACAATGTGAATCCGGTATTGCACAAGTATAGAACACGTGAATATTGCATTGGTGTTATTGTGTACCAGGATGATACCAGCACAGCTTAAACTGAGGAGTTATACACTCTTACAGCAGAGGGGATGAAGGATCTACGATAGCGCTCAGTTTTACATCTGGG
Source organism: Aphyosemion australe (assembly GCA_006937985.1). Taxonomy (NCBI): domain Eukaryota; kingdom Metazoa; phylum Chordata; class Actinopteri; order Cyprinodontiformes; family Nothobranchiidae; genus Aphyosemion; species Aphyosemion australe. Next base: position 1,816,796 of record SSNS01000100.1, on the reverse strand, counting down.
ATGTCTCAGTCTACCTCTGGAGGAGCTGTCCATGATCTCCACAGTGGAGTGCAGTGGGTGGGAGGGGTTTCTTAAGATGGAGGTCATCTTCCCCAGCATCCTCCTTTCACACGTCTCCTCAACAGAATCCAGCGGGCAGCCCAGAACCGAGCTAGCTTTGGTAGCTAGCTTGTTCAGTCTCTTCCTGTCTCGGTCAGAGCTGCCTACACCCCAGCAGACCACAGCAGAATGAATAACAGAGCCAACAACAGAGTGATAAAAGGATTTCAGCAGCTGGGAGTTAACTCTGAAGGACCTCAGCCTCCTCATGAGATGGAGGCGGCTTTGGCCCTTCTTATACAGAGCATCTGTGTTGTGGGACCAGTTCAGTTTACTGTTGAGGTGAACACCCAGGTACTTAAAGGTGTCCACCACCTCAATGTCTGCTCCCTGGATGTTTACTGGTGAGTGAGGAGTGTTTCTCTGGAAGTCAATGACCATTTCCTTTGTTTTACTGGTGTTAAAGCAAAGGTGGTTACGCTCACACCAGTCCACAAAGTCCATGATGACTGACCTGTACTCCTGGTCGTTCCCCTCAGACACACAGCCGAAGATGGCCGAGTCATCAGAGAACTTCTGGAGGTGACAGCTGCTGGTGTTGTAGGTGAAGTCCGAGGTGTAGAAGGTGAAGAGAAAGGGTGAGAGCACTGTACCCTGTGGAGCTCCAGTACTGCACACAACCACCTCAGACGTACAGTTGTGCAGCCTCACGTACTGTGGCCTGTTGGTGAGGTAGTGTTGTGGGAAAATATTTGGTGTTTTCTGTCTCTGATGTATTTTAGCTCAAATCTGGTTTTCTGCACCTCGTCTGATGTCACTCATCTCAGGCCCTTGTGATCCTGGTTCCGGTTCTTCTTCTTTCCTCTGAGCTGGATCAGCATTTGACTCTTTCTCTTTCCTTTTCCCACTCTCCCGGTTCGTTAAGATCTTCTGATCAAATAAGAAATCACGAGCCATACAGACCACCTCGTTGCAATCAACGTAAACTCTTTATTACATCTGCATTTTAACCCAGTGTCACTTGGGGAGATTCCAACCATCTCCCATCGTATAATGGCGAATCTGAAGTTCACCGCATGCACACAGATTTTATCCCTTCTGCAGAACCTGGTTCCGCCTGGTACCTCCCTTCAAGATCCTAACTTTCGTATCCTTGGTAACCGACATATTTATGATCTCTGGCTCCAGGAATGAAGCCATCTGGTCTAAACTTTCTCCTGTCTTATCTGTCCCTAGGTCAGAGTGTTCTCACCTCCCTTTGCACAGTTTTATGACACCAGAACCAGACCTTCACATGAGATTAAAACCTTCTTGCTTTAGCTGGAACTCACAGCTTGATGTAAACATGCATAAATCATGGTTAAATGCAGATCAATAAAGAGTACAAGAATCATATGTGTATCAATAAACCCTGGAAAGAAAAGTGATTAACCTATTTGATTCACTTGATTCTGATGTCTAAAATTAAAGGCACAGTAGGCAAAAAATATTTTTTCCCACAGTAGTTGGTGATCCATGAGGTCAGATGTTCGTCCACTCTTGCACCCCTCATCTTCTGCTGCAGTAGGCACGGCTGGATGGTGTTGAAGGCACTGGAGAAGTCAAAGAACGTGATTCTCACAGTGCTTTTTTGCATCTCGAGGTGATTCAGAGCCCGGTGCTGCAGGTAGATGAGGGCGTCCTCCACCCCCATGTTTGGTTTGTATGCAAATTGAATAGCCGTAGCTACTTAGCTAGCGTGGGGCTATCTAGATCAGAACCACCCCGTAGCGGTCCTCCAGTAGAACCCGAGCAGCCGGGACCTCAGGCCGGCTGGGTGACTGTACGTAAGAAGCATAGAACCCAGCCCGTGGGACACCACCAACCCGTCCACGTTTCAAACAGATTTTCCCCACTCGGTGACGCACCCACTGAGAAGCCGACTCTGGTTATAGGTAGCTCCATAGTCAGAAACGTGGCATTAGAGACTCCAGCAACCATAGTCAAATGTTTGCTAGGGGCCAGAGCGGGCGACATTAAATCCCTGAAACTGCTGGCTAAGGATAAGTGTAAATACAGTAAGATTGTTATTCACGCTGGCGGTAATGACACCCGGTTACGCCAATCGGAGGTCACTAAAATCAATGTTGCTTCGGTGTGTAAGTTTGCCAAAACAATGTCGGACTCCGTAATTTTCTCTGGCCCCCTGCCTGATCGGACCAGTGACGACATACTCTACCTCCTGAGCTACTGCTGCCCCTATAGTACACAAGAGAACTCTCACCTCATGCATGACTGTTGGAGCACTTTTGCACTCATTTATTGGTTAACTTCTTTATTGCAATGCTCAAAAAGCGATATTGCAGCTTGTTCCTTTTGGAAACTGTTAGACTGTACAATCACTGCTGCCAAGAAACAAATGAAAATGTTAGCATTTTCCTGTTTAAGTGTGTTCTGTCTCCATTTTTATTAATGAGATTATCTGTCTGCTTCGATGTGCCTGTTGCTTTAGGTACTGATGCACTGAAATGTTCCCACTGAGGGGGAAAAAAGATGATTCTGTTCTAAATTTTATTGTATTTCCACATATTCATGATCTCTTCCTGTGGGTTGACACTTAAAGAAAGGTATGTAGCACAAAAATAATGTAATTAGATATTATTTGCACCGTATTCAACCAACAGTGTGTTCTCTTCTTTTGTACAGTGTCTATCGAGGTACTATAACGCATTCACGTTTTACTTGATTGGAGAGATGCCCTACAGAAGCAAATTATTACATTGCCTGCAGGTAACAACTGGATTGCTGTTTTTTACATGTGCACATGTGAAGTTAAAAAGGGAATACATGTCAAACTTTATTTCAGTGTAATTACTAAACAGTGACATGACAAAAATGGTTTACAAAGGACCACAAGTTAAAGCAGCATTCTGCAACATTGCCGAAACGCTCGTTCAAGACGCGCGTTTTGGCGGTCATAATGCTCGCTTTTACAACACGTGAGTTTTTGCCCCCTTTGGCATCAAAACGCGTGTTCAAGACGCGCATTTTGGCGGACATAACGCGTGTTTAGAACGCGTGCTTTTTTTTATCTCTTTGGCTTGCCGTATTCTGCCGTAAAACGACACCCAGTCAGTACTTCCGGCGCTACCCGATGCACAAATACTGTACAGTGCCGATGGCGCAACAATGCAGCCTCGCTTCTGTCAGACCGCCCCAGGGCGGCTGTGGCTACTCAGTAGCTTACCATCATCAGCAGTGTGTGAATGTGAGAGTGCATGCAGCGTCTTTGAGTGTCCTAACAAAGCGCTATATAAATTCGATGAATTATTATTATTATTATTATTATTAGTGCAGTAAACAGACGTGGGACCCCCCAACACTATCATAGGTATGAAAATGAACATAATAGATAATACTATGACGCAAAAACTTTACAAAAAAGGATAATTTTAAGGTGTAAAAGTTGCGGAATGTTGCTTTAAGAAAAGTGATGGTCTCCACTTGATTAAAAGAATATTCTTCATTGTGAGTCACATGTAACCATCACCAGGTGGGCCGTAACCACTGCTTTGGTCTCTTTCCTACTTCTTATGTAAATACCTGAATGCTCCTGACCAGCTAAGCTGAGGAGATATTCTTTCCACACTAAACCTGTTTTACATAAATGATGTCTAAAATTTCTGATTTTATTCCTGAGGTCATGTCCACACTTTACCATCCATCCATAGATTAAATGTGACCCCTGTGTGATTCACCCTAAAAGGATCTCCAGTCAGTCCATCACATGGATACATGGAAAAGAACAAGTTAGACAGCCACTCAGGTGTCGAGCTACAACAGTCACCAGTTAACCTTGTGCTCATGTGCTTTAACAGCAAACCAGGGTATCTGGTGGTGGTCAGAGGGGCGGATTGTGCAAAATGGCAGCCTTGCCTCTGTCCCAGGCCCCAGGACAGCTGTAGCTACATAGTAGTTTACCATCACCAACTGTGTGTGAATAATGAAAAGCGCTGTTGGTGCCTTAAAGTCCTATAGAAATAGAATATATGATGATGGGGAGAACTCAGGCTCCAGCTGCTTTTAAACCTACAACCATGATGCATTGAGCAGAAACAAATACAGTTCATCTTCTGTGAGTGATGGAGTTTTACCTTCTTTTATTTTCTATCTACAAAGTTCCTCAAGAAACATACATTTAGTCAGTGTAGCAAAAAAATACATAAAAAGAAATGAGAAGCAGCTGCTGACACAGATAAGCTCAGTTTGTTGACACAGATGTTTGTCTGATCCCAGGGCCATACACTACATGTAAACACACTCATTGGAGGCAAAAACACAGATTTTAAATATTTATATATAACAGTTTATAATGTATTTTTCTCTCATCCCTTACAACATCTTCAGTTCAGGAAGGTGAATTGGAGCCATGTTAAAATACATTTTTATCCACTGAACACAAATGAACCAACTTGTTCTTCCCTTAGGAAGACTGGCATCATTATAAATGATTTCACTTGAGCATGACCTGTGTGGGTTCTGCTGTGGCAACAAGTCAAAGGACAGAGAGACACATGAGCCCAATACAAATCCTTCTAAGAGGCTGTCTCCAACAACAGGACAGAGTCCACAGCTATGCAAGAGGCTCCTACCACTGCTGGAGCTGCTGTTAGGAGTCTGTAAACAGAACCAAAGGCTATGTAATACAGTATGAGCACAACTTATGATTGTGACCATGTCTGAATAGGTGACTTTAACAGGAGTGCGAATCTGGTCACAGGAGCACACAACGATCAGCAAGAGCACATGTCTAAAGCTAGCTCCTCTGTTAGATCACCACCAGCTACAGAAAACTGTTGCTGATCTTTGAAACCTAAAAACCTTAAAAAAGGAAATGTTTCATCACAGAACAGTCCACTGATTGTTCCTATAAGGTAAGGACAGTAGAGTATAAAACAGAAAACTCTAAGGACCTTGGCTGAGCCTTAAATCCCACAACTGATGAATGAAGTGAGCGTCATGGTGATGCCTCGTGCGTTCTACAGCATCACGAGGGAACCTTTTCACTAGTTGTTACACTAGTAACTTGTGGTTGGATGGTCTCCAATTTAAAGGAACTAGAGGCAGGATCTTTAAAAAATCTGTAAAAAATGAAACATGTATGTTCATTTTTTCAAAGCTAATGGGTGATGAAGCGTTATAAACCTAAAAGAATGAGGCCACCCATGTATCGTTCCATTTTCTTGAACAGGCTGTTTGCTGCAAAATGCGCTGCAGTTCGGTCACGAATTTCCCGCGCTGCCCTACGGATGTGGCGTCAATTGACACTGCTTGCGCGTTCACGACAGCTTCAAAACAGAAAGAAAATGTGTTCGACACTGCAGATCGGTAGGTGGCGCTATTGCACCTTAAGTTGCTTGCCAACCGCCAAACTCCTAAAGAAGAACTGTGGGAATGGATTCTACTGCAACCAGCAAACGACCAAGCGTGGCACAAAGGAAGTTTATTCAGCGGCATCTCGTGAGTCAAAAACCAAATATGGTAAAAGACAGGCAGGGACCCGAATCTATATCGGATACGTGATTGACGAATGGAGGCTGCTTCAACTATATCTGGGACTCAAAAAGGATGCTGCCATGGCTCATTTCCTAGTGAGCAGGTAAGAAACATTATAGGTTGTGTTTAGAGATGATGACAATGATCTGACCTCACCGATGACTCAGAGAGAGCTAGCGTGCAGTAGCATTAGCTGTGATAGTAGCATTAGCTGTGATCAAGGCTGCAGCGTGGATTGCTTCGCCGCAATATTGTCCGTGAGAGCGGCGGGGAGTTGCCTTTTCAGCGTGAGATATTGGAGGTGTGGAGTGAGAGCGTGTGAAGAGGGTCAGGTAATGGTTTTTTTGTGTTTGTGTAACATAGCCGTCTGTGCACGCTCCCGTGCTGGGCTGCAGTTACTCGCAGAGCCGGGCGCGTCGCTCGTGAGCATCGTTTTTTTTTCCTGCCTCTAGTTCCTTTAAGGAGGATTTCTGATCATGAAAACATATCAGATATGTAAATAACAGTTTTTTAGTCTTTATTTAACCAGGAAAGTCCTGTTGAGATAAAAAAAAAAAAAAAACTAATTTTTAAGGGAGTCCTGGCAAAGAGGCAGCAAAAGATAGTCACAAAATGTCTCAGTTACACAGTTAGTTCTATACAAAATTATAGAAGGCAGCTACAACACAGGGAATCTGTCTCAAGTGTTGCTCGGTTCATTTCCAGTTTTCCTGCAACCTGTCTCATGAAGAAGGAGCAGAGTGAAAGAAAGCCCTGTAGCCCAGTTCTGTGTGAGCAGGTGGAACACAATGTAACAACTGATCATTTGCATCTTAATTCCAGGTTAATTCCATCAGGTCAATTATTAGTTTATCCTTATTTTACATATAATCAGAAAATTGACATACGATGAAGGTCATATTTCATTCCTAACAAATAAACAGGAGATTGCAAACATCCACTTTGAAAAATTGCCCCAGTTGCTTTTAGTTTACATGTGGGTGGGTGCCCCCTAGTGGCTAGTGTATGCTACTGATACAAGTCTGATTCCAAACATATCAGTCCGTGTTACTGGATGATTTGATTAAATAAATAAAACAATTGGGTATTATTAGTTAAAATAAATATTTATAATATTATGATAAAACCTAATATTAGCTAAACGTTAAATATTTTGGGGCTTTTAAGAGGAGATCCTTTCAGAAAAGATGAGCTCTGGAACACATCCCTCACACATTAATAACTCGTTCTCACGCATTAATATCTTGTGGGAACGCGTTAAGTATCTCGTGGCCATGAGTTGTTTTTTTTTTCCTCAATATCACCAGACGGGCACCGTAGTGAACCCAGCATGATGTGAGGGCGCTTTTCCAGAAATGTTACAAATCAATAAAAGTTGATTACGGTTTTATTTTTATTTAATGCTAAGTATAGCTAATTAGATGCCAGATGCTACATTTATAAAGTATATCATAGACTACGGAGCAGACAGACAAAGGTATTAGAGCTACGCTGGTAAAAAAAAAAAAAATCTTCATCAGCAGGCTTATTTGAAAGTGAGGGGGGGACACAGCTGCCCATCACAAATTTTGCCGGGAACATGTCCCAGGCGTCCCCGGTTAAAATGACCCCTATGCCTATGGATGATGTAGGGGCAAAGAGTCAGTATAGCATAACTAATGAAGGCCTGTTCTAGTGATTCTGGGGGCCCCGGGCAGATTAGGCCCCCTCCTGGAATCAATAGAAGCTGAAATCTGAAACACCAAGAACTGACAGACGTGTGCAGGACACAGTGCAGCCAAGAGAAATGTTTCTATAAAGAGAAACACTATTGGAAATAAATTAATACAACTTTAATGAAATATCTTAGGATGTTAGGAATTGATGTAGGTTGTAAATATAGGTTAGTGATTCTAATAATGTTTGCTCCAGCAGAGAAGGCCTTGTGAGCCATCTTGGTGCACCACTGTTCAGGAGTCATGTCAAGAACAAACACTTCCCTCTCACTCATGATGTAGCTCAGAATATCAAAACCTATGAGGTTCTGAATGTGCCAAAGATTTGTTGTTGTCACTTCCTTAAAACTTGTTGTCTGCCTGTTTTTATTCTCTCGTTACAACCTGTCGACACGTGATGTCATCTTTATCTGTGGTACGGCCGTTGTCACGTGATGTAGTCTTTATCTGTGGTACGGCCGTTGTCGCGTGATGTCGTCTTTATCTGTGGTACGGCCGTTGTCACGTGATGTAGTCTTTATCTGTGGTACGGCCGTTGTCACGTGATGTCGTCTTTATCTGTGGTACGGCCGTTGTCGCGTGATGTCGTCTTTATCTGTGGTACGGCCGTTGTCACGTGATGTCGTCTTTATCTGTGGTACGGCCGTTGTCACGTGATGTAGTCTTTATCTGTGGTACGGCCGTTGTCACGTGATGTTGTCTTCCAAATGTTAATTCACTTGTGCAGTGAACATTTGAACTACACAAACACATGGACAAATGTTTTTGGCACATTCGGAAACTCCTATTTTAGCTGTAACGTGTGCAGGTGAAGGTTCTCACACTCTTAACCCAGATAAGTAGAGTTTACTTAAAAAAACTCAGGTAACACGTTGCCTTAAATTTTTTAAGTAATGAAGCATTAGTTGAGTGAGTGCAGCAGACTACATTCAATACACTTGAACCCTTTAATAGAGTGAAATGTAATTCTGAGTTGAATGTACTATTTACAGAGTTACAGTAACTAAAGATACTTAGTTGAAGCAACTGTTAAACACCCATTTATATAACTCAGCTTGTTTTTAAGCATTACTCTATTTCCAATTAGCCTTTCGCCGAGCCCCGCCCCCCTTAGTTACTGTTGCCAACTCCGACAATAAGTGGATCAAATACTGCAGCTCCGCAGATTTCCGTGATGGAAAGAAGGAGACAGATGCGTGTCAGCGACTTTTTTTTGAGCAATTTCTCCTCAATATCATCCAGATGGAGGCAAAAGGGTTACAGTGTGCAGTGGAGGGATACATTAGTGTCGGCTCCGCTGAGCGAAGCGCAGCAGGGAACTTGGAGTTTGGGAGAAGGTCCGGTGTCCGGGGACGCATGGATCCGAGGAGCTGTCAGATGTCAGATGATCTGAGCTGCAGGCAGCTCTAACGGAGAAAAGCTCCCGGCGCTCTGCATCGCTCAGTTGATCATCTCAGCTGAGTTTATAAAATGTAACTATTTATGCCCGTGTTTACTTTCATTTTTAGTTCCCAGCCGGAGCTCGGCATTAATTCATCACGTGATCTTGACACCACCCGCTGTTGCGCCAAGGCTTAATGTGCGTTTATAAGACACACGGTTGAGGTAATATTACGCTGATTTGCCGGCATGGTGTGTCTTATCTAAAAGGGTCTTGGATAGTCTGGGAGGCGGACCTCCGCCCAGCCGCGGGCGGGGGGAGCACTCATGCTTGGCTGTTGCTGGTTGAGCTCGATGAGGAGGTTCTGAAGGGAAACGAAGGAGACACGACTACTATCGAGGCTAATGCTTAGTAGTAAATTAGGCTTAGCTTCATCATTTTGTTTGGAGCTGTCGGATAGTAACGGTTGCTATGATGTGTGATTGGACAATAGCTGTTCTGGGGGCGGGGCCGGCGAAATGTTCAGATGTTTTAAATGTGATTGTACAGGTTAGAGTTGTTTTCCAATCCCAGCAGGATGGGGATTCCCGCTGCTGAATCTCATCAGCTCGTCCGAAAGGAAGATTATAAAGATCTCTGGGGACCTCACACCAACACCTCTTCATTTATTCTAATGGTGAATATCAGGCTGCACCTTCTTCTGTGTCGTTTTTAAGCTGAACCTTAACCTGCTGACCTCTAACTTTGTTCCTGTCATTGACTAGCAAACTGGTTCCTGCTTCCAGAGAAACTCCTGTGCAGAGAAGCTCCATCAGACTTCTCTGTTTTCCACTCCCTGTTCTGCTGGAAATCTCCACTCTTCTCAACTGACTGCTTAGAGTAAGAACCTTTGATAACAATCATTTTTTTATTGTTCAAGGCCTAGTATTAAGTTATTAATTATTCACTCCTAATACTCATGTTGAGCATCTTTTGTTCTTCTCTGTAATAAAATACTTTCAGTCTTGCTAAAGGAGCGCTGATCTTAGTCCATCTTTCATAATCGTGACGTTCTGACATCATATTGAACCCAAATTGAATTTGATTCTAATTTAAATTCTTCTGTTTCAGGTGGAGTTGCTGTTAGGTTCGTGTTTCCTTCTGCCCTGTGGGCCATGGCCTGGGTCAACCCAGTTCTGGATATGGCCCCTGCTGACGTCTGTGTGGCTAGGTGCTCGGCAGTCTGGAAGGTTCTGTGGTCTCATCATTCAAGTTCTGGCTCTACTTTTCCTCCTTTATCTGCTTCCTCTTCAGTACATCTTGAGCTCTTTTAAAGGAATCTCCTACCATCAGATGACATCCAACTGTACATCTCCTTTAAGCCCCATGAGATGTCTAAGCTGCAGCTGTTGCACAGCTGCTTAGACTCTATTAAACCTGGATGGCTGGGAACTTTCTACAGCTGAATGAAGACCAGACTGAGATCCTCATCTGTGCCCCAGACAAGCTGGTTCCCAAAGTCAGAGACTCTCTTGGTTTTGAATGTTTCTTTACAGAAGTCGAGCTACTCTCAAGATTCCCAGGTGGATTGAATCCACCAGGGAATCTGTGGTGGACCCAGCGAAACCTGGAGGGAAGGGGAGCGCTATGTCAATCAGGGATTGATCAGGAAAGCCTCGATGTTCTAAACTCGCTCTCTGGCACAATCCCCCTGTTGTGACAGCTGCTTGCCGTTGTTTTTAATGTTTTTTTATTTATTCACTCTTAANTCTTTATCTGTGGTACGGCCGTTGTCACGTGATGTCGTCTTTATCTGTGGTACGGCCGTTGTCGCGTGATGTCGTCTTTATCTGTGGTACGGCCGTTGTCACGTGATGTCGTCTTTATCTGTGGTACGGCCGTTGTCACGTGATGTAGTCTTTATCTGTGGTACGACCGTTGTCACGTGATGTAGTCTTTATCTGTGGTACGGCCGTTGTCACGTGATGTAGTCTTTATCTGTGGTACGGCCGTTGTCACGTGATATAGTCTTTATCTGTGGTACGGCCGTTGTCACGTGATATAGTCTTTATCTGTGGTACGGCCGTTGTCACGTGATGTTGTCTTCCAAATGTTAATTCACTTGTGCAGTGAACATTTGAACTACACAAACACATGGACAAATGTTTTTGGCACATTCGGAAACTCCTATTTTAGCTGTAACGTGTGCAGGTGAAGGTTCTCACACTCTTAACCCAGATAAGTAGAGTTTACTTAAAAAAACTCAGGTAACACGTTGCCTTAAATTTTTTAAGTAATGAAGCATTAGTTGAGTGAGTGCAGCAGACTACATTCAATACACTTGAACCCTTTAATAGAGTGAAATGTAATTCTGAGTTGAATGTACTATTTACAGAGTTACAGTAACTAAAGATACTTAGTTGAAGCAACTGTTAAACACCCATTTATATAACTCAGCTTGTTTTTAAGCATTACTCTATTTCCAATTAGCCTTTCGCCGAGCCCCGCCCCCCTTAGTTACTGTTGCCAACTCCGACAATAAGTGGATCAAATACTGCAGCTCCGCAGATTTCCGTGATGGAAAGAAGGAGACAGATGCGTGTCAGCGACTTTTTTTTGAGCAATTTCTCCTCAATATCATCCAGATGGAGGCAAAAGGGTTACAGTGTGCAGTGGAGGGATACATTAGTGTCGGCTCCGCTGAGCGAAGCGCAGCAGGGAACTTGGAGTTTGGGAGAAGGTCCGGTGTCCGGGGACGCATGGATCCGAGGAGCTGTCAGATGTCAGATGATCTGAGCTGCAGGCAGCTCTAACGGAGAAAAGCTCCCGGCGCTCTGCATCGCTCAGTTGATCATCTCAGCTGAGTTTATAAAATGTAACTATTTATGCCCGTGTTTACTTTCATTTTTAGTTCCCAGCCGGAGCTCGGCATTAATTCATCACGTGATCTTGACACCACCCGCTGTTGCGCCAAGGCTTAATGTGCGTTTATAAGACACACGGTTGAGGTAATATTACGCTGATTTGCCGGCATGGTGTGTCTTATCTAAAAGGGTCTTGGATAGTCTGGGAGGCGGACCTCCGCCCAGCCGCGGGCGGGGGGAGCACTCATGCTTGGCTGTTGCTGGTTGAGCTCGATGAGGAGGTTCTGAAGGGAAACGAAGGAGACACGACTACTATCGAGGCTAATGCTTAGTAGTAAATTAGGCTTAGCTTCATCATTTTGTTTGGAGCTGTCGGATAGTAACGGTTGCTATGATGTGTGATTGGACAATAGCTGTTCTGGGGGCGGGGCCGGCGAAATGTTCAGATGTTTTAAATGTGATTGTACAGGTTAGAGTTGTTTTCCAATCCCAGCAGGATGGGGATTCCCGCTGCTGAATCTCATCAGCTCGTCCGAAAGGAAGATTATAAAGATCTCTGGGGACCTCACACCAACACCTCTTCATTTATTCTAATGGTGAATATCAGGCTGCACCTTCTTCTGTGTCGTTTTTAAGCTGAACCTTAACCTGCTGACCTCTAACTTTGTTCCTGTCATTGACTAGCAAACTGGTTCCTGCTTCCAGAGAAACTCCTGTGCAGAGAAGCTCCATCAGACTTCTCTGTTTTCCACTCCCTGTTCTGCTGGAAATCTCCACTCTTCTCAACTGACTGCTTAGAGTAAGAACCTTTGATAACAATCATTTTTTTATTGTTCAAGGCCTAGTATTAAGTTATTAATTATTCACTCCTAATACTCATGTTGAGCATCTTTTGTTCTTCTCTGTAATAAAATACTTTCAGTCTTGCTAAAGGAGCGCTGATCTTAGTCCATCTTTCATAATCGTGACGTTCTGACATCATATTGAACCCAAATTGAATTTGATTCTAATTTAAATTCTTCTGTTTCAGGTGGAGTTGCTGTTAGGTTCGTGTTTCCTTCTGCCCTGTGGGCCATGGCCTGGGTCAACCCAGTTCTGGATATGGCCCCTGCTGACGTCTGTGTGGCTAGGTGCTCGGCAGTCTGGAAGGTTCTGTGGTCTCATCATTCAAGTTCTGGCTCTACTTTTCCTCCTTTATCTGCTTCCTCTTCAGTACATCTTGAGCTCTTTTAAAGGAATCTCCTACCATCAGATGACATCCAACTGTACATCTCCTTTAAGCCCCATGAGATGTCTAAGCTGCAGCTGTTGCACAGCTGCTTAGACTCTATTAAACCTGGATGGCTGGGAACTTTCTACAGCTGAATGAAGACCAGACTGAGATCCTCATCTGTGCCCCAGACAAGCTGGTTCCCAAAGTCAGAGACTCTCTTGGTTTTGAATGTTTCTTTACAGAAGTCGAGCTACTCTCAAGATTCCCAGGTGGATTGAATCCACCAGGGAATCTGTGGTGGACCCAGCGAAACCTGGAGGGAAGGGGAGCGCTATGTCAATCAGGGATTGATCAGGAAAGCCTTGATGTTCTAAACTCGCTCTCTGGCACATTCCCCTGTTGTGACAGCTGCTTGCCGTTGTTTTTAATGTTTTTTTATTTATTCACTCTTAACTCATTTGTCCCCTTGCAGCCCTTTCTTCCAGATTGATCCAGCACTTACATGCTGTTACTGCAATACATAATCCAAATATTTAAATAACACTATTTCAAACTCAAGGGGAACGTCAAACACCAAAAGTTCCTCTTGTAAGATAAAATCAGCACATTCTGGCAGAAAGACCACCATTCTTCTGCCAGGCTGCTGTCCAGGACAAGTTTAGTGTTTTTTATAATACGGTCTTTTATGATAATATGTAGGATATGTACTTTACAATCTATGTACATCTGTCTTTATAACACTATTTTCCTGTCCACAGGTGCTGCTCTGTTATTTTATTTTGGTGTTATTGCAATAAAAGAATGACAAATGATTTAAGTTTGGTTTTTTTTACACACCAATTAATTATTCCCAATATCTGTAAAAAATATCTTCAAACTTAGTAATTTAGTTAATTATTATTTGATTTGATAATGGAGCCTCCAAGGTTCATTTAAATAAAGTTAAAGTCCCAAGTCACCATCACACACTGGTGAAATTACATCTCCGCATCTGACCCATCCCCATGGTGGGGAGCGGTGAGCTGCAGCTGTGGCTGTGCTCGGGAACTATTTGGTGGTTTAACCCCCCAATCCAACCCCTTAGTGATGTGAGTCAAGCGAGGAGGCATTGGGTCCCATTTTTTCAAAGTCTTTGGTATGACCCAACCGGGAATCGAACCCTCATCTCCCAGTCCCGGGTGGGACACTCTACCACTAGGCCACTGGAGCTGGTCCAATATTAAGATCTTTACACAAAGCTTCCTCCCGTTTTGCCGCATTCAAAGAAATTCCAGTAGTTGAGGAAAAACGTTTATTGTTTTTTACAAACATTTTTAAATTAACATGATTGTCATTAAATTTATAGAAATTAAAAATAAAAGTGCATAAAAGAGGCCCAGAGAGCTGCACAGTCTTTTAGAGAGGAATACATGGTTGAGGGGGTTTGGCTACAGATGGAGTTGTTAAACAAAATGACATCAGGCATAACAAACTGGGATATGTTTGTATTTTTGCTTTCTTTGTTGCCGCCACAATGGATGAGGACATCAGGAGCTGCTCTTCCTCTCAGAGAGTGGAAAAAGAAGGGGAGAAGGTCTTTCCAGCGCAGTCCGCCCCTACCGAACCAGGAGACACGGGCTTCAGAGAGGCCACGGTTGTCTCCAGTGGTTTGTGCAGCTCTCTGGGCACCACGCCTCACGTAGCTGTCTCCGATGATCCAAATGGCTGTTGATACAAAAACATATATAATTAATGACAGAGAAAAAAATAATATAATTAATCACAGAGAAAAAAGTAATATAATATGACAGCTCAACAGACCAATCTGTTGAAAGTACATTACTATTACTATTCTACATGGAGTTATGGAGACAGTTACTTACATTTTCTGCTTTGTGTCACCGATGTCGTGGATGTCCAGGCAGCCGTGGTGAACTTGTCACAGATCTATGAAAATAAAGTGTTGTAATAAATGACAGTGAAACTTTTAACCTCCCAGACCTCAATTAATGATTCATAAAATTCTGACATACTTTGCAGAATTGAATAGGGTCAAAGTAAAAGAAATCGTTAATGGTAGCTGTTGTTAATCAGCTATGGCACATTCCTTTTTAGATCATGCTGAGTTACGCTAATTTATTCATCTCTCTCTATATATATACACGTCTTTACCTTCACATTACTGTTAGTGTTGTCCTTTGTTGTTCTCATGTCTCATGAGCCTGTTGGTTTTAGCGAGTCATATTGTGCTTATTTTATCTGTATATCTCTTCTTGGGAACTGTACTAAGAATACAGAATAAATGCTACTTCACTTGTGACAACAGTTTTTGTAAATGGAAGAGAAGTATTAAAAAAATAACTTTAATAAGTCACTTAGCTTGATGACTTATCTCAAACACTAACAACTGAGTAAAAAAATACAGAAAAATTGCCTTTTTATTTTTTTTAATCATACCCGTTTATTAAACAGAAAAAAAACATTTAGATTAAAAACTCATTCAAAAGAGTCCTGGCCAAGATGGGCAGCAGCTCAGCAGCAACAATAATCAACACACGTGTGGAAAACCGTTTCCACATCATAAAACAAAAGGACATTAAGATAATCAGCCTGAAGAAAAAAAAGATCATTTCAGAAACGGCTTTTTTCTAGTTACATATTAACTTACCGATTGTTTTTTTTCCAGATGATTGTGTTTGCTGGGAAAATCCCCCGCTATCCTCCTCCGTCAGCTACAAACTCCAGTATGAGGTTCAGCTTTAGCTCCCTAGCTCCAGGTTAGCTAGATTGCTACCTCCGTTAGCTCCGTTAGCTTAGATGCTAACTTCGGGTAAGCTGGCTACAATCAGGCTACAACCAGGTTACATCATTTCCGTTTGATGCGCCACCATCAGCTCCACCTTTTCGCCCATTTTGGGATTTTTCGGTAGTGACGACACGAATTCTACAAATTACACGGCCAAGACAGAAGTGGAGGAAACTGCCTATTTCTGGCTTCACCCACGGCCATGCAAAGAAGTGGGCGTTATCCATTCATCTTATATATACAGTCTTTATATACCAAAACGCCCCTTTTAGCTGCTGGCTGGATGATATTCCGGGAGGCAGCTATGCTGCTCTGCTCACACACGACAGTGACTGTGCTTGTAGCTCTCTCTCGTCACGTTGCTTCAGTAATCAGTACTCCCTTCTTCAGCTCGCCTCTTTTTCAGTTTGTGTAACATTTAAAGTTACTTGTTTCGTAGCGGTGCATTTGACAAGAGAGCTGAAAACGGCTCGTATCGCGTTGGTCTCTCTCTCTCTCTCTCTCTCTCTCTCTCTCTCTCTCTTTTGAAATACGGCACAGGACTATTTGGTCCCTCTCCCACACAGACACGCACACACGCACAAACACACACACACCTTAATCAACATTGTTTTGTTTAACTTTGTGTGGGGAAAAATGCCAAGAACTTTAAAAAAATAGTTTGAACATAAAATAAAAAAAATTAAAATTACAAAGTTGTGTCTTATTCTAGTAGTTGATATTTCCTACTGCATGAGTTCAGTTATATTCATTCATGCAATTTAGTATTCATGTTCTGAGTTTGAAAGTTGAAAAACTTGTTCTGTAATAGTTCCTTTACTATTGTGATCAAAAACACTGAATCTCAATTCTGAGGCTGATCTGTAAATAGTTTTCAAATAAACAATACATATAGCAACTTGTGATCAATCCATATCAATTTCAGACTTAAAATAATGTACTAAGGTAAGCCACACCCACTTCCGATTGAACCACGCCCATTTCCGGTTTTGCCCCCACCCACTCCGAGTACAGATACAGATAATTTAGATGGTTGAACAGATACAGATACAGATAGTGGTGTACTCGCTCATCCCTAGTATTAAGTCAATGTTAAAGATTGCTGCGACCGGGTGGACACATGACAGGAAGTACGTCGACAATTTGGCTGTAGTAAAAGTCAAAGAACATTATTAAACTACAATTAAATGCTGATTACACACAGCACTTACAGTCCATATGGTGTATAGATCGTTTAGTTTAATTTTAGTTTTTTTTAAATATATTTTGTGATTCCTATCTTCTTCTTCCTCTTCCTGTGAGACTGGTGGGGCGTCGCCCTAGCACCCCCTATGGACAAGCCACGACTGATCACTCCCGGTTATTGTGTGCGTCATTCAAAACCACACACACACACACACACACATCATCACCCCACATCTTCACACCCAAAGTTGTTGTACTTATCTGCACCTGCACTGTACAATGGTTCAGTTGTAACTGCAAATACAAGTTAAAGAAAAAACCTGAGTGATTCTGACCAATCACCTGCTGTGGGCTCTACTCCATACACCAACACACACCTGAATTCAGGAAGCCAGTCTCCTTCCCTACAGTAGGCACACAAAAATTCACACAGAGCACCATCGAAGCCTTTGGCCACTGACGCTTTTGGAATTTTTTGAATAGATGCAATACTTTTCGAATGGTGATGAGAGGTTTGAGGCCTCCAAAATTATGCTACGACCACATTTTTTAGAGTATACTCATCAATTTCGCAAAAACAGTAGTTTAATTTGTCTGCTTCGATGGGATGTCTTCATTTTAGCTGTAGCTGTCACGGTTCATACGCTACGAGCCTCAAAAGGAGGATTCAGCCAGATATTGCTCCCATTCAGTCCCTAACAAGTCCCATTCTAAATAACAGCATTTTCTGCTCCAGACAGTAGAAATCATCTCATCATATCTCCTACAAAATTTTAGGTAGGCACACCATCGAAGCCTTTGGCTGCTGACGCTTTTGAATTTTTCGAATCAGTGCAATACTTTTCGAATGGTGATGAGAAGTTCGAGGCCTCCAATCTGACATCTAACAGCTGCAGCTGACTGTAAGTACATGCAGACGGGTCGTTAACACATGCAGACGGGTTGTTAAGCCTAATTGTAAACAATTAGAGATCAAAGGCTTCTTCTAAGAACAGTCCACCTGTCTGTGTGTGTGTGTGCGTGCGTGTGTGTGTCTTTCTGTCTTTTCTTTCTGTGTGTGTCTTATTATCAATTTATTTTGTATTACCTGCCACTTCCATGGGGTGTTCCGCAGGGATCAATCCTTGGACCACTACTATTCACCATCTACATCCTTCCCCTCGATTCTATTTTTGCTAAACACTCCCTACATTATCACCTGTACGCGGACGACTGTCAGATTTACCTCTTGCTGGATCAACCTGGGTCTCTTAGCTCTCTTGAGGAATGCCTTTCAGATGTTAAAACATGTATATCATCTAATTTCCTCAGTTTGAATGAGAACAAGACTGAGGCTGTGATTTTTAGTCCTAGGTCTGTAAGCAAAATAACAGGTTCAGGTCCCCCTCTTCCTGAAAATGTTACCCCCACAGTTATCAGTCTGGGGGTGAGACTGGATACAGATCTGTCACTAGTCCAACAGATAAATGAAAGAAATCTTGCTATTTTCATCTGCGTGGAATTAGGCCTCTAAAAAACATCCTGAAACGAAAACATCTGGAATCTGTCATTCACGCCTTCATAACTTCAAGACTTGATTATGCAAACTCCCTTTTCATCGGTGTAAAAGAATCCGCGATCAGCCGGCTTCAGAAGGTCCAAAATGCAGCTGCCAGATTCCTCACTGGGACAAAGAAACATTCCCACATTTCCCTGGTTCTAGCTGAGCTGCACTGGCTCCCAGTGACCTATAGGGTGAAATTCAAAATCCTTTTATTTACTTACAAAATTGTCCATAACAAAGCTCCCGGTTATCTAGCAGAACTACTCAACTCGTATGCTCCCTCTAGGTCTCTTCACTCTACGGATCAACTCTTGCTGTGTGTTCCTAAGATGAGGTGCAAGACTCGTGGTGAGCGTGCTTTTGCTCACGCAGCCCCGAAGCTTTGGAATAGCTTGCCACTCTCGGTTCGTTCCGCTCCGTCTATCGCCCTGTTTAAATCTGGTCTTAAAACTCATTACTTCACTATTTCTTTTGGTGTTTGATTCTATGGACATGACTTATTTTACTGATTTTATGGTTTCATTGTCTCTTAGGTTTTTAATTTTCTTAGTCTTTTATGTTGCTTTTAGTATTTATTTGTTTTACTTACATTATTATGCTATCTATTAACCTGTATTCTCTTATCTTAATCTGACCTACTTGTTTTATTGCTGTTTTATTTTATGTTCAGCACGTTGGTCCGCTGTCATGCAGTGGATGTGCTATATAAATAAGTCTGGATTGGATTGTATCTGTCTGACCCCAGCAGCCAGTAAAAAGGTGGGAAACCGTAGCTGCTCCATCCCTTCTCCCTGATTGGCTGAGAGTATTCAAATTTCTTCTGGCTAAACAGACATACACACCCACACATATGCATCAAATGAATCGGCTTGGTCTCAGGAACCCAGTGCCGCCCCCATCCCTGCTGAATGAGAGAATTCAAGCTTCTTCCTGGTTAACATAAATATGCAGCCACACATATTATACATCAAATCGATCGGCTTGGTCTCAGGAACCATAGATATCATATATATTACTAGATGCCTTCCCCACGCTGTTCGTCAATCGGACGAACGTCCTTACGCGGCAGCCATCTTACTGCCGACAGCTGACCCCTTTCTTAACATTGGTTTCAATGGTGAATATACTACACTGCTCACAAAAATTAAAGGAACACTTTAAAGAAACACATTAGATACATCAGATCTCAATATGAAGTTGGATATCTATACAAATAACGACAGGGCAATGTCTTAGGAACAAAAGGATGCCAAGTCTTTTAATGGAAATAAATGTTTTCAGCCTACAGAGGGCTCAATTGTGTAGACACCCTAAAATCAGAGTGAAATGAAGATGTGGCAGGCTAGTCCATTATTTCAAAAACTATATTTCTGCAACTCAAAATGCTTTTCAGTATCTTGTGTGGCCCCCACGAGCTTGTGTGCATGCTTGACAACGTCGGGGCATGCTCCTAATGAGACAACGGATGGTGTCTTGTGGCATTTCCTCCCAGATCTGTGTGAGGGCATCCCTGAGCTCTTGTACAGTCTGTGGAGCAACCTGGCGCCGCCTAATGGACCGAAACATAATGTCCCACAGATGTTCTATTGGGTTTAAGTCAGGGATCGTGAAGGCCATTCAATTGTTTCAATTCCTTCATCCTCCAGGTACTGCCTGCATACTCTTGTCACATGAGGCCGGGCATTGTCGTGCATTAGGAGAAAACCAGGACCTACTGCATCAGCGTAGGGTCTGACAAAGGGTTCAAGGATTTCATCTGGATACCGTATGGCAGTCAGAGCACCATTTCCTAGGCAGTAGAGGTCTGTGCGTCCCTCCATGGATATGCCTCCCCAGACCATCACTGACCCACCACCAAACCTGTCATGTTGAACGACGTTGCAGGCAGCATAACGTTCTCCTTGTCTTCTCCAGACTCTTTCACGTCTATCACAGGTGCTCAGGGTGAACCTGCTCTCGTCTGTAAAAAGTACAGGGCGCCAGTGGCGGACTTGCCAATCCTGGTGTTCTTGAGCAAATGCCAGTGGAGCTCTACGGTGCTGGGCAGTGAGCACAGGGCCCACTACAGGACGTCGGGCCCTCGGGCCATCTTCATGAAGTCTGTTCCTGATTGTTTGGGTAGAGACATTCACACCAGTGGCCCTCTGGAGGTCATTCTGTAGGGCACGAGCAGTGCTCAGCCTGTTCCGCCTTTCACAAAGGAGCAGGTATCGGTCCTGCTGATGGGTTGTGGACCTTCTACGGCCCTGTCCAGCTCTCCAAGAATAACCGCCAGTCTCCTGAAATCTCCTCCATGTTCTGGAGATTGTGCTGGGAGACACATTAAACCTTCTTGCTGCAGCACGTGTGGATGTGCCATCCTGGAGAAGTTGGACAACCTGTGCAACTTCTGTAGGGTTAAGGAATCGCCTCATACTGCCAGTAGAGATAATTACTCAAGCCAAAACTAGCACGAGTGGAAAACCAGCCAAAAAAGACCAAGAGGGAGAAACTTGAAATGACCTTCACATGTTAAACCAGTCCTGTTTTGAGGGTTTTGTAATTGTTGCCACTTTAGTGCACCTGTCGTTAAGTCCATGAACACCAATACAGCTGAAAGTGATTAACAATGCCCTCAGCTGCTTAATCAACCAGAAAATTATCAGACAGGTTTCATTGATTTCATGCCAGGCCCAATAAAAAAAGTGTTCCTTTAATTTTTGTGAGCAGTGTATTTAAATAACTCTAACTTGCTCAATTTTCAACCAATTTTCAAACGGTTTGGTTTGTTATAAACGCCAGAGATGTGGCTGTGAAATATGATGGATTTGGCCCATTAATTAAAAAATGTTAAAGTATGTCCTATCAAGCCTTTGTGTTATAAGGTTTGTAATAATGGTAACCGTTTGTAAATCCATTAATATTTCATCTAGTTATGAGTGTTTTTGTGTAAGTTATCACTCACCTTCCAGCTGCTACCATAGAGAGCGGAGCGTCTGCTGTCAGCAGTAAGATGGCCGCCGTATAGGGACGCTGTCGACTCCCAGTTAAGGCATCTAGCAATATATATGATATCTATGTCAGGAACCCAGTGCAGTGAGTTCAAACCTCTTCTTGGTTAACAGACATACACACCCACACATATTATACATCAAATCGATCGGCTTGGTCACAGGAACCCAGTGCCCCCCCTCCCTCCTTGCTCTCTGGTTGGCTGAGAGAGTTCAAGCTTCTTCTTGGTTACGAAAAATACACACCCACACATATTATACATCAAATTGATCTTCTTGGTTTCAGAAAGCCAGCCGTCCACCATCCCTGCTCTCTGATTGGCAGAGAGAGTTCAAGCTTCTTCCGGGTTAACAGAAATAAGCACCCAGACATATTATACATCAAATCGATCGGCTTGGTCTCAGGAAACCAGCCGTCCACTATCCCTGCTCTCTGATTGGCTGAGAGAATTTTGAAACTTCAAAGTTCAATTTCTGCTCTTTCTAACAGTATAGTTTTGATCACATTCTGCTAACTTTTACAATTCAACTCATTTTCAACTTCACTTCAGTTCTTAGGCATGTTCATCTATCAGTTTCAGAATTCAGCAGATTCTGCTAAATTCACATTTCAGCTAATTGTGAAAATTAAACTATTCCTATTCAAATAGTTAGTAGAGATTTGAGTTTTCTGCTGTTTAAGATTTTTTTCTTCATTCTTCATCTACTTTTTTTTTTTTAACTTTATTAAATTTGTTAGTTATTTTTATTTTTATTAGTTATTTTTGTTCCTAATTCTTCTACTACATTCAGCTCATTTTGACAATTAAGCTCAGTTTCAGCTTCAATTCAGCTATTCAGCTAGCCTAGTAAACTAGACCAAATTTTTGCTTTGCAAAATATATTCACATATATCCACGTTATTCTCACGGCCCGTGATGCTTTGCGCAAAAGATGCTAGCAACTTCCGGTCCGCTTTTGTTTACGTTGAGACGATGCGATTCCTTCATGCTAATCCTCTTTTTATGGGATTTTAGAGACTGAAAACATGCATGAACACCAGCTGTCACACCTCAAACGGGACACCGTTACACTCCGTCTGCCTACTGAAGCAGAGAGGTGGGGGGGATGATCTTAAAGTCTGGCCAAAGCTAACGAGTAGCATTTTAGCTACTTTCTGAACTCAGTGGCGTCTGACAGCAAGGCAATAAACAATCTTAAAAGCTCTGAGGCTTTTCAGTACCTACATCGTTGTCGGCGTTTTGTTGAAAGAGGTGGGACACAATCTTATTTATTTAAAAGCAGACGTAGAGCCGAGTCAGAGCCTTAAATCCCTCATCACCAAGCCTGCCCATATAACAAAATTCAGTTGAATCAACGTTTAAATATGGTTTGGCAGAAACGTTGAAATTGCATTGAATCCTGACGTTGAATGGATATGGAAAATGTCCCCTAGGCTTAGCGTTGAATCAACATTGTTGATTTAACGTCAGTAAGGTTGAAAATCCAGTGATTCCACCATCATCTAAATGTGAATTTATGTTTAAATTTCAGTTGATTTTATGTTGAATCAACATTGGATTTTCAACCATACCAACGCTAAATCAACAGTGATTCAAACCTCATCTAAATGTGAATTTTCAGTTGATTTTATGTTGAATCAACATTCGATTTTCAACCATACAGACGTTAAATCAACAGTGATTCAACCATCACCTAAATGTGAATTTACATTTAAATTTCAGTTGATTTTATGTTGAAAAAATGTTACTGCATCAATATTGTTTCAACCATTATCTAAATACAAATTAAAATGTTAATTTGGCTATTACTGAATGGTTTCCATTCAGGTTTATTCCATTACCTTTTTAAAAAACATTTTTAAAAACTGATATAATCATAAAAATACATAAAAGATAATCACTTATGCTCCTGAACATTTCTTTGAATACACATGTAAGTGTCCTATAATTTTTTCAGATGAAATCAAATAAACAGATAAAAGTGTAAAATAGTGAATAATCAAAGTTAAATAAAATCCTACAGAAATAAAGCAGTCAATTTATTTAACAGATAATTGTTTATTAGTTTATCACAATTAAGTTTAACAGGTAATAGTAGGTAGGTTAGGTAATTACCAGGCCCAAACAGTTGCAGTTAACGCCGTAATAGGACTACAACTAGAACTCCACCGCCATGACCCAAGAAGAGGACACTGTGGGAGAGAAGACAACACTTATGTCAGCACTCACAATGAAACTTTTTGCAGAGCAAACAGTAATTACAACCCCACTTCCAAAAAAGTTGGGACGCTTGGTGAAATCTCAATAAAAACAAAATACTATTTTTTCAAATCATGCAAGCCATTTATTTGATAGAGAATAGTGCAACATTTCAACTGTGTAAACTGGGGACTGCTTTGGGGGTTGAACATACACTCATATACTTGCAACATGCCTCAAACAGTTGGGATAGGGCCGATAAAATGCTGTAAAAGCTGAACACTAGACTAACATGGACTATTATCAAATATGTTTTTTGCATTATTTGAGAATTATAGTTTTTATTTTTTTTAAGTTCACACAAAATCCCAACTTTCTTGGAATTGGAGTTGTACTACTAAACAAATACTAATTATACAAACAGCAATTTAGAAATACCAAATTCACCTACATTTAGTCGTTAGTTTGCCTCCTGCATGCCAAAGGGTGTAACGTAGCCAACTTTTCACAGCGTCGCTGAAGGTCTGTTGTGTCAGTTTTCAGTCATACTGCCGACCAGCAGCTGAAAGACATAAATAATGCAAAAGTTGAATGACAATTTCATCACTAGGAACATCATTTCCTTTACATTCCTTAGATTTTTTACACACAGACTGTTCATCAAACAGGTCACAAGTAGGGATGCTCCGATCACATTTTTTTGCCCCCGATCTGAGTCCAAGTCATTTGATTTTGAGTATCTGCCAACACCAAGTCCCAATCCGATCCTTCAGCAAAGCATTAAAATATGAAGAAAAAAGGAAAACACATCCAAGTTGTCCTTTAAAGAGCGAGTAACGCCTAAATCAACTTTGCTGATAACCTGTATAGGTGAATGTCTAATAGTACTGTAGACATGTGTAGTCATTATTTTGGCTTTTTAGTGAATCTTATTTAAAATCTAAAAATTCAGCCTAAAACCGTAATTAGTTCTCCATCCTCAGATTAAAACTCTGCTCTACGTTGATTTTGAATCAGCCACAGATGATGGCTAAGGTGTGAGGGGTGACGTCTGTCCCATACTACTCCAGCCGAGTCTCGGCCGCACCTCCAGCTGGCTCGGCCACTCACCTGCTGATATGAAATGATACAACTCAAAACATTTTTCTAACAGGAAATGTGGGTGAAGTAAGACTCCACCCATGGTGTGACTCACCCTTTAAGTTTCACTTTCACTTGTTCAGTACATTAATTAAAATATAATCTGTTTATAAGNCTGTGTTTCATGCAACTATGTCTTTTCCACCATGTTAAATACCCAGTTTGCACACATTACAAGTGGCTGTTGTTCAGCCTTTGCTGTCGGATTTAAAATACCACCAAACAGACAGTTTAGCTCTCCTGAGGAGATACGTTAGCTCTGCGTTAGTCTGCTAGCTAACAGCTACATGTTATGGTGTCTGAATCATAGATATCATATATATCACTAGATGCCTTACCCGCACTCTTCGTCAATTGGACGAACGTCCCTACGCGGCGGCCATCTTACCTCGGACAGCTGCCCCCTTTCGTAACAATGATGTCAATGGTGCATGTACTATTTAAATAACTCTAACTTGCTCAATTTTCAACTGAATTTCAAACGGTTTGGTTTGTTATAAACGCCAGAGATGTGGCTGTAAAATATGATGGATTTGGCCCATTAATTTAAAAATGTTAAAGTATGCCCTATCAAGCCTATGTGTTATAAGGTTTGTAATAATGCAAACCGCTTGCAAATCCGTTAATATTTAATTGAGTTAAGAGTGTTTTTGTTTAAGTTGTTCACTCACCTTCCATCTGCTACCATTGAGAACGGAACATAAGCTGTCTGAGGTAAGATGGCCGCCGTGTAGGGACGCTGTCGACTCCCAGTTAAGGCATCTAGTGTTTATATGATATCTATGGTCTGAATCCCTGCCTGCTGTAAATTGTGTGACATTACCATGTTGTTTTTGTCCAAGAAACAATGTTGTAGAGGAACTTGTTTAAATTAAAACTAAGCCATTGTTATTCCGTTTGAAAATCTCTATTACACAATGAATTTAAAAAGGCATATTTGTTGTTGTTTTGTTTTTTCATGTGATCGGGCTCGATTTCTGATGACATGATCAGATCGGAGCAATTCCAGTCAAAAACAATTTTCTACTCATACAGGTGGAATTAGTGTCTCCCACTAAAGCCAGTGGGCAATTTAGTGAGATGAGAGGAAAAATGGCTTTAAATTCATGCCAGTTTGTATGTTTATGTAATGAAATAGGGACACCACATATACAGAATGTTTTTTTTCTGCAGCAGTTTGTCAACTTACTATCTTTTGACAGACTGGCTTATTTTCCAGCAAGGATTCGGCCTCATTGGTTGGATGGGGAACATCAGTTGGGTCGTGGCTAGCATAGTCCTTCACCACCAGCTGGAGTACTTTTAGCATCTGCCATTTCACATATCTCTTGATACTTCCTTTACAACCACCAGTACTTGGCCAAGCATCTCAATCACCTTTGGAGAATTTAAACAAATTGTCATGAGACAAAAATATGCAAAATACTTCCATAGTGAAGTGTTTAGTAGTAAATCTGACAATGCATGGCAACCTAGTATAACATACGTTTCTAATAGACCTACCTTTCAAAATCTGTCTTTTGCCACCATGCACGGTCACAGCTACAAAAACAATGTATGCTAATGTTTACTAATGTTGCTAACACAAACAGAAAGTGCCAACCGACCTGAAAATATATCTGCTAACAATCACTCTTGAGCAGTACTTTATATCAGAAATTAAAGCTCTTCCCTCACACACGCTCACACACACACGCACGCATGCACACACACAGACACACACGCACACACACACACACACACNNNCTGTGTTTCATGCAACTATGTCTTTTCCACCATGTTAAATACCCAGTTTGCACACATTACAAGTGGCTGTTGTTCAGCCTTTGCTGTCGGATTTAAAATACCACCAAACAGACAGTTTAGCTCTCCTGAGGAGATACGTTAGCTCTGCGTTAGTCTGCTAGCTAACAGCTACATGTTATGGTGTCTGAATCATAGATATCATATATATCACTAGATGCCTTACCCGCACTCTTCGTCAATTGGACGAACGTCCCTACGCGGCGGCCATCTTACCTCGGACAGCTGCCCCCTTTCGTAACAATGATGTCAATGGTGAATGTACTATTTAAATAACTCTAACTTGCTCAATTTTCAACTGAATTTCAAACGGTTTGGTTTGTTATAAACGCCAGAGATGTGGCTGTGAAATATGATGGATTTGGCCCATTAATTTAAAAATGTTAAAGTATGCCCTATCAAGCCTATGTGTTATAAGGTTTGTAATAATGCAAACCGCTTGCAAATCCGTTAATATTTAATCGAGTTAAGAGTGTTTTTGTTTAAGTTGTTCACTCACCTTCCATCTGCTACCATTGAGAACGGAACATAAGCTGTCTGAGGTAAGATGGCCGCCGTGTAGGGACGCTGTCGACTCCCAGTTAAGGCATCTAGTGTTTATATGATATCTATGGTCTGAATCCCTGCCTGCTGTAAATTGTGTGACATTACCATGTTGTTTTTGTCCAAGAAACAATGTTGTAGAGGAACTTGTTTAAATTAAAACTAAGCCATTGTTATTCCGTTTGAAAATCTCTATTACACAATGAATTTAAAAAGGCATATTTGTTGTTGTTTTGTTTTTTCATGTGATCGGGCTCGATTTCTGATGACATGATCAGATCGGAGCAATTCCAGTCAAAAACAATTTTCTACTCATACAGGTGGAATTAGTGTCTCCCACTAAAGCCAGTGGGCAATTTAGTGAGATGAGAGGAAAAATGGCTTTAAATTCATGCCAGTTTGTATGTTTATGTAATGAAATAGGGACACCACATATACAGAATGTTTTTTTTCTGCAGCAGTTTGTCAACTTACTATCTTTTGACAGACTGGCTTATTTTCCAGCAAGGATTCGGCCTCATTGGTTGGATGGGGAACATCAGTTGGGTCGTGGCTAGCATAGTCCTTCACCACCAGCTGGAGTACTTTTAGCATCTGCCATTTCACATATCTCTTGATACTTCCTTTACAACCACCAGTACTTGGCCAAGCATCTCAATCACCTTTGGAGAATTTAAACAAATTGTCATGAGACAAAAATATGCAAAATACTTCCATAGTGAAGTGTTTAGTAGTAAATCTGACAATGCATGGCAACCTAGTATAACGTTTCTAATAGACCTACCTTTCAAAATCTGTCTTTTGCCACCATGCACGGTCACAGCTACAAAAACAATGTATGCTAATGTTTACTAATGTTGCTAACACAAACAGAAAGTGCCAACTGACCTGAAAATATATCTGCTAACAATCACTCTTGAGCAGTACTTTATATCAGTAATTAAAGCTCTTCCCTCACACACGCTCACACACACACGCACGCATGCACACACACAGACACACACGCACACACACACACACACACCTACTTATTTGACATCTGGCATACAAATATAAATAAACAAATAAATAAATAAATAAATCAAGTATATTTTACATCTCATTAGTAACTTGTAGTTATTAACCTAGAGGACAGTACTGCATACCATTTTCTGCAGGTTGTGGGCCACAAAAGGGGATGTGTTGCCTGGAACTATATGGTAGTGCTGTACCTGTAAAAACAAAGAAATTAATTTATATTTTTGGAAACACCAACAACATTTTGAGTTGGTAGATTATGATGTCAGCTACCACAGGAGGTCTGACAATTAGTTTAAGTGGTCCTTCACTCATTTTTTTAATACATTTACAGTGGTTTCTAGTAATGAATGCCTTGTAAGTCATTTTCTGGGGGAAAAGCTCCAGTGCACTTGTTTCAGCATGGGGAATTCAGCCAGAGGAGAAAGTAGCTTCAGACGACAGGATTTAGAGTCTTATTTCTTGATATTTGGACATCTCTCCTCTGATTGGCTAACAGCAACGTGACTCTACCACTGACTCTGTTTGCTCTGCAACATTGATGTTTTATCTCCACACATAACACAAGCCTGGAGGAGTTCTGGTGTGTGGTGGAGTAGCTAATGCTAACGGTTAGCTTTTACTAGCCAAGGCATTCCCTGCTGTTTCCTGGACACTAAATCAACAACAGCCTTCTTTGTCACAAACCAAGATGGATGAGTCCATGAATGTTAAGTGACAGTTTGACTTAGATCTGTCAGGCTTTTCTAATCCTAGAGTTTCACCGTCTATTTTTTATCTGAATCTAACACAGGAGATAGGTGTAGGAGACTATTTTCATGTTCAGCCTACATGAAAGATTTAGAAGGACCGATCATTTACAAATATAATAACGGTTTCTTAGTGAAATACCTCTTTAAATTATTCAAATTTGACCATTAGTAGTTTTATGTCTTAATAAGTTTCATTGTGGAGTTCGGCACACATGATTGTACAAAAAGTGTTGGAAGTATGGCATCATACTTTCTCTCTGTGGAACCTGGATCAAGTGGTGCATCGGATGCTGACATCCTTTCTGAAACACATAAGAAAAGTACAAGTCATTGAAATTATTATTATATTTCTATTGTTATTTGGTTTTCCCATAGGCACATTTTATATATAAAAGAAGGTTAAAAAAGATAATAAAATAAATAAATAAGTCTGTTGGTACAGGGTGGTTAATATAGAGTTTGTTGTAGTATAGAATGAAAATGCAAAGGAACAGAAAAAGATAATAAAATAGGTGTACATCTAGTCACACACACTTCCCAGCGTCCCCCTATGGACAAAACTCATCCATACGTCTGTTTTCTTCCCTGTCCTATGCGTAGATGGCATTGTAACATGTAGGCTACATAAAACAACCAGCAGCTGTGCCATTTTCATTTAAGATGTCATCAAATGTATTTATTTATTTTTAGTTTTTTCCTTTACCACCTTGTCTCTGTCTTGCTACACACACAAGCATGAGGAGTACTTTCACTGCATCTTGGCACCAAGCACACGTTGATCCTGGTAGCTAATATGCTATTAACCAATGTGGTTGGTATTAATGTTAATAAAACATGACATGTGAGGTAACTTTGTAAAATTAATTCAAACAAAGCAGTGGCACTTACTCCACATAATGTGAACCAGTCCGCGTTCAAGTTATATCAAAATATTCACAGAAAAATTAACATGTTTTAGCTAGCGCTAGATGCTAACTAGGTCTAAGTCGGCTAGCTTCTGATATAGATGCAGATTTAGTCCTAAAAAGAAGTCACACAGATAGATCTACAATTTTACAGCTATCATTTAACAATCTAGTGCACAATCAACCGCAGATATTTTATTTTTTTACCATAATTCAGTTAAAACTTACCACAACAAAGAGGAAGGCCAGCCAGGTCAGGCTAGAACAAAGGAGTCAAAATGGCGCCGGGTAACTGTGGGTCTGGAACGTACCATTCTACAGCCCACACGGGTGACTGAAGTGTTTTTCTCTTACTTTTTTCTTACATGATTATGTACATCATTCTTCATGCCTATGATGCAAATAACATATTTTACACATGAAATGCTTACAATGGATAAAAATATCACAATTAGTTGTCCACAGCTCTATTTGTTTTAAATATAGGAAACCCCCCTCCCATCTAATGGTCTCACCCTGAGCGGTTTCCCGCTCTCCTTCTATGCACCTGCATGTATGTAACCAATACTCAACATTGATTTAATGTTTGTTGTTCAACCATTTAAATCAAACCATAATACAATGTTGAATCAATTCCTTTTTCCAACTATTTTTCAACCTTAACTATAAATCAACCAATTTGACCAAAATTCAACATTGAAATAACATTTTTTGCTATCTGGGTNATATATCACTAGATGCCTTACCCGCACTCTTCGTCAATTGGACGAACGTCCCTACGCGGCGGCCATCTTACCTCGGACAGCTGCCCCCTTTCGTAACAATGATGTCAATGGTGAATGTACTATTTAAATAACTCTAACTTGCTCAATTTTCAACTGAATTTCAAACGGTTTGGTTTGTTATAAACGCCAGAGATGTGGCTGTGAAATATGATGGATTTGGCCCATTAATTTAAAAATGTTAAAGTATGCCCTATCAAGCCTATGTGTTATAAGGTTTGTAATAATGCAAACCGCTTGCAAATCCGTTAATATTTAATCGAGTTAAGAGTGTTTTTGTTTAAGTTGTTCACTCACCTTCCATCTGCTACCATTGAGAACGGAACATAAGCTGTCTGAGGTAAGATGGCCGCCGTGTAGGGACGCTGTCGACTCCCAGTTAAGGCATCTAGTGTTTATATGATATCTATGGTCTGAATCCCTGCCTGCTGTAAATTGTGTGACATTACCATGTTGTTTTTGTCCAAGAAACAATGTTGTAGAGGAACTTGTTTAAATTAAAACTAAGCCATTGTTATTCCGTTTGAAAATCTCTATTACACAATGAATTTAAAAAGGCATATTTGTTGTTGTTTTGTTTTTTCATGTGATCGGGCTCGATTTCTGATGACATGATCAGATCGGAGCAATTCCAGTCAAAAACAATTTTCTACTCATACAGGTGGAATTAGTGTCTCCCACTAAAGCCAGTGGGCAATTTAGTGAGATGAGAGGAAAAATGGCTTTAAATTCATGCCAGTTTGTATGTTTATGTAATGAAATAGGGACACCACATATACAGAATGTTTTTTTTCTGCAGCAGTTTGTCAACTTACTATCTTTTGACAGACTGGCTTATTTTCCAGCAAGGATTCGGCCTCATTGGTTGGATGGGGAACATCAGTTGGGTCGTGGCTAGCATAGTCCTTCACCACCAGCTGGAGTACTTTTAGCATCTGCCATTTCACATATCTCTTGATACTTCCTTTACAACCACCAGTACTTGGCCAAGCATCTCAATCACCTTTGGAGAATTTAAACAAATTGTCATGAGACAAAAATATGCAAAATACTTCCATAGTGAAGTGTTTAGTAGTAAATCTGACAATGCATGGCAACCTAGTATAACATACGTTTCTAATAGACCTACCTTTCAAAATCTGTCTTTTGCCACCATGCACGGTCACAGCTACAAAAACAATGTATGCTAATGTTTACTAATGTTGCTAACACAAACAGAAAGTGCCAACCGACCTGAAAATATATCTGCTAACAATCACTCTTGAGCAGTACTTTATATCAGAAATTAAAGCTCTTCCCTCACACACGCTCACACACACACGCACGCATGCACACACACAGACACACACGCACACACACACACACACACCTACTTATTTGACATCTGGCATACAAATATAAATAAACAAATAAATAAATAAATAAATCAAGTATATTTTACATCTCATTAGTAACTTGTAGTTATTAACCTAGAGGACAGTACTGCATACCATTTTCTGCAGGTTGTGGGCCACAAAAGGGGATGTGTTGCCTGGAACTATATGGTAGTGCTGTACCTGTAAAAACAAAGAAATTAATTTATATTTTTGGAAACACCAACAACATTTTGAGTTGGTAGATTATGATGTCAGCTACCACAGGAGGTCTGACAATTAGTTTAAGTGGTCCTTCACTCATTTTTTTAATACATTTACAGTGGTTTCTAGTAATGAATGCCTTGTAAGTCATTTTCTGGGGGAAAAGCTCCAGTGCACTTGTTTCAGCATGGGGAATTCAGCCAGAGGAGAAAGTAGCTTCAGACGACAGGATTTAGAGTCTTATTTCTTGATATTTGGACATCTCTCCTCTGATTGGCTAACAGCAACGTGACTCTACCACTGACTCTGTTTGCTCTGCAACATTGATGTTTTATCTCCACACATAACACAAGCCTGGAGGAGTTCTGGTGTGTGGTGGAGTAGCTAATGCTAACGGTTAGCTTTTACTAGCCAAGGCATTCCCTGCTGTTTCCTGGACACTAAATCAACAACAGCCTTCTTTGTCACAAACCAAGATGGATGAGTCCATGAATGTTAAGTGACAGTTTGACTTAGATCTGTCAGGCTTTTCTAATCCTAGAGTTTCACCGTCTATTTTTTATCTGAATCTAACACAGGAGATAGGTGTAGGAGACTATTTTCATGTTCAGCCTACATGAAAGATTTAGAAGGACCGATCATTTACAAATATAATAACGGTTTCTTAGTGAAATACCTCTTTAAATTATTCAAATTTGACCATTAGTAGTTTTATGTCTTAATAAGTTTCATTGTGGAGTTCGGCACACATGATTGTACAAAAAGTGTTGGAAGTATGGCATCATACTTTCTCTCTGTGGAACCTGGATCAAGTGGTGCATCGGATGCTGACATCCTTTCTGAAACACATAAGAAAAGTACAAGTCATTGAAATTATTATTATATTTCTATTGTTATTTGGTTTTCCCATAGGCACATTTTATATATAAAAGAAGGTTAAAAAAGATAATAAAATAAATAAATAAGTCTGTTGGTACAGGGTGGTTAATATAGAGTTTGTTGTAGTATAGAATGAAAATGCAAAGGAACAGAAAAAGATAATAAAATAGGTGTACATCTAGTCACACACACTTCCCAGCGTCCCCCTATGGACAAAACTCATCCATACGTCTGTTTTCTTCCCTGTCCTATGCGTAGATGGCATTGTAACATGTAGGCTACATAAAACAACCAGCAGCTGTGCCATTTTCATTTAAGATGTCATCAAATGTATTTATTTATTTTTAGTTTTTTCCTTTACCACCTTGTCTCTGTCTTGCTACACACACAAGCATGAGGAGTACTTTCACTGCATCTTGGCACCAAGCACACGTTGATCCTGGTAGCTAATATGCTATTAACCAATGTGGTTGGTATTAATGTTAATAAAACATGACATGTGAGGTAACTTTGTAAAATTAATTCAAACAAAGCAGTGGCACTTACTCCACATAATGTGAACCAGTCCGCGTTCAAGTTATATCAAAATATTCACAGAAAAATTAACATGTTTTAGCTAGCGCTAGATGCTAACTAGGTCTAAGTCGGCTAGCTTCTGATATAGATGCAGATTTAGTCCTAAAAAGAAGTCACACAGATAGATCTACAATTTTACAGCTATCATTTAACAATCTAGTGCACAATCAACCGCAGATATTTTATTTTTTTACCATAATTCAGTTAAAACTTACCACAACAAAGAGGAAGGCCAGCCAGGTCAGGCTAGAACAAAGGAGTCAAAATGGCGCCGGGTAACTGTGGGTCTGGAACGTACCATTCTACAGCCCACACGGGTGACTGAAGTGTTTTTCTCTTACTTTTTTCTTACATGATTATGTACATCATTCTTCATGCCTATGATGCAAATAACATATTTTACACATGAAATGCTTACAATGGATAAAAATATCACAATTAGTTGTCCACAGCTCTATTTGTTTTAAATATAGGAAACCCCCCCTCCCATCTAATGGTCTCACCCTGAGCGGTTTCCCGCTCTCCTTCTATGCACCTGCATGTATGTAACCAATACTCAACATTGATTTAATGTTTGTTGTTCAACCATTTAAATCAAACCATAATACAATGTTGAATCAATTCCTTTTTCCAACTATTTTTCAACCTTAACTATAAATCAACCAATTTGACCAAAATTCAACATTGAAATAACATTTTTTGCTATCTGGGTGGGTTTTAGTTTCTATATCAGGTGAAATGCAAACAGCAGGATGGCACTTTTAGGTTAATAACAGCAGATCTAAACACACGTTAAATAATAACTATTCAGAAAATTGTACACATGAAATAATTCCTGTTGTTGTGAGACTGCTGTCAGATCTCTTTACTACTCGGTGTCTCTTCTCCGGAGGTTTGTCATATCCAACTACAAAGTAGGATGCGGGTGTTCCTCTCTGGGGGTTTTCACAATAAAATGAAAGGAACGCACAAATAAAGTTTGTGGTGGTTTCAAGTTAAGATTTTTCAGCCACATCCTTCTGGGTTCCTCATCTCTGGAGAGGCGGTGAGAACCGTACCGACGCTACAGCTGCACGCTCTCTCACTCTGGAGGTGCATGTTCTAAACATCGCTCTTGTAGCTACAAATTTAATTTTCTCTGGTTGTTAGTACAAGCGCCAACAGCGCAACGTCTTCCCGAGACGCGTGACTACATTTTTCGGGGGTAAATATTTTTTTAAATCCTCTTCAAATGTTCAAATAAACTGCTACTAGCAACGAAACCTCACAATGCAAACCAATGAGTATGTGCTACTTCTGGTATCTCACCGGATGTTGCTAGCATCAGCGTTTCTCCATGAGGCTACTCAAAAATAACGTGGATAGGATGGCTTGCCAGGCTACTATTCAGCAGCTTCAGCTATCATTTTCAGCAATACAGCATTCAAACGCATTTCTGCAAGAAATGCAATTTATCTAGTTCTCTTTAGCCCTCGATACTCTCAGAAACATGTCTCAATCAAGATAACCAGCTTCTACCAGGAAACAATTGCATTAGACAATATTTTGTTTAAAAATAACAAACTCAAACCCATGACAGATTCTAAATATTAAAGCAAAAATCAAATCCAATGATACAGATGACTGACTGGATTTAGTTTATTTCTTCAAAGGTGTTTTTTTTTTTTTTTNCACACACACACACACACACACCTACTTATTTGACATCTGGCATACAAATATAAATAAACAAATAAATAAATAAATAAATCAAGTATATTTTACATCTCATTAGTAACTTGTAGTTATTAACCTAGAGGACAGTACTGCATACCATTTTCTGCAGGTTGTGGGCCACAAAAGGGGATGTGTTGCCTGGAACTATATGGTAGTGCTGTACCTGTAAAAACAAAGAAATTAATTTATATTTTTGGAAACACCAACAACATTTTGAGTTGGTAGATTATGATGTCAGCTACCACAGGAGGTCTGACAATTAGTTTAAGTGGTCCTTCACTCATTTTTTTAATACATTTACAGTGGTTTCTAGTAATGAATGCCTTGTAAGTCATTTTCTGGGGGAAAAGCTCCAGTGCACTTGTTTCAGCATGGGGAATTCAGCCAGAGGAGAAAGTAGCTTCAGACGACAGGATTTAGAGTCTTATTTCTTGATATTTGGACATCTCTCCTCTGATTGGCTAACAGCAACGTGACTCTACCACTGACTCTGTTTGCTCTGCAACATTGATGTTTTATCTCCACACATAACACAAGCCTGGAGGAGTTCTGGTGTGTGGTGGAGTAGCTAATGCTAACGGTTAGCTTTTACTAGCCAAGGCATTCCCTGCTGTTTCCTGGACACTAAATCAACAACAGCCTTCTTTGTCACAAACCAAGATGGATGAGTCCATGAATGTTAAGTGACAGTTTGACTTAGATCTGTCAGGCTTTTCTAATCCTAGAGTTTCACCGTCTATTTTTTATCTGAATCTAACACAGGAGATAGGTGTAGGAGACTATTTTCATGTTCAGCCTACATGAAAGATTTAGAAGGACCGATCATTTACAAATATAATAACGGTTTCTTAGTGAAATACCTCTTTAAATTATTCAAATTTGACCATTAGTAGTTTTATGTCTTAATAAGTTTCATTGTGGAGTTCGGCACACATGATTGTACAAAAAGTGTTGGAAGTATGGCATCATACTTTCTCTCTGTGGAACCTGGATCAAGTGGTGCATCGGATGCTGACATCCTTTCTGAAACACATAAGAAAAGTACAAGTCATTGAAATTATTATTATATTTCTATTGTTATTTGGTTTTCCCATAGGCACATTTTATATATAAAAGAAGGTTAAAAAAGATAATAAAATAAATAAATAAGTCTGTTGGTACAGGGTGGTTAAAATAGAGTTTGTTGTAGTATAGAATGAAAATGCAAAGGAACAGAAAAAGATAATAAAATAGGTGTACATCTAGTCGCACACACTTCCCAGCGTCCCCCTATGGACAAAACTCATCCATACGTCTGTTTTCTTCCCTGTCCTATGCGTAGATGGCATTGTAACATGTAGGCTACATAAAACAACCAGCAGCTGTGCCATTTTCATTTAAGATGTCATCAAATGTATTTATTTATTTTTAGTTTTTTCCTTTACCACCTTGTCTCTGTCTTGCTACACACACAAGCATGAGGAGTACTTTCACTGCATCTTGGCACCAAGCACACGTTGATCCTGGTAGCTAATATGCTATTAACCAATGTGGTTGGTATTAATGTTAATAAAACATGACATGTGAGGTAACTTTGTAAAATTAATTCAAACAAAGCAGTGGCACTTACTCCACATAATGTGAACCAGTCCGCGTTCAAGTTATATCAAAATATTCACAGAAAAATTAACATGTTTTAGCTAGCGCTAGATGCTAACTAGGTCTAAGTCGGCTAGCTTCTGATATAGATGCAGATTTAGTCCTAAAAAGAAGTCACACAGATAGATCTACAATTTTACAGCTATCATTTAACAATCTAGTGCACAATCAACCGCAGATATTTTATTTTTTTACCATAATTCAGTTAAAACTTACCACAACAAAGAGGAAGGCCAGCCAGGTCAGGCTAGAACAAAGGAGTCAAAATGGCGCCGGGTAACTGTGGGTCTGGAACGTACCATTCTACAGCCCACACGGGTGACTGAAGTGTTTTTCTCTTACTTTTTTCTTACATGATTATGTACATCATTCTTCATGCCTATGATGCAAATAACATATTTTACACATGAAATGCTTACAATGGATAAAAATATCACAATTAGTTGTCCACAGCTCTATTTGTTTTAAATATAGGAAACCCCCCTCCCATCTAATGGTCTCACCCTGAGCGGTTTCCCGCTCTCCTTCTATGCACCTGCATGTATGTAACCAATACTCAACATTGATTTAATGTTTGTTGTTCAACCATTTAAATCAAACCATAATACAATGTTGAATCAATTCCTTTTTCCAACTATTTTTCAACCTTAACTATAAATCAACCAATTTGACCAAAATTCAACATTGAAATAACATTTTTTGCTATCTGGGTGGGTTTTAGTTTCTATATCAGGTGAAATGCAAACAGCAGGATGGCACTTTTAGGTTAATAACAGCAGATCTAAACACACGTTAAATAATAACTATTCAGAAAATTGTACACATGAAATAATTCCTGTTGTTGTGAGACTGCTGTCAGATCTCTTTACTACTCGGTGTCTCTTCTCCGGAGGTTTGTCATATCCAACTACAAAGTAGGATGCGGGTGTTCCTCTCTGGGGGTTTTCACAATAAAATGAAAGGAACGCACAAATAAAGTTTGTGGTGGTTTCAAGTTAAGATTTTTCAGCCACATCCTTCTGGGTTCCTCATCTCTGGAGAGGCGGTGAGAACCGTACCGACGCTACAGCTGCACGCTCTCTCACTCTGGAGGTGCATGTTCTAAACATCGCTCTTGTAGCTACAAATTTAATTTTCTCTGGTTGTTAGTACAAGCGCCAACAGCGCAACGTCTTCCCGAGACGCGTGACTACATTTTTCGGGGGTAAATATTTTTTTAAATCCTCTTCAAATGTTCAAATAAACTGCTACTAGCAACGAAACCTCACAATGCAAACCAATGAGTATGTGCTACTTCTGGTATCTCACCGGATGTTGCTAGCATCAGCGTTTCTCCATGAGGCTACTCAAAAATAACGTGGATAGGATGGCTTGCCAGGCTACTATTCAGCAGCTTCAGCTATCATTTTCAGCAATACAGCATTCAAACGCATTTCTGCAAGAAATGCAATTTATCTAGTTCTCTTTAGCCCTCGATACTCTCAGAAACATGTCTCAATCAAGATAACCAGCTTCTACCAGGAAACAATTGCATTAGACAATATTTTGTTTAAAAATAACAAACTCAAACCCATGACAGATTCTAAATATTAAAGCAAAAATCAAATCCAATGATACAGATGACTGACTGGATTTAGTTTATTTCTTCAAAGGTGTTTTTTTTTTTTTTTGCTTAAGTTAAACTGTTCAGTTTCCTGTTGGGTAATAAAAGTTGTGCAATCAAACATCATTAAGATCTTGTCATGCTTCTATTGAAGCATTTCTCCAAAACCAAACAGCAGATACAACAGGCAGCAGAACACTGAGACGATCCAGGTCAAACGCTGGTGTCAGAAGTTGTTTGAGGTTTCACCTTTGAATCTTTAGGGGTAAATATCTGTCATTTTGTTGCAGTTCAATCCAAATGCTAAATTCTTGTTTTCACACAGTTGTAATGATGTAAAATTGTTATGTTAGTTTTTTTTATGCAAAACTTTCAATTTAGAAGCAAATATTTTTGTTATACGTTCACACATGGATACCATCTGGACTAGTCAGAGAATAACCAGG
Organism: Aphyosemion australe; assembly: GCA_006937985.1. NCBI lineage: Eukaryota > Metazoa > Chordata > Actinopteri > Cyprinodontiformes > Nothobranchiidae > Aphyosemion > Aphyosemion australe. Next base: position 1,777,989 of record SSNS01000100.1, on the reverse strand, counting down.
AAGGATGACGTGGCTGTTTAATGGTTTAGGGATGATCATGTAAATGATGGACAGATTGAACTGACTCAAACAAACCTTCACAGAGATAACTAAAGGCACTTCCTGATGTTACTTTTATTTACTCATTTTGTTTTTTAGACATTTTACTGTAATTTTCAACAATTACGCTCTACATGAGCCTCTACCTAAAGGCGTTGAGTGGTTTACCAAAATGTATTTGACAATTTTACTTCAAAGAATTTAATGTTTTTCTCATTTTAATCACTAGATTTTCTCCTGAATGATGGAGGACGTGCACACCAACAGCTCTTTCTCCCGCCACACTGATGACTTCCACAACAGCAGCAACGATATCACCGAAATTGAAGCATTCGTCAATGTGGTGGAATTAATCATCGTTTGTATTGGATTTCCTCTGGTTCTTCTGGCCATCGTTGCAGCTGTTTGTCTGGTTTGTAAAGTCAGATGGAGATATTCCTACTAACTTAACTGTTCCTCAATTGTGGCTGGTGAAAAAGAAATGTTGGTAGGGTTGATGTGCCAAAACCTTTCCCTTCCCAGTTTTGTATAGATATTCATCCCATATGGATGAGCTGCCACTGCTCACAGTGCTTCTATACCTGTAAAAAGTTTTATGGGTTTCTTAAATTAACATGATTTTAAACCAATGTTGAGTGAGTGGCTACATTGGCGCTATTTAAATAAACTGAATTGAATTGAAGTAACTTGCATGAAATCACTCACATAAAGCAATTCATTTTATTTAATAATTTCTACTCATTCTTCTGACTTTACAGAGGGAACCGACCCTTGTCCAAAACAAGTTTTCTTTTCTTGAGGAAGATTTTTTTAGGAAGAACTTGTTAAAACCAGAAAATCATCTAACTCTCCAGAACTTCTTCACATTAAGTTTTATTTAGATTTGTCACTTAGATTAACAAACTTTAGCACTGCTGTTCCATCCATCCATCCATCCATCCATCCATCCATCCATCCATCCATCCATCCATCCATCCATCCATCCATCCATCCATCCATCCATCCATCCATCCATCCATCCATCCATCCATCCATCCATCCAGTGGTGTAGTCTACATTTTTGTAGTGGGTATACTGTGCTTATACAATGAAATCATGCTGACATGTTTTGGAGAGAATGATCATTGGACTGAGAATCAACTAATCAGTTTAGATCTACAAGATCTATTCATTTGGAAAATGTGCTAAATGTGGGCTAACTGTATAACTGTAGGCTACTTGTACTTAATCATTTGCAAAGATGCACTGAGACAATTGAGACATGTATTAAGGCATTTGCCGTTTGATTAAACGAATGAGAAATGCCATTCTGTTGTGAACATTTGCCAAGAGGTTTGGAGGTTTGTCCGTGTTACTGTGAGAATGTAATTTCTGTTTCAAGAAATGAGCCAAACCAATGGAGAAAAACTGTAATATTAGTGTAGAGAACACCTTTTTTGACATATTTAGGACCTTTTTAGACATTTATTGAAAGAAAATGACAAAAATTACCAGGCGGACGTGTATAATTACAGGAGTAAGAGGGTTACAAATCCACTAGCTGCTGTGACAGTCCTCCATGAGTCAGTATAATAGGTTTCCACCTACATCCAGCCAATCATGAATAAGCAGGTGGATAACAAATCTATCGCGGAGCAGTGCGCTGTGTTGAGCAGTCTCTGGGAGCAAAACCTAACAAAACCGACCAATCACAAGCATGCATTCTCCGTCTCGTTCGATGGATTTAAAGTCACACTTTAGAACGCCTCCATAGCTGCATATTTTTCATGATTGCACGGTAACGGAAACACTTCCGGCAGTTCCACTTCTGGTCGGCCGACTGGCATGGAAACTAGGAATCAAAATTAAAAAGTTAAAAAAAATTCCGGGAAAAACTGATAGTCCCGGTTCAAATCGATGCTTGATGCCCAACCCTAATTTACTCATCTGTATTGTGTGAGGAAAAAACACTGTAAGTGTGTAATAGAGCTTTCTACAGTAGCTAAAAATAGATCGTGATGTAACATCGCAAAGCACTCTGGGACGCAGGGTCATACAAGTAAGCGGGAAGTTAGTATTGATCCCTATGGATCTGAGTTGCTCCGATCTGGCTAAAGTTGTTTTTTCGTCTCCTAAATATTTTCAAACAGCAAGTGTGGCAAGGTGGAGAAATGAGGGCCCGGGCAGGATTCGATCCCCAGACTCCCGGGTGATAGTCACGCACGCTAACCAGTCAGCCAAAGGGATATCCCTGTGGCCAAGCAGCCAGGGCGCATGATCAATCGGGATACAGTAACAGGATGCTTACCCTGTCACACAAGGAAATAAAAGCTGCTGCTGGGGGAGGTGCTAATTGGACTCTAGAAACCCAGATCGATGTCAGAGAGGACTTTTTATCCCTTTTCCAAAGCCGGTAACATCCGCAACCACATCAGCTGGAAAGGGACACGGACTAAGCTAAAGACAGAAAAAGCAAAGCAGTGATAGTTTTTATGTGGACAAGCAGATTTTAACTGTGTGGAGCAGATCAAGAAAAGCACGTATATTTGTTCCTTACATTTTATCGGAGGGAAAAGTCCTATATTCGAGAATGACCGGTCAGCCGCTGGTCCTAGCGACGCTCTCAGACGTGGAGTCCCAGGAGAGGCAGCGGTGTTAACGGAGAGTTATCCAGAAGGCAGCGGTGTTAACGGAGAGTTATCCAGGAGGCAGCAGTGTTAACGGAGAGTTATCCAGGAGGCAGCGGTGTTAACGGAGAGTTATCCAGAAGGCAGCGGTGTTAACGGAGAGTTATCCAGGAGGCAGCGGTGTTAACGGAGAGTTATCCAGGAGGCAGCGGTGTTAACGGAGAGTTATCCAGAAGGCAGCGGTGTTAACGGAGAGTTATCCAGAAGGCAGCGGTGTTAACGGAGAGTTATCCAGAAGGCAGCGGTGTTAACGGAGAGTTATCCAGGAGGCAGCGGTGTTAACGGAGAGTTATCCAGAAGGCAGCGGTGTTAACGGAGAGTTATCCAGGAGGCAGCGGTGTTAACGGAGAGTTATCCAGAAGGCAGCGGTGTTAACGGAGAGTAATCCAGGAGGCAGCGGTGTTAACGGAGAGTTATCCAGAAGGCAGCGGTGTTAACAGAGAGTTATCCAGGAGGCAGCGGTGTTAACGGAACAATCCAGCATTACTAACGGGAGTTAGTGTTTACTTTCACCGTGACATTTGAGCTAGCGCTTCAGTTCTGGCGATCGATAATTAGCAGAGTCGCCATCAAGAAAAGCTTTCTGGTATGTCTTTCTCCGTCAAAACAACTTCCTCCATTTTATGCCTTCACATCGATGTCAAAGTGCTCTGAAACTGTATATTTTCTATTGTCAAATTTGGCTTGTAAGTATGACCCTACCCAGAAGCCTTTGCGTGGCGACGTCAACTGTAACCCTATTACCGCCATTAAATTTTTTAACTCGCACACCCCCTAGCGGCAGCTCACTTTAGGAATCCCTGTTCTAGAATAAGCTGTTTCAGAACTGTCGCTTAAACCTGGAGTATGTTACACCTGTACTTAGCCAGTTGTCCTTTCATTTTAGCTCTTGAGAGTTTGTGTGCGTGTGTGTGTGTGTGTGCATGGGATGGGATTGGGGGTGGAAAGAGGGAGATATAAGGGATCTTGGATGCTGATCTGTGGGAAATTGACTATTGTGTGGTTGCAGTATCGTGGGAAGTAGGGGTGCTGAGGGGGCTGCAGCACCTCCTGCTGGTGACCCCTGGTAGTGACGTAAAATATTTATTTACCACAATGGCGCAAAAGCGGATTTTAGACTTTTTTGGGAAGCCTCAAGAAATCAAAAGAAGATGCAGCAACAGTGAGTTAGAGACACACTTTCAGTCCTGTCCAGTCACCCCCGAAACGACAAAAAAAGCAGCAGCAACACCCCAAGAGTGTGATGACGGGGACCAGGGGTGTGTTGACAGAAGCTGTGCACCTGCAATTCATGCTAGCATTCCAGGTCAAAATGCTAATGTTTCAGAGGCACCGCATCAACCATCTAGCTTCAGTTTTCCAGGAAGGACGTTTGGAAAAGCGAGCTGGTTTACCAAATGGATATGGCTGCACTATATTGAGGATCGTGATCATGTTGTTTGTTTCAGCTGCGTCAAAGCAGTGGAGAAAGGTCTAATCAACGAAGAGAATGTACGGTTAGACAGCTGTTTTGTCAAGGGAGGCTTCACAAACTGGCGGAAAGCCACAGGAAAATTTAAGGAGCATGAGAAGTCTAAGCTTCACAGCGATGCCATTCATAAAATCTCTGCGCTGAGAAGCACCCCCATTAATGCGCTGTTATCTGAAGCTTCCCGTCAAGCTCAGAATACAGCTAGACATGTTCTGGAACTGATGTTCAGATCAGTGCTCTTTCTGGTAAAGAAGGGAGTGGCTTTTCGGGGTGATGGCACCCGTGATGGCATTTTATATGAACTTATGCTGGAACGTACCTATAACCTCCCAAAAGGAAGAGAATTTATTCTTAAGAGAGATAACTGGCTCTCAGACACAATTCAGAATGAAGTCATCCAACAGCATGCCTCCGCCATTCAGAGTGAGATTGTGTTTCGTGCTGCAAATAGTCCCTTCTATGGACTCACCGCAGACGGAACCACGGATGCCAGTACAATGGAACAATTTTCACTGACCCTGCAATATGTGGACGAAAACATTGAGACTCATTCTGATTTCCTTGGATTTTACAATGCTCCTGACAGCAGCGGAGAGACACTTTTCATGTGTATAAAGGATGTTTTTCTCAGGCTGAACATCCCGATTGAACGCCTCCAGGGATATTGTTTTGATGGAGCAAGTAATATGTCGGGACGGTTCTGGCCCGGCTAAAAAAAACGATGTCCTGAGTCTCTGTTTGTGCATTGTGCCAATCACTCACTTGACCTTGTTCTCCAAGAGGCCGCACGAGAAGTGAGTCTGATCGCTGACTCCATGAACTTTGTTCAGGGCATTGCTGTTGTTATCCGTGAGTCATCCAAAAGCAAGGAGCTTTGCGAGTCGATGTTTGGCTGTGATGCAGTAGTTGCCATACTGGCTATATGTCCGGCAAGATGGTGCATATGAACAATAGCTATCAAGTGTGTATGCAGTGCCTACAAACAGATCATTGCAACTTTGGAGCAACTAAAGGATGACAAAAGTGTGAGAGGAGAGACCAGAGCAGAGATCGGAGGCCTGTATAAGAAGGCACTGAAAGCCAAAACCTACTTTGGTCTCCTGTGCTGTGAAGCACTTTTTGAGCCATGTGAGTCGGTGGCCAGGAGTTTACAACACACCAAAGCCAGCGCACTGGGTGCCCTTCAGTGCACCGAACTGCTGAGAAAGCGCATGGAAGTGCTTCGAGATGATGCAGTGGTGGAAATAATCCTGCAAAAGGTATCCACCACAGCTGGACTGAAAATGCAGGATGAGCACAGGATGATAAAAACCCCTGTCTGCTATCGACACACAACAGAGCCAGTGGCAGCTACAGCACAACACCCATGGCGATGTGGGTTTTATGAAGCAGTGGACTTGGTTATAGAGGAACTAAAGAAGAGATTTAACCAAGATGGCATGAAAACAGCAGCTCTAATGCTGCGTTCACACCGGGCTTGACGTATGCGTCAAACAACGCATACTTCATGCCGTTTTTGACGCCTATATATTTTTGACGTTGACGCAGCTTGCGTTGGCGCAGCTTGCGTTGGCGCAGCTTGCGTTGGCGCAGCTTGCTTTGACGGTTGCGTCAGCCCCACGGGGAGGGGAAGGGAGGAAAGAGCGCGTGCGCGGCTCTCTGTTGCCGGATGTTTGTAACAATGGCGGATCGTTAACGTTGAAAAAACACTCACCCGACACGCCAAGTTCTCCAGCAACCTTCCTCCAAGCAAGGTCCTTTTTATTCCGATCTCGGTAGGCGTAGCAGGTCGGGTCATACAGTTCACGCTGGTTACAAACAGCTACGATCAGTTTGTCCTCCATAGCTGAATGAATTCGCCTTCTTCCCTCGCTCTGCTGTGATGTATCAACTCGCGCTCTGATTGGTTGACGCTTGTAAAGCGACGCAGAAAGTTCAGCTAGCTGAACTTGCTTTGACGTTTGCGTTGCAAGCTTTGACGCTTGCGTCAAAGCTTGAAAAGCGTGAAAAGTATCAAGCTTTGACGCGCCCAACGCTCACAAAGCGACGCAGGGACGTTGAAGCAGCTCTGACGCGCCTTACCATAGACTTAACATTGAAACTTGACGCTGGCGACGCATACGTCAAGCCCGGTGTGAACGCAGCGTTAGAGAGACGGTGGTCATTAAAGCAGCACAAAAGGAACGTCCCTTGAATGTGGATTCCCTACACCTTCCATTGCACTTTGACAGGGACCGCCTGGAGATGCAACTGAAAATGCTTGGAGACGTCTTCCGCGACTCTCCCGGTAACACCGTACAGGACATAGCCGCAAACATGTCTAAACTCCATCCACAAACAAGGGCTGTTTTCAACGAAGCTGGAAAACCTCATCAAGCTATGACTATGCCTCCCCTGAAGATATGGTTACGCACAACCATGACACAAAAAGACTGACACACCTTGCACTCATGCACGTCCATGGAGAGATTTTGGACAGTCTGGACATTGGCAGTTTGCTAATGAGGACCTTCATCAGCGCCAACCCAGAGAGGAAGGCCACATTCGGAGTTGTGTGAAGCAGACGGTAAGAAGACGCACTTCTTATGCTGCTGCAGCGCAGCACGCTTTTACACTGTTCAGCACCACAGTTACGTGGACAGCTGTTTACTGTTGTCAAGATGATCAGCACCATGGACAGTTAACATGGACTCTTACATAATTAATTCTTCTTATTATTATTCTCATAATGAATTATTTGTTCATTCTTTCTATTTTTGTGTGTTACAATTTTTGCAGGCTTAATATGGCCGGTGTTCCTTGTTCAGCTCTAAATTATCTGTAAATTAAAAGTTTTTGATTAAGTGATCAAATGTCTCATTGTGTTGTGTTTCATGTTTTTGTCTTGATTTCTAATAATGAGACTCATCAATGACAATGCATATATGTTACATCTACCGTCGTAGTGTGTGGTAGTGGTGCGTTTCTTTTTTTATGTGCTCTGCTGTGCGGGTACTGCTTTAGGAGGGTCGGCTGATTGATAATCTTTCGGCGAAACCTCCAGGTGGATTTCGAACGGGGATTGGTTCAACTTCGGCGGATCCGTAACAGGGATTGGTTCTGTGAGGAGCAGGACTTCACCTATCGCAGCGATGGGGGTGCGTGGGCAACAGGGATTGGCTGTCTGGGCCATCTAGGAGGAGGAGCCGAAGGATAAAGATCTCTCCAACCAGCCACACAAGCTGGAAAGGGAGTGTGACAAATGTTTGATGATGCTGTGTTTTCTCTAAATGGACGAGTAAGTAGGGGTGAGCTGCGTTTTTTGTTAATAATCCATTTTTTTCTCCTGTTTATGTTAGGCAGGGAGGTCAGAGGCTGTCATTTTTGTTGTTTCTATTACAGGGAAGGTATTATTTGGATCCTTTAGCATAGGCCTGGGGTTTTATTTATTGTTTTAGGCTTAAAGGCTCACCCTGAAGTAAAATGTAAAATTAAATGCCCTAAAAAAAGATTAAAAAAAAAAAAACGAGAGAAAAAACCGTCAGTAATCTCCCCATAATAAATGCATTTGAAATGATCCATGGTTGGTTCGTGAAGTCTGAACCACTTTTATATTTTTTTCTTATGTATGAACTGGGTTCTCCATACTCCTAGGCCGGTTGTAACAGTATACTACCTGTAGGCTATGAACCCATTCTTAGTTTAATTATTTTAGTATAACTCCGGTTTTATTTGGGCTGTTAACAAAAATAAAAACTGGTGTGTAGTTTATAATCCGCATTTTAAGCATTAGTAAGTTGAAACGGAAACTCAGAGAGGCGGAGTTTTGCTGCTGCGGCGTCCCAAAGGTGTGTTTTCATTGGTCAACTGCAGACAGGAGACTTAGGTTTTCAAGCAGTGCTTGAAGACTGTGGGAGGGTGTCTTCTTACTAATAATGACTCATATCAATGCGTATAGTACATGTAGGCTATGATTCACCTATACATAACGAGTTGAGCGCAGCTGAGCTTTTTTTTTCAGCACCCCCTGCTGAAAATATGTTCCCGCGGCTATGTGTGGTTGTTTTTAATTGTACAGCGCTTTGTGTTGCACTTATTGTATGAAAAGCGCTTCATAAATAAAGTTTGATTTGGTTATTGGAATTATTAAAGTAACTTTAAAAATGCTTGAATTTGACTATCTGACCCTGTTCTATGATAAAAGTAAGTAATCTTTTATAATTAATTTTTCTCCTAAGTCCCTGCCCTGACCTCTAAGGTTAAATGAATAATTTACGCGAGCCTTACTATGTTGACCAATAGAGTTCCATATTTACAAGAGAGCTGTCAATCAATGAGAACGCGCTTTAGTCACCACCGTGCTCAATTCCGCAATGGAGCAAAAATGCCAAAGTTACAGATTCCTCGACTGCCTCAACTTAAAACAAATTTTAAAAACTTAAAAGTGCTTCTGTAAAACTCGCCACGAGACGTTTTCGACAGTAGAGTAGAATTTACATTGAAGACACTTTTAGAAGGGAGCTTTGTGATCTACGAGACCCCAGAACTGATGATGAGTTGGCAAAGTTTTTTTTGGACAGGCAAATACTAAGTAATTGATTGTATTTTAGAGAATTGTTTTCATTTAAATAAAAGAAATAATTGTGCAGATAATTATTGTTTGCTGCATCACCATTACCATCAGCTAATATAACGCTGTGTACAATGCTGTGTGTTTAACATAACACTGCTTGGTCAAAGATGGATTGAAATATAACGTGTTGGTGGGGCTGGCTGGGTACCGGAACTCGAGCTAGGTAAGCTGACCGAGGCTAGCTAGAAGAGGCTAGCTAGCAGAGGCTTTGCTGGTCCACTGTGGTCAAAGATCCACGAGGTCGTCGCTGCAGAATGGAGGCTTGCTTAGATTCAGTAACGGGCCTCTCCCTTTAACAGCAGCGGCCCTGCAATTAGAGATCCGCAAACTGCCGCATCATCCTTGCGGAGGCAGCCTTGTGAGGCGGGCGCCCGGGCTTTCCTGTCTCTCGGCCAGGAACAGCTGCTACTCGCAGGCGGCTGCATGCTGCCTTCTCCCGAGGGATCCAGGACGCCTGACTTCCGTCCGAGGCTGTAGTTGTACTAGTCATCTGTGGAGCTCTCTGAGGGAGACTACAGAAACATGGCAGGTCTTTGAGCTGATGTTGCTTCACTTTGGAGTCGCTTAACTGCGTTTCTCTCGCTAAAAGCGCCCGAAAAACTCCACTAGCTTTGGGTTAGCATGTAGCTAATGTCCCGCTGATCTCCCCCGTGGACATTAGCGGGGGAGCAGCGGTCTGAGGCTCTGCTTGTATTTTTACAGAGCTCCACAGGCGACCAACGCTGATGCAGCCTCGCACAGAAGCCAGACAGCTGCGCGTGTCACTGTCCTGGAGCGCCATCTTAGCTTCGATAAAAGGAAGTAATGCCACCAACATCCTGCGTTTGCTCTGACGAAGGCAGCAGTGAATGTTGAAACATGTCAGCAAAGGTAACAACAAACCCTTATCACTCTGTGTACAACGAAGAGCTAAAAAAATGAGATTGGATACAACACAGTACGAACGTAACAAAGACTTTCTTTTCCTTCCATTCTCATTTATCTAGCATCAATTGACAGGGCCTGCCTGTGTACGTGCGTGAGCCTTAAGGCTAGTTTAAACTTCTCCGTCTGCGTCTGTCAATGTAAGGGCTCTCCAACAGACTCGCAAGGACAGACGGCGTAGAGCCCACTTTTCTAAATATCCGTCGAAAGCCACGGAGAACTCAAGCCTGTGATTGGTTAGGATGCTGCTTTCTTTAACTTATGGACAAGCTGCCATTCTCTTGCTGGCCACGCCTACCCATCCACTGCTAGGCTGAGAGGCTGGGCCAGCTCCTCAGGTGTAAACCTAAGGTGTTCCCAGACCAGCTAAGAAACTACCTCCAACGTATCCTCACTCAGTAAACAAAAATATTGGAACCTCACAATTTTGGTGGGTGAAGACTGGATAGGTGTGTGTGTGTGTGTGTGTGGGGGGGGGCTTTCTATGTTAATTTCCCTTTTTGTGACATCACAAATGGTTACTTTTTGAAATGACTCGTTTTAGCCATATAATTCCTAAAAACAAATCCTGAGAGTAAATGAAGTGATTTTTTCACTTTTAGGAGTGTTTATAAAGGCAGTACAGACCCACATGGCAGCACAAAAGAATGCAAACAGTCAGATTTGCACAAATGGTCCTTTTTAATCACTCTTATGAAAAAAATGGAAATTCTATCAGTGACATGACTGAGTTTCTCTGACCTCTAGTCATATTGACTTTTAATGGAATCTCAGAACAAAGATCACTGAACAGGATTGCTGCTTATACATATGACAAAAGCCAAACAGGTGAAATATTTGTTTATTTCCCCCAGCAATCATAAATGATTGGCTATTTAGCTGCACTTCAGTGGTGCTTTGATAAGAAATGATACGAGTCTCTCAGAGGAAATTCACTGCTGAATGACACAGTTGGTGGAAGTGCAGACAGAGTTTTAATTAAAACATAAATTTATAACAAAACTCATTTAAAAAATACATATAGATATATCTATTGTATATCTTGACTCTGCTTACATTTATCAGTGGAGTGCCATGCTTTTGGTAGCTGGGTCTTCAGAGCCAGTTTACTGGATTAATAATAATAATAATAATAATAATTCATCGAACTTATATAGCGCTTTGTTAGGACACTCAAAGATGCTGCATGCACTCACACATTCACACACTGCTGATGATGGTAAGCTACTGAGTAGCCACAACCGCCCTGGGGCAGTCTGACAGAGGCGAGGCTGCATCATTGCGCCATCGGCCCCTCTGACCACCACCAACAGAGGCAATTCGGGTTAAGTGTCTTGCCCAAGGACACAACGACAGCGACAGACTGAGCGGGGCGCGAACCCACGACCTTCCGATTGTGGGGCGACCACTTAACTCCTATGCCACCGTCGCCCGGATTAAATCACCACTATCACTTTATAGTTACAATCCATCAACATTATACAGAAATGTAATTGCATTTGCACACACACACACACACACACACACACACACACACACACACACACACACACACACACACACACTTCTCTAATGAACTGTTTTGGTTGAATTGAATCCATTAATTTTTGTTGCAACTCTATGAATTTCCCAAATAAAACAAAGATCAATTTTATCCATATTTGTAGCCAGATTGATCTTTCTTTAGGTTCACAAAAAATAAATGTGCACATTATTTATTCCTGGTTTACACATCTATGATTTTCTTTTTAAATAGAACAGCATGACTCCATAAACAGAAGCAAATCTATTTAATTTACTGTCACTATTGTTTCTCTGCAGGCAAGAAAAGATCATGGTGCGCCAGTCTACATCATCAACCTCCTCATTTCTGATCTCATTCAGCTCTGCTGCCTGGCTGCATGGTCGGCAGGCCTGATTCATGAGATCATCATGTACATCTACAATTTTGGTCTGATGGCCAGTGTTGGATTCATGGTGTGCATCTCCTTAGAAAGGTAACAGCTTATTAATGTTTCTGTTTCTGATAGCTTTATGGGTAAAAACTCTGAATCTCTTTGGTCTATTTGTCATTACAGATATTTGATCATCGTTAAGCCGCTGTGGTACAGATTCAGGAGAAACATCAAGATATCTGTGATGATCTGTGCTTTCATCTGGACACTCCCACTTGTTTATGTCATCCCTTTCCATATTGGTGCTGATCCTGGGATGGTAGAGACAATGTTTGCTGTCTACATCCTCCTTCCTCTCCCTCTGTTCATATTCTTCCTGGTTGGGACCCTTAAAGCCTTGTCTGCAGCTCGTAGCATTCCTGTTGATGAAAAACGAAGAATTGTGGCCATTCTGGCTGCAGTTCTGCTTATTTACACACTGCTGTTCCTCCCCAGTGTCATTTGGACTTTTGTAGAAATAGCTCAAAATAACATAACATTCAACTATGTGGTATTGATTGGCTTTGATCTTAGTCCTCTTGCAGACACAACTATGTACCTTTTCATCAGACAAGGTACCATAGACAAGCTTTTAGAATCACTGTGCTGGAAAATTTCTAACAGTGAGCAAACTAACAACACAAACAATGAAATTGTGTCTGCTTCATGCACTGAAGCAGTTTAGGCTTTAACCTATAGACCCCTTAAATGTCATTGTTTACATCTGAGTAATACCACACATGTGCACAACGCTGGGGGGCAAGAAGACACTGTGCAGCCACTATCCAGAGCTGTATCTTCATGATTTAAAGTCCCAGTGTGTAATATTTTTACGTGTTTACTACCAAATTCTGTTTACCCAGTGCACAAACTTGTTCTTCTTCATTAATATTTCTCACCAACATCAATTGTAAATATTCCTCTCAGCTTGAAATTTTACATTTTTAAATACATATACTGTGGTCAACGCTCCATGGTCATCCACCATCTTGAAATACAGTAGTTATACGACCTCCGCGTTATGCGTTTGCAATATGACTGTAACCTGAAAGAAACAGCATGCAGTCTGCCAATTCAACTAAGAAGAAGAGCTACACCGTTGCTATACTTTGTTAGTTTGAATAACAAACAACGAAATCAAAAGACACGTCAAATTTGTCAGGTCGTCATCATGTCGGCAGACACATATGATGAGATCTCCACCCGCTATCAACTGGACACCAGCCTCCAACTGACTCAGTCACTTACCTCAAGTTGCTAATTCTTCTTTTCTTCATACTAGAGATCCCGATCCAGTCCCAACGTATCAGTGCCAAAGTCGTTTTTCAAGAAGCATCCAATAGTTCCTTCTACTCAAGTCTCTTCTCCTCCCAACACACTCCAGTGCTCGTCTGCTAGCTGCGGTAGCTAAGCTAGTGTTGTCTGCTCCATCTTCACCGTGGCTTACCTGAGCTGTGTACCGCGATTAGCTGCGGCTAATCCAGGTTAGGAGGCATCAGGAACTTCGACAGATCAGTCACGATGCTCCGATCACCTATCCTGGCGAACACTTTGCTCCCGTTTGGTTTAAATGGTGCTGCTGGATTCTCTCCGGAGTGCCACCTGGTTCGATTGTTTGCCGTGGTCATGTCTGGTGGTTAAGTGGCAGCCATAGCTAGTGATGTCCGCTCTGTCTCTTCACCGCATCTCCCAGCTCACGCATCGACTGTATAAATGAGGTTCACGCCAACCCTCCTCGCCTAACAAGCAGCCACAGTGATGCTCCATCTCCAACTAACACATCTTTGTGCAGATGATCAAAAATATACATCTTAGAGCTAACGGTGTTTAGCACAAAGCTTCCAGATCCGTTTGAAATAGCTAACAAGCTGTGGCACGACAGTCCTCAGAGCTGGTCGATAGTTGAGTACGGGGATATCTAAATTTATTTGGTTAACATGACTGGACTTCACACAGCTGAAACAACAAAGGTGTAACCAGATCTCTACTGCGTTGAGCGGGTTAATGCTGAAGGATCGCCGTGACCGTTTATCATTTGCGGTTAACAGGTGCTTCGTTTATTCTGACGAACTCAGTGAACAGAAACATGAAACGAACAACATTAGAGACTGGGCGGATCTCAGGAGTGACCGTTTATAAAAAATAAATAACTTCTATACATTTGACATACCTGACAAGCTCACTAAACAAAAAACAGATTACACTAATTACAGAACACATTTTGTGTAATTATGTAAAAAGAAACTAATGTAACCCAGTTACAAAGTCATACAAGTCATTAGATGGCTATAACTTGTTCATGGGGCAGATTCTTTACTTTTTTATTCTGTTACAAGAATTTGGTGGCCACAATGTGAATGGTTAATCCAGTGACACTCTCTTCATGGCTGTTAACCATTGCCTTTAATCAGCTGGAAACCTGTAAATTTTACATTACTGGTCTTCTTTTATCTACTTGTGCAGCCTACAGCGCTGCATGTGTTAAAGGGATATTCCACCCAAAATTGAAATTTTGTCTGTTGACATATTTCCCAGAGTTAGATAAGTGGGGAAAAAGCATTTTGTAACCAGCGCAGTAATTCTCCTGATCAGTCCATCAGCTTTAGCGTAGCATAAACAATGAAAGTGAGTAGTAGTAGTAGTAGTACTTGCCATTCACTTCCATTGTTTATGCTAAGCTAAAGCTAAACTAAAGCAGACGAACTGCTGCCAGATCTACTGCGCTGGTTACAAAATGCTTTACCCCACTTATCTAACTCTGGGAAATATGTCAACAGACAAAATTTCAATTTTGGGTGGAATATCCCTTTAACCATTCTGATAGATTTTATTTCTCTGCTGCTTAGCTCAATTTAACAAGTGACAGATAATGACAATGGTGGTCAACGGGGGTGTGCCGTCTTCTTGCCCTCCAGCCAGAAACACGGGAGGGGGGGCTTGGGCAGGTCAAGCATCAAGGGGTCTATTCGGCTAAAACAGAATCTTCCTCAGAAGAGACATATTGTTTTCATTTATGAACCTGTGAGAAAACCCAAAAGCCATAATGTAATACAAATATACAAGATGCATCGCTGTTCTTGGGTAGCTATGTAAAAATCACTTTGTGACAAATGTTTGTATTTTCTGCACAGCGGCTCTGTGTAAATGTCTGTTTTGAAATCTATTCTCGTGTTTCCATCCTTACCACAAAACTACCAGTCATGAGTTACATAAAGAATCTGTTTCATCTGTTCTAGATGGTTTGTGAAGCCCTATTTTAAACCTGCTTAAAGTCATTTGTCTTTATTAATTTGATCAAATTTGTTTAGTCTTATGTTGTGTAAATGATTAATAAACAAAAGGGAAGAACTGTAGAGGAATTTTTTATTATTATATAATTTATTTGTTTTTTCCTTTTTTTCACATCTAACATTTTTCTGTTTGAGCAATTCATGTTCAAAAGCAGAGTGTACGTGCTTTCTCTATCTAAATTAAAGGGAAGTAGCAAACCCACACGCAGAAGATGAAGATTTAATCTTGAGTATGAATGTTTTGCAAAAAGTAAGAAGTAAGAGTCTATCAAGTTCACATCTGATATAAAAACATGACCTGGTGTAGTCATCTGCAAAGCAAAAGAAAGCAAAAGAATCCTGTGAGAATGGTTTGCTCTCTGCACTCCATGGAGAGCTCATACATGTATTATGTGTGTTTGTGTGACCTCTCCCCTTCTGCAACATTAAACCAGTAGTCCAAGCTGTTTGGCTGGTTTTTATATCTCAATTGGGTCATTGGTTATTAAAAATCCCATTTCTTTAACACTAGAGTATCTCATGTTTGTAGAATCAGAATCAGGCTTATTGCCATGTAGGTGAGAGATAGCCTGGCAAGCCCTCCTATATATGTGAAAGCAACAATTTGGTCTAGTTCACTAGGCTAGGTGAGAGACTCATCTACTAGGAATTTGTTTTGGTGGGAAGGTGCAAACATTCAAGTCAGGCATATAAATTAAGATACATCAGAAATAATCAACATAGGGGACATAGCAAGAAAATAATGAATCATAAGCATAGGAATATTTGTAAAATTGCTATGTACAAATAAACATTGAGTGAGCTTTTCTCCGTTAGAGCTGCCTGCAGCTCAGATCATCTGACAGCTGACATCTGGCAGCTCACAGGGACACCGCATCGCCGCCGACCGCTCCTCGGATCCACGCGTCCCCGGACGCCGGACCTTCTCCCAAACTCCCAACTCCTTGTTCCCTGCTATGCTTTGCTCAGCGGAGCCGACACTAATATATCCCTCCACTGCATACTGTAACCCTTTTACCTCGATCTGGATGAAATTGAGGAGGAATTGCTCCAAAAAATGTCACTGACACGCATCTGTCTACTTCTTTCCATCACAGAAATCTGCGGAGCTGCAGTATTTGATCCACTTATTGTCGGAGTTGGCAACAGTAACTAAGGGGGGCGGGGCTCGGCGAAAGGCTAATTAGGCATTACCTCCCACACAATAACACCTTATATGGTTCCACCATAAGGAATCACAAAATCAACACAAGGTACTAAAACAAGGACAAAGGGAAGAGTGTGATAAAGAACTAGGACACTTCTGTTTTTTTTTTTTGCTTTCTTAATCCAGTGAACTCAGACAAGAATAATGCAACAGGGGTCAAACTCAAATCAGCTGATTTTGCTTAACTGTGCCCCCCCCACACACACACACAGTTATTCTGGTAAGCTATTAATGAATTTTTCCCGGATTCTTTCCAGCGGCAAAACGGGCAGCACATTTTTTTTATTTTTCTGTAGATTATTGAATTATAATGGGACAGAATGACGCTTTCTCATCAGCTGAGACCTCAGCTGAGAGGTCCCGGTTGGTTGCAGCGCTTTGAACACAGGAATTAAATACTCAATCAAAGTAAACAAACTCCTCCTCCGTTTCGCCACCGATCATGTTCGGTTGAAGTTCTCCGGTTATCCGCCTCGTCGTAATCCAGAGAAAAATACCGAGCTGCGGGTCACTTTCTACACACTCTTTACACTCGCTTTCTGAGCGGTTACGTCATCGCCGGCTTTACGCTCATACTGAAAGCCTGGTAGGCGTAGGTCCCCGCACGATTTAAAAACACTGTTTTTATCTTAAAAATCCAGCCGTGGAAATCCTAAAAAGAAATTGACTTGAGGGTTTAATACATTTTTACACATTGATTCAAAGGAAATTTGCTGCTGGCCAATGGCTTGTTCCTGCTTCTTATTTACGTCAGACTATGGAACGCGAGGAGGGCCAAAACAAAACTACGGAAGCCTGCGCGTTAATCGCGCGTTAAAAAAATTAATGCCGTCAAGGGGGCTTTGCATTAACACATTAAAAATGCGCTAACTCCACAAATTACAATTGGTACAAAATTCAGCAGCCCGTATCATCTCTAGAACACCGTCGTCACACCGTCGTCACACCATATCACACCGGTTCTCAAGCAGCTACATTGGCTTCCAATCCACTTTCGTATTGAGTTTAAAATTCTTCTGTTAACATTCAGCCCTCAATAACTTGGCCCCCCCAAATTTAACTAATCTCCTCCACGTTTATACACCGTCTCGCACTCTTCGTTCCTCTTCTGACAGCCTCCTCATCATTCCACACACCCGTCTATCCACCATGGGATTCAGGTCATTCAGTTCATCTGCACCGCGGCTCTGGAATAAACTTCCACTGGGTATTCGTATGGCTTCATCTATCCAAACATTCAAATCGCTTCTTAAAACTCACTTATTCAGCCGTGCATACGCCACTTGATCCTTTTTTTTTGGCGTTGTCTTATTGGCCCTTATTTTTTATTTATTTATTGTTTTTTAAACCTGCTCTTAATTTGTTTTTATGCATTGTTCTGTTGTTGATGTTAAGTGTTCTTATCTTTAATTGATTTGTTTATATTGATTTTAAACTTTGGTACTTGTGTTCATGTTTTATGTTCAGCGACCTTGAGAGTCTTGAAAGGCGCTTATAAATAAAATGTATTATTATTAATTTATTAATTTTGACAGCCCTACATAAAACACATGGAATCAATTGAAAGCCTTTTAACTCATTCACTGCCATTGACGACTAAAGTCGTCTTTTCAAATACAACCGCTGGCTGCCAAAGACGACTATAGTTGTCATTTTGTTTTTTTTACAGGGCGGGCGTCGGAGTGAGACCCCGCACCATGAGAACAAACATCACGTGTCTAAAGCGGATCTTCATCCGTGTATGTCACACATCATGTGATCAGGAAGTGGAAAATCAATGGATTACGAATTTTTTTATTATTATTTAGCACAAGTTTAAAAAAAAAAAAAAAACAATTCACAATACAGAACACAATAAGAAAAGAAAAACATACATAAACATTGTGCATGGAGTGGTAGATGCCAAAAGGGCTTTTAAAAACACCACTCCCCTCAAAAGAAACAAACCACAATTTGTACAAATTAATCATTGCATTAATCTATATGCTTTCATTTAATTAATTTTAACAAAAACAGAGGAGAAAAACACAGAAAAATGAAAATATTAAAAAAGAATCAAAAAAGATATGTTGCCAACAAATTATTTTTTTATTTGATTTCATATATTGCGAGTGAACTGGTTTTATCCAAAAGGTCTGTAAAAGAATTCCATGCCTTGGGTCCATGATACCGAAGAGAAAACTGCTCTTGAGTATGCTTGTATAAGGGTAAATGTAAATTTGGAGTTTGTTTTGGGCCACTGCTGTGAAAAAAACGATGCGCCGAACCGGAAATGCTTCTAGAGCGACGGTTGGGAAACAGATTGTGAACGAATGGATAACGCTAGAAATACGGCGATTCTTCCTGATGTAAGAAGTGAGTCTACTCTTTCTTTTGGTAGTTTTGGCGTTTATATGATCATAGAGCACAATGTTCTGTGACTCTTCAAAAAACAGGAAAAACGCTCAAAAACGCTGGCAGTCAGGGGCTTTCTGATCAGAAAACGGCTGGCAGTTAATGAGTTAAAAAAAGGGGTGGGGGGGGGGGGGTGCTCCTGCGGTGGTCTCCCCTGGGGTCTCCGGCAGACCGCATTTGAACACTTCCCCCCTGACCCCCACCCCATCTCTGCAGTCCCGTGGTGGCCTGCGTCCCAATTTTATATAGCAATTCAAACACTTCCACCAACAACATTCCACACAAATGCACACCTGGGGCCTTGGGGGTGTAGCATCATTAAAACTATAGGCTTCAACCAATTGTCAATTCAACACATATGATTATATATAACTTATACTTATAAAGTCTTTTATGAGGCAGGAAAGATAAACTTTATTTAAAGAAGAAAGATAGAAAGTTTTGCGTCATCCTGTCTTGATGTCTTGTGATATGCTGCAGGATAAGTTTGGGCAGATTAAAGATAGTGGGTCAAGTGTATAGATATCTTGTCACCGCAACACGATATCAGAGTGTCCTGACCGTATTGACATGGCCTGCAAGTTAAAAGTTTAACTTAGTTCATTTGATGAAATACCATGGCCTTTGTGAGGCTACAGAGGTGAGGACACTCGATGGCACCTGGAGGTGGGGATCTGTTCACTCAGCCTTGCCTCTGGTGCCGGTGCCCACTTCCAATTTCAGGCTGCATCTAGACACTGAGGGTTTGGGAGGAGATGCCTCTGTCAGTTTGCATACTTGCAATGCTCATGTCTGGGGCTGGGTGTTTTGGCTTCTGTCAGCTTGCTTCTGGAGGCTGCCTGGTGGGGCCTGGGCTCTGTTGGGTCTCCACCAGGGACGGGGCGCCCTTAGGTCCTGGGCCACTGAGTTCCAAGCTTGGCCTGTCCTGGAGTTGGCAAATGCAGGTGGGGCCTAGGGGCTTGCCGTTATGATCTCCTAGGCCTCTGACATGACTGCTGGTTGACCCCCCCCCGGGTGATCTTTTTTGCCTCTCGGGGGAGGGGCTGTTCCTGTGGCAGTCTTCCCTGGGGTCTCTGCACTCCGGAGGGACATCTGGATGTTTGGGGCTTGGATCTCCTCGGGTCTTTGGTCTGCGGGTATTTATGCGCAAGTCTGTGGCCCCTCATACTATTGGACATTCCTGTAGAGAAACCTTACATATACAAACGTGTATACCCTCCTGAGACCCAGTAATTCATTTTTGTGCACTGTAGTGCATATTTGTTTTTTGATCATATTTCTCACACTACACCTGCCACTCAGCTAAATCCTTATAGTTCTCAGAAAGGACAGCTGTAGCTTTAAAATGATGTCACTTGTATGGGGGTGTGGCCTTCCCAACCTGTTTTTCCCCGCTTTTAAAAATGACTATCATCTCAACAATCACATTTTACTCAAAAAAAGAAAGGTGAGAATGTTTTTATATTTAAAATGCTTTTAAAATTGTATAATTTGATGGATTTAACAAAACTAGCACCTAATAAGTATTTTGAAAGAGGTTTTTGAAGGAAGCTTATTTTGTTTCATAGAGTAAATAAGCAATTTATTAATGTTCACTGTAGTGCACGTCAGGACTTTGTACATATGTTTTTGTTCCCTTTCTAGTGGACAGTTCTCTGACAGAGGCAGAGAGAATACTAACAAGAATAATTGATGGAGACATAGACAGATCTTTCAGAAGATGAGACAAGAATAGAATAGAATAGAATAGAATAGAATAGAATAGAATAGAATAGAATAGAATAGAATAGATCCCACAGTGGGGAAATTCACAAAGAAATTCAAGAGAGCCAGGCAGGAGAGGGGGAGAACACCGATGAAGAAGCAGATGAAGATGACCAAGATGGAGGGACAGATGCAGTCTAAGAAAGACAGAACCAGCTAACATGTATAGTTGTCCAATCTGGGCCAAACCCAACGTGCATGCATGAATACATACATGCATGTATGCATGCATGTATGTGTGTGTGTGTGTGTGTGGGTAGATAGGTAGGTAGGCAGGCAGGTGGGTAGGTAGATTACATGTCATTCATAACACAATGAAAGTTTTGTAAAAAAGATTGTTTGTGCCTGGGAAGCCAAATCCAACAGGGTTAAAGGTGTTTGTTCTTGCAAGTCTAAGTGGATTAGTACTTAATTTTGAAACATACATGGGAAAGAACGCCTTCGCTCAAGTTCCACACATGGGAATCGGTGGAAATGCTCTTCTACGTCTCACTGAGACACTTCTCAGACGATCTTTAGTCTACTTTGACTGGTATTTTACCACTATTGGTCTTCTTGATGCTCTTACAGCAAGGGGTCTTGCTGCTACAGGAACCATTGAAAAGAACAGGATACCAAAGGAGTGCCACTTTACTCCTGACAACACCCTGAGCATGAAACCAAGAAGGTCATCAGAAATGATTGTGCAACAGACCTGATGAATTGACAATCAATAAGAAAGTATGGTGCCGTCCTCTTGCCTGAAATGGTTAACAGCCCAAGCCCTTTCAGATGCAGAAGGCCTGGGTGCAAGAGTAAAACATATGTGAGATGTGTGAAGTGCACCATGTTCCTTTGTGTCTCCTAAACATCCCAGTGCTTCCTCAGGTATCACAAATGACTCGACATTTAGAAAATGAACACCTCAGTGTATTCTACAAAAGTGGCTTACAGCTAGTGAAACATCAATTACTTCTAAATTGACCCATAATCTACTTTTCCATGAATTTACTAATGTAAAATGAATAAAAATTTCTGGCCTTTGTACACTGCAATATGTTGAAGCTGAAAACTTGTTGTTATGGTAACCCTTCAGCCTGCAGGTGAAAGACTTTCTGTCCAGCTCTCAGCTTTCAAAACATCCTAATTATACACACAGCAGCTGCTGCTGCCTGCCACATGCTGAATGTGTGTGTGTGTGTGTGTGTGTGTGTGTGTGTGTGTGTGTTTAAGGATATAGAAATAATAGATGAAAATCTTAAAACACCAAGCTGGTTATGGTGTTTTATGTTACTGCATGTTTTCAGCAGAACTAAATTCATGAAAAAAATAAATTCTGCAACAAAGTTCCTACCTTACTTGGTCTTTCGTTTATCTGCGTAATCCTTTTGAACTTGAAAAGACTAGCATGGCTCATATTTAGGAAGTCAATAAAAGATGGATCAAATCTGAAATCTGACGAGGTGTTGAACTCATTAACACTCAGTGAGTGTGAAGCAGGGTACAGTTTAAAAGCTTTAGCTTATGCAGGAAAGTATGCATCTTTGTCATATCCAGTTTCTGCCCTGCATCATGAGAGAGAGAAAGAGAGGGGACAGGATGTACTCTGTAAATCAGCACGTCTGATCATTTGATTTTATATATTGGCAGCCAGAATGATAAGAAGTCGATCAATGTTGAATTCAGATGTACGGTTGTGTTTATGAGGCGAGATTCAACAACATTTACTGCACTATGCATGACTTTATTGTTAGCATTGTCAGTTTTACTGAAATCTTTGCAGTAACGACTGCTGAAGACTCGGCCTCAGATGTCACATTTCACGGTGTGTATGTTTGTTTTCATCGGGCACAAGTACAACAACCTGACACCAGATTCTTCAGAGCCAGATTATAGCTCCTAACAAAAGCAATGTGGGGTTTAAATAGAGCTACTCATTGCATAATACTAAGAATAGTCTACCAAGAAGGATTTGGTGAAACAACAACACTCCAAAATTAAGAGGTGATTTGGTTTATCTGTGTCCTGTCATTGGGAAAATACTTTTCCTAATTGTTATTAATGGCTGCTGAAAGACATGTAATAATGTTTTTAATATTGCATGAGATTAAAATACTATATTCAATATTTGATTAAATTTATTGAGGGGCTGTTAGGCCTTTGATAAATCAGAAGCATAAACAACGACAAAAAAACTGCCACTAATGCATTTTTTAAAATGTATTTAATTAAAAGGAGGACATTGCATATTTATGAACAGTAAAATAACTAAATATACCAGATTATAGCCGTAGGCTAATCTCCATCTGTAGTCCTCTGGCAGGTTGATGTTGTTAAAGGAGTCATCACCTGAAATTTTTTACTTTTCCACTTGAAAACATATCTATAATGGCTTCCTAATGACTTTTCACTGGCCGAGAAGCCGATATTTAACATTGAAGCGTTTGTTTACTCTTGCCTTCTTCAACCAGCTCACATGCACCCCACGAGCACGCGCACTCCAAAACGAGAACTTGAGCTCTGGCCTATATGTCGTCACAAAGGCAGAATATAACCAAATATGAGGCCAGCAGTGAACAAACCAGCACAACAAAGCTCATTTCATAACGTGAAACGCATAAATTATGTCTTACTGTTGCTGATCCGTGTTACGGGGGGGGGGAAAGTCCACTTGGTTTGTGTATTCGATCTTCACAACAGCATGCTGAGCCGATGCCAGGCTGTTTTAGCTTGCTTTGTCCCATCTAGACTGTTTACAGATCTCAAATGCCGCGTCCCATCATTTTCCGGTTTACGGCTCTGCACTGAAAAAAAACTCAACAACAAGCGAGGAAGCCATTACGCGCGAGGCTCGGGCTCGTACTGTTGGATCCCGTAGGTCACTGCCAGGTCGGGTTCAGTTATAACTTTTGTTATTTTGGAGCGAGATGTTGAAGCTGCTTCCTGCTTCCTTCCACCAATCAACGCCTCAAACGTCATTTTGGCGGACGTTTAGAACGCGCACTTTTTTATCCCTTTGGCTTGCCATATTCTGCCGTAAAACGACACCCAGTCAGTCCTTCCGTCGCTACCCGATGCACACAAACTGTATAGCGCAGTAAACAGACATGGGACCCCCCAACACTATCACAGGTATGAAAATGAACACAATAGATAATACTATGACGCAAAAACTTTACAAAAAAGCATAACTTTAAGGTGTAAAAGTTGCTTTAAGGTAGAGATTATATTAGAAACTTCTATTTCTTTTCATGAATGAAAAGCTTGACACGTGTTTTACAGTCATTGGTGTCACTGCTGGATCCACAAACTCAACCACATCTTCTGTAAAAAGCTCATTCACACAAATGCAATAAACACACATTAAACATAAAATTTTAGGTCTTTAAATAAGAAAAGGGTCAACAAATCATTCACTGATTCACTCTTGCAGGCAAACCTCAGCAGGTTTCACTAATGCTGGTTGTGGCTTGTGGAAACGGGTCTGTGAGGATTCAGTGCTGAAGTCTTTTTCAGGCCAGCTTGTTGCTTTATTTTATGAAAGTGCGACAGAGGCTGTGACAGGCGCCTCTAGAAAAGCACAAGACTGCCAGATTGATGACTGGGTGTCAGCTCAGATTTCCAGAAACCATTTCAGCAACCGTGTTTAGTCCAACGGCATCAAATCAGATGGTCACGTCTCACGTCGTAGGAGCCGAAATCTGTAACATGAATGAATTTTAAAAAATCATATTTTGTGTTAATATCAAATCAATCAATCAATCAATCAAACCTTTATTTATAAAGCGCCTTCCACTCCCATCACGGGAGGCCAAGGCGCTGAAGAACAACATCAAAACATGATAAAAAAATTAAAACAGTCAACGACAGTATACTAATATCTAGTTCAAACTGCATATTTATGCTGCAAATTTTTGGAAACCCAATTTTCTATTTTTTTCGTTGTTTTTAGTGGTTTGAAAGTTACAATAATAGCTTACAGCCTTTGTGCATTTACCTGTACTTTTGTTATTATTTTTCTTCTTCCTTGTCTCTTAGTGTCTGCTGTACGAGTGAATTTCACCACTGTGGGATTAATAAAGTCCAATCTATTCAATTCTGAACAGTCAGCTTCCCTATGTAAATGATTAGGACTCCAAAAAGGATCATTCATGCCCACGAAGCAGGAGTAACTTTAAGGTTGCTGTTATTTCATTGCACTGAAAACAGAAGGTCGTGTTGGGGTCATATTGGGTTCAGGAGCGCTAAACTTGTGCTTGGAAAGCAAAACACTCGTTTGACAGGAACAGACCAGAAAAACTTGGTGGTGCAGCGTTCGGCTGTGCAGTCACACCTGCACAAATAAACCAGACATTAGAGCTCTCAGACGAAGACTTGTACTGAACTCCCACCACAGAGGTCAGTACCAGGAGTTCACAAACAAACAGCAAAACAGGTGATCTGAAAGGACAGAAGCAGGATAGAAGTCTGCAGTATCGTGGAAAAGCATGTTTGGAGAAAAGAGAAGAAAAGGACGTTAAAAATAAAGCTCTGTTTGGACTGATGACACAACCTCTGAGAGAATAGTGAAACATTATTAAAAAGGACAGTAAAATAATTAAAATAATAATTAAAAAAAAAAATCATAACCTGAAAAGTTAAACCTGAACAACCTGAACAAAATAAAATAAACATCTAACAATTGATGTTTTAAAGATGTTTCCTAATATACATAAGGCAGCACCTTGGGCAAGACACTTCACCTGAGGGGCCGATGGCGCAAAATGGCAGCCTCGCCTCTGTCAGACCGCCCCAGGGCAGCCGTGGCTACATTGTAGCTTACCATCACCGCCAGTGTGTGAATGTCAGACTCTGTCCAGACTCCAGCTGGTTCAGAATGCAGCAGCCAGGTTCTTGACTGGCGCTAATAGAAGACACCATTACACCAATTCTCCGATCCCTTCACTCGTTGCTGGTCCAATTTAGGATTCATTTTAAAATTCTTCTTTTAGTTTTTAAGTCCCTGAATGGCCACGCCCCTTCTTACCTGAGTGAGCTGCTTCACCGCTACCACCCTCCTCGCCCCCTGAGGTCTGAGGATCAGCTCCTCCTCGTGGTTCCTAAGGCACACTTGAAGTCCCGCGGTGAGAGGGCCTTCTCCGCATGTGCACCAAAACTATGGAACTCTATGCTCCTCCACGTTAGGCTGGCACCTTCAATCCCAGCTTTTAAATCTTGACTGGAAATGCACTTTTTCCCCCTGGCTTTTAATTCTTAAATTTTGTTTTAGTATCAA
This sequence comes from Aphyosemion australe, assembly GCA_006937985.1. Lineage (NCBI taxonomy): Eukaryota > Metazoa > Chordata > Actinopteri > Cyprinodontiformes > Nothobranchiidae > Aphyosemion > Aphyosemion australe. The sequence goes on along the minus strand of SSNS01000100.1, from coordinate 1,752,434 downwards.
GTCTATAGATTTACTTCCATCCTGTTGATTGCTTACTTTTGCTTCTGTATATTTTAAAGTTTTTAGCCTGTTTGGTTTTTAGTCCTTTCTTTTAAACCTGGTTTTAATATTGAGCCTATTGGTTTTTCTCCTTTCCATTTTATTCCTACATTTGTGTATTTTATGGTTTAATTTCCTGTTTGGTTCTAGTTTTGTTTTTTAACTGTACTTTCAAATGTTATAATTTAGTTGGTTGGTTTTATTGTGCAGCTGCATGGCTGTGTTGACAGCGCTTACAAATAAAATGGTATGGTATGAATATGAGAGTGAATAATGGAAGCGCTGAGAAAAGCTCTTTAGAAATCTAATCAATTATTATTATTAAAGCTTAAAGTTTTATTTGAGTATTATTTACATAAAAAAAATAAAAATGGAGTTACAAAATCCTTATATAAGTGCACACACACACACACACACACACACACACACACACACACACACACACACACACACACACAAACCAGAGTACCAGGTTACTGAGGTCCCATCCTGGAGCCAGCCACCTGGTGGCCGGTCTTTCGCCCATGGGGATCAGCTGGACCCAGTCCAAACCAGTTACACAGGCTGGTCAGCCTGTAGACTCACCACCACCTGCAGGAAGAACATGAAGGGTCTGGTGCAAATGTGGATTATTTGGCAGACCAGGTGCTCTGAGAACCCTAATCATAAACTGGCATTTGATGGATGCCTAACTTTAAAAAAACCAAATCCTCTCACTCACTCCTGAACATCGGTAACAATTTTAGTCGTGAATCTGGAGGAAAGTGGTATCAGACCAGTTTTCTATGAGGAGACGCTCCACCAACAAACCCACTCTACTCTCACTCTGATTGGCTCAGATTCTAAACATGTTGGCTAATCACTAACACCCATCTACCAAAACATGGACAGAAAGATTCTGCAACTCAGAAATACTCTCTAAAAATCTATTAAGTCTGTATTCTGACCTTTATTATTTTTCTGCAGTAAAAAACATCATGGTGTGTGAATGCATCAAAATGCATGTCTCACTTTTAGTGTGCGAGTCCCTACAGTCCTGTCCTTTACAACTGAATGTCTTCTCATATATAAGATCAGCTCACTGAACCAAAAGGAAACCACCTTTAGTCAATCGTCTCTTAAGGAGAAAGTTAATTCCATTAACTTAGACTCAACAAATTCACTTGTCCAGTCTGTCTGGTAGCTTAAAGACCGTCTATTTTTAGGTTCAGGGAGGGGAGAGAGAGGGAGATAAGGAAAACAGGACAAGGGTCAGTCTGTGTGCAACAGCAAGAAATCCTCACGAGGGTCATTAGTTTGCTCATTTGTAAAGTTGTGGCTGAGAGGAGCGTGAACTGAGTCTTCCCTTTGTTCACCACAGAAAGAGCAATCTGTAAATAATAGTCCCGACCCAAAAGGGTGTCGCGGACCCATTTTTAGTGGGTCGCGGGCCTTTACCAGGGCAAAATGTTACAAAAAATAACCATGCAGTTTTATTTTGAAGGGGACCTTTTTGTGCCGTGGAGTGCAGTCTGTTCCCACTCCTCAACAGCAGGTGGCGATACAGTCGGGGAGTGCCAATTGCTTCCTGTAACTTTACATAAACATACGCGTGTATCTAGCGAGGGATAGTTACTAAAATGGAGCTCACTGATCAACCATGTCAAAACGCATCATGACATGTGACTGCGCTCTGGTAAGGTAAGCCGCTCCCATTTCTGGTGCAGTACGAGTATGAGCGCGTTTCCTCCCGTTTCCACTCGAGCAGAAAAAACTTTACCATTCATTCAGCTCTACCTATGTTAGTGACAGTGGCTGAATGTTGAAATGCTGCCTAGTTTTCTTAAATGTAGTTTATGTATTTACTAAAAGCATAACAAGAAAATATTTTATATACTTGAATCTAATTTAGTTGTAATTTTTGTTTAATTTGTTTTAAGTTTGTGGTTAAAAGTGCGATGTTGGTGTTCACTGATTGTTACGACCCGACTCGTGGGATCACAACATAAGGAGGAGGTGAGAGTTAAAGAGTATAGTTGTTAAAATTGGCCTCTAAAAGGCCTTGTCAAATGCCACGCAGGCTGGAGCTCCCAAAAGTACTCCCTCTGATCAGTCTCATCTCTTCTGGAGTTGCACCAAGCAGCCTTTTATGCTGCACCTGCAGGTGCAGCCACTCAGAGCAATTACTGGTTGAACACAGCCAGACCAATGATGAAACAGAAGGCAGGAACATCCGAAGCACCAATCAGCTGGTCGCACTGGCACAGCAACATTTGTTTGATAACAAGATGGATGCTTTGTCTGTGTCCAAATCCAGGGATTGCATGCTTCTGAGTACCCGTCCTCATTGGTCTCAGGAGAACGTGTTCTTCCGTGACCACTTAGACCGGATGTTAACAGCTGTGAATGTGGACGTTCTAGCCTTAAATAAAAGTCCCGCCCCTACTCCTGTCACCTAGCAACTGCTTAAAGAAAATCGATTACAAAATATGGATCCACGATGCTGGATTATTCACGGACCATTGTATAATTTATTTTTTGATTTATGATTTACCAATTTTATGAACTGTAATGACGAACAAGAATACAAACACACATTACAGGCCTAATGAGAATGGGAAACGCCTAAAAACACAACCACTTCAGGCTTTTACTTTTTCTACAGTCAGATTTGAATAAACTAGTCGTACTGCTGCTCTACTGCTGCGTGTCCCGTTTCTACAGAAATCAATCCCGCAGTGCATCACGGGAATTATGGAGGTGAGGAGACCGCGGAGACTACACCGCACCCGTTCTCAAAATCGGGGAAAAGAAGAACGCATTTCAAGACCGCATTCTCAGCATTCTTGGAATTTGGACGGTCTTCGACGCGGCGCTGTGACGTCACTGGTCTTAAAATCCGAACTCATGAGCACGCAACCCCTGGATTTGGACACAGCCTTTGTTTCTCCCACTGGCAGGGCTGTAAAGACGGTTAAGAAAAGGTTTTGTTTATATCTCAGCTGCACTTCATTATATGCTTTTTGCACAAAAACACCAACCAACCCTATTAAAAATGGCTGATACAATAATTATTGCTGCCTCATGCCTTTAGGTTGATTAAAGGTGGAATATGGAACACGAACACCAAAGCGACATCTAGTGTGTGGAGGTTGTCGTTGCAACAACAGAACAAGGTTTCCAGCCATTGGGATGCCAGGTTCACTGCCGATACGTGAAGTGAGCAGCCAGCACCGTGTCCAGAGACGACCTGAACTCACTCTGGTTTTAGATCTTTTATGGTCGCTCCTCTTCTGAGAAGGATAACGACATCTTCTGGGCTCAGAAGCAGCTGCTTGACTTGCAGAGTCCGCCATTTTTCCACAGAGCCAGCCTCGCTGTGCCGAGCGGACTGTTTACCGTATTTGGAAACCCGCAACGGTGCCCTCTAGTGGCTGGTAGATGTAAACATAAACCCAGTGTCGTGCCCGTCAAAATAAATGTTTGATTATTTTTATATGAAAATATAGTTTTTAAAGGAAATACTGTACCTTCATTCTGTAAACCTCTAAACGCCCCGTGGAAGAATAACTTTTTTTAATATAGCTTTTTATTAAATTGTTCCTTATTAAATCTTTGAGTAAGACTATTACTGGTGTTTGTAACATTCATTGAGTGTGTGTTACTAAAAAGGAAAAGGTATACATTTTACTTTTGTTAGTTTTTTTTTTCAAACTACTCGGTTATAGCACTTTTATTTCAAACGTGCACATGTGACTGCTACTTCTGTTCAATGTGGAGTTTAAATGGAAGCATCTTTTCATTAATTACATTTGACAAGTTGAAGGTTTTTCTCAGTTTGGGTCACGGCTTGTCTCAAACCCAGACCAGCGGAGAATCGCTGTTCTAAACCTTCACACAGCTGTAAAGTTATTTACAAAAAGCCCTAGTCGTGGTTCTGATTCAGTATGCTACTATAACCATCTTTATGACATTTCTGATGAAATCATCAAAGTCAGAAATGCAAAGTGATGTAAAATGTTCTAAAAACTGCTTTACCACAGTTGTTTCAGAGCAACAAAAATCTGTGCCCTAGCTGTTCCCATGTGACTCGCCGTTAGCTCACCTGTTCAGTCAGAACCAATCCCTCATTCTAAAAACATTTTGTACAAAGATCCTTCTAAAAACAGGTCAGAACTGTTCACACACCACATCTAGGAGATGTGAAGTTTTCCTCAGGACGAGGAGCATCTAGGTTACAGAACGTTATCGTCTCCCTAAGAGCATTAACTCTGGTTGGTTCTGGTGGTGACAGGGCCGTCAGGATCAGGTTGCCGCTCAGCCTGATTAGACCAGCTCACGGCAGATCCTCAGTCCTCAGCACACTACTGAGGTGAAGCCACAAATGGGCGCATGCAGCGCCGAGCAGGACAGAAGGGACACAGAGAGGACAGCAGAATGTTGTAGAGGGACAAAGCTACAGGTTGCTGCAGGAAGGCTTTTCCTCCCTGCAGTTGGACTAAGGAACATCTCAGCCACTTGTTGCAGAAGGACAAAAATATAAGAATTTCATCAAGGCAGAGAGCCAGAAGATTCTAAAATCATTTCTGCATTTGGAGAGACCACTCAGGAACTAAAAGGTACGGTTCGTTCGGTGTTGTTGCTGCCCTTTTATGAAAAAGCTGTAAAATGTGCTGTGGCACTTGAAGAATGCAGAAAATAAGCAAGAATTTCAATGAATGTGTTCAGATTATTATCGAGCTAAGAAACTCTCTGGAATGTGCAGAGAAGAAGAAGAAGACAGGGTTAGCACCGAGTGACAGTTGTTACCACAAACATTAGCTGTGCCGTACCATCATCCACTGCTATAGATGGAGCTATAAATACAGCTGTGGGTATTTAGGAGGTTTACTATAACAGGCAGTCAGCTGGTCGCATGTCAGCAAACTCCTGTGCAGCTGCTGAGGCTCCTGTGAACTCTGGCATGACTTGTGTTCTTGTGGATTTGCCTGATCTGAAGCCAGGAGGTGAGAGAAGTGAGAGTTATGTATTTAATGATGATGATTCACCCTGTCACCGCAGCTGTTTTGGGTGTTTAGCTGAGAGTCACTAGAGGTAAGTGTGGGATTTATGCTACTGTTGCACCTTGTTGTTAAGAACAACACGTTTCATTCAGATTTAAGATACAAACTGATACAAAGGCTGACCTTGAGCTTTTTTAGGGTCTGACCTCACCTCACATCGACGGAAAAGACCGTCTTGTCCTTAAACAAAATAAACAGCCGTGCTCTTGAGGACACGGTGTGTTTTAGATGGCTTCTGTGGCTTCATTAGGAGTAATGCTTCTGACATCGCCTTCTTTTCAACAATAAATATTGTTAGTTTTAACATTTCTAATTGACTCAGTGTAAAACCAGCTACCTCCACCCTGACTATTCTTAACAGCAAGAGATAAAGTCCTAATTATAGATCGTCAACATCCCATTTTGGTTCCGCTAGAGTGAATGTGTTATAGGTGAGGACAGATTACCTCCAGGGCTTTTCCTGGTTGTTTTTCTGAGTATTTGGGGAGGGAGCAGAAGGTTACACCTCACCTATGTTTACCTCTCTATTGTTCAACATCCTCTCATTAGAGAAAAGAATCAGCCTTCAGGTTAAAGTCTGGGTTATTTAACAGGAAATGTTTAAATGTTTGTCAGTGATAATAAACTTTTATAACAGAATCTACAGTTTTTGTGAAATGAGAGACACAAATGTCATAATTTTATAAATCCAGGTCATTTAAAAGGAAATGTTTAGAATGAATGTGGTAGAAAATCACGTTTGCTTAAATAAGAGTATAAAGCCCCTCATTTAAAATGAAAACAGCAAAAATATCTGAGAAGCATGTTAGTAACAAATAGAAACACCAACAGCAAAGGTGACAAAAGAAATGTAACGCTAAGTTGCTAAGCTAACTGGAAATAAAAAACATACTTTTTCTGTATTCAGACCCATTAGCTACCTTCAGATCAGGTTCTATCATCTGTTTTCTGAGTTTTGTTGTTTATTATGTGTGATCAGTAACATTCATGAGTTTAAGTGACTTGGATCAGTTACATGACTGATTTGTTACACAAGTCAAAGACAGTCAAAAGGTCAGATGAGGTACGACGTGTTTCTAAGAAAGACGCTAAAATCCGCCCCCTCCTTCAGTCTTAGAGAGCCATCTGTGGTGATTAATGTGCATGTTTGTTGTTTACAGCTCTAGAAAGATTATCTGATGAGTAATTTATTATGTAAGTTAAAAGGATTTTGACATCAATGTGGTCACTGGAGAACCTAAACATCCAGGTAGATGTAGGATTTGCTTGCTACTTTCCTGCATACCTGAATAAAAGTGATTTTTTTTGTGCTTTGTATTCCAGAACCGCCGGTTGATGGAGTTTGTGAGGCAGAGTGGTGACTACTGCCACGCTCAACACCTTTAGACCGTGTTGGGATGACACCGTCATGCAGCCCTGGGACCATGAACCCTGAAAGATCACTGCCTTTTGCCTTATGAACCCATCAGCTCATGGGGTAACAAGTGGAGCCTCAACACCCAAAGCTAGCTGGAGTGAAAAGGAGAGAGAAAAAGTCACTGAGGACGACAAAGAAAGACAGGATTAGCGACGATCGCAGAGGGAAACACTAAACTGACAGCGAGTAGCCGCATGGACTATAGAATACTGTCATCAGATAGGAGAGCAACCCAGAGCCTCGGAGCTGGGGACATACAGTAAATCGTTTCTACGAGGAAGAAGTCTTGATTCTCCTGAGGATCTGATCTTCAGCCACAGACGGCTGCAGCTGGAGCTAAAGGTGAGGAGGCACCACATCTGGAATAACTGATGTGATGCACCACCACCATGATTAGAGAGTTCTGCAGAGATGGTTTTAGACTTTATACCAGATTCAGAAAGTTCCAGTCTAAAAGTGCTGCATGAGAGATAACTCACATCTACTGAGAGGTATGAAACTACGACACCGAGATGTTTCTCCTCCATGATAAAACGCACACATCCTGGTATAAAGGAACTAAAATAGTCAGAATATGTATTTCATCATTTAACAAGTCGTTGTGTGTGTTTCCTACAGAACACAGGGGTAACAGTTTACACTGTAAACGTGACAACGTTCAACCATCAGGATGCGTTTCCTGCACTAAAATAAAATAAAACTAATTTTTCTAGCTAATTTGTTTAAATCCATTACTTTATCCCTTCCGCTGTCCTATTGGGTGACCCCACCAGTAAAGGTGACGTTTGAGCAGGGTGTGATTGTTTATCCCTTGGGGTCCATGTGGCAGAGGTGAGGACTGAGCACCACCTCACCCCTGCCACGTGGACCCCAAGGGATAAACAATCACACCCTGCTCAAACGTCACCTTTCCTGGTGGGGTCACCCAATAGGACAGCGGGAGGGTTAAGCAACAGCTGAAGAGAAAAACAGAACAAAACCAGTGGGGAAACGTACCAATGTAACATTATTTTATTGCTTTATAAGAAATAATGGTAACACTTTACAATAAAGGTCCCTTTATTAACGTTACTTAGTGCATTATTAAGCATTAATAAACTATTAAATAAAGTATTAACAACTGCTTAACCATATTAAGTGATGCATTACTAAGCAGACCCCCCCTCAGCCCTTTGTCCTAACCTTAAAGGTAATGCAGACGCTGTTTCTGAATTTCAGGAAAGAACCGCCCTCTCCACATTTTGAAAGACGCATGTCCTCGCTGAAAAGAGTCTCCTAAAATAACTCTGGAGGCCTTTCTCTTCTTATCATAGACTTCAAAGACACTTTTTCTTTTGTGACTCTCAGCCATTTTCAAAAGAACCCGGTGAGAACGGAGAGGTAGAATGAAAGGATGAAGCGTATCGCACAGAGTGTGCATGCGCAGGAAGTGGAAACTAACCCAGGAGCGAGCACGTACGACGGCCTTGTGTTAGCTTCACCAGAATGATTGACAGTTATGTGGACCAATGGTTTAGATGATCCACTCGGAAGTAAAGAACGTCCGCAACACCTTTAAGGACACGTAATAGTTAACAATACCGGAAACGTTAATAAAGGGTCCCTTTGTTTATTAATGCTTAATAATGCACTAAGTAACGTTAATTAATTAATTAATTTATTTATAAACTTATATTTAACAAGAATAAGTCACTTAAGATGTATCATCTCGTGTTCAAGCGAGTCCTCGTAGCATCCAAACAACAGAATATAAAGAGCAATAAGAAACAAGACAACAAAGTTAATAAGAAGAAAACAGTTCTAAAACACTGAGCATCCAACACAAACTAAACAAACAAAAACACTCACACACACACACACACACACACACACACACACACACACACACACACACACACAAATGGCAGACCCTTACTGTTACCAAAATAATTTATCAAATTTTGTGTTTCCCAAACAAACCTTGTATCTGCAGTGTTGTAGACGGTATTACTACACTCTAGACTGTTTTCTCATGGATACGTAGTTTAGTTGCTTTTCTAATTATTTTTGTTTTTGTTGAGGATCGAAAGGCTCTAGTATTGGTCTTATTAGCTGGTTAGTAGTGCTCAGTATTGTGGCCACTTTCCTAAATCGATTCAATTCATAAGGCTCTTAATCAATTAATCACAATTTGATTCAATTCAGTCTGGTCTTAGTTATTCATTGTCGCTACTGCGTGTTTCTCTTGATATGTGCATTTAGCGTCATTTTACGTTCTTGTCATTTAACGGCTTATTGTTGGAATTGGGTGTTGCTGAGGTAGAAAACGACGTTTCTATTGTTTACACGAGCTTCTTCCCGTTAAGTAGATGTGCAGTTTGTATATGTTGGTACACATTAAGCTTGTTTTTGGAATGAATTTGTACCCGGAAGTGCCTGCAGATCCGGTCCCAGGTCAGTCTGGTTTAAGGGGAGAAATTGATCTTAGGCCTAATGAATCGATCCAAAATCGATCAAATAAATTTTTTTTACCCAGCCCTATTGGTTAGCTTAGCACAGGGGTTCCCAAAATTTGTTCTTTGAGGACCCCCTTGCCCATGTCAACAAAAAGCCAGGACCCCCAACCCCAACTCCTACACACATAAACACATTAAATGTGATAATATACAAACTTTCTACAGACATACAGAGTTCTAACTTTTATATGGAGTTCTGATTATACTGTAGGGTGGGTTATTGGGATTTTATAAATGTAATTTTTACAAATAAAATCTTGCTAACCTCACAACCTCAGCAAAGACAAAATTGTGGGGACCCCCTTGGGGGTCCCGACCCCCAATTTTGGAACCCCTGGCTTAGCATAAAACAAGCAAAGTAAACTTATTCATGCATTTCATTTATGCTTTATATAAATCTATAAGTTTACATAAAAAATTGTTTCAAAAATACATTTATGTATAAAAACATCTGACGGTTCCACGCTGCTCTACTTTATGCTGCTAAGATTTTTATTTATTTTTAACATACATGTTACATGTCAAAGTATGATAGGGAAGCTGATGGCAATTCTTGTAGGCAGAGCCTAAGAAAAAAATGTAAAATTATAACAAAAATAAAAAAATGCTTCAAATACAAACACGTATTTTCAGTTCATGCAACAAAGATTCCTCATCCTACAACCCTTCACTGTGGACTAACAGATGTATGCTCTATCATAAAGGCCAAAGGTCTTCCTGCAGTGCTAAAGGTTAAACTAGCCAACATGAACCGCCCAGCTCCGGTGGAACTGTGCCACAAGAACATGAGATTCCTCATCACACACAACCCCACTGACAGCACACTCAACTCCTTCATAGAGGTATGTGGCTCATGTGCACGCACTCAAAGAGCAGGACTCAAACAAGTGCTTGCACCAGAATGCGCACTTTTCATACTGATATATTATCAATAAAATCATGATCTGATCAAATTCTTATGTGAGTTGTGCAACCCTTCCTGTAACTGTCAGGACTTGAAGCGGTACAGCGTCACAACAGTGGTGAGAGTTTGTGACAGCACCTACGACAAAACGCCTCTGGAGGAAGATGGCATCACGGTATTGGTAAGAAAAAACAGTCCCACCCCAGAGTAACCCCCCGTTAAGAAACACAAACCACCAGTCGGTGTGTTATCGGAGGATTGTATCAACACACAGTCAGTGTCTTGATGCAATCTGCTGGGTTCCTTATATAGGAAACTTTTTTCCTGACTGGCTTAATGAACTGAACTGTATTGGAATGTTTACTTTGTGAAGAGCCTTGAGACGACTCTTGTCGTGATTTGGCGCTATAGAAATAAACTGAATTGAATTATCTTATAGGACTGGCCCTTTGACGATGGAGCGCCACCTCCCAGTAAGCTGGTTGATGATTGGTTAAATTTGCTGAAGAAGAAGTTTTTGGAGGATCCTGGAAGCTGTGTGGCTGTTCACTGTGTTGCTGGATTAGGACGGTAAGAATTATTTAAAAACAACAACACAGATTAACAAATTATTTTTCTGAACGTGAAAAGCTAAATATTAAAAGCTGTGAGACACATATCTACAAAGTTATGTTTTTTTTAAAGAAAGCTTTTGAGATATGCACAAAGTACCTGAACAAACAAAAATCTGCCCGTGCAACACCACACACAGGGCTCCTGTGCTGGTCGCTTTGGCTCTGATAGAAAGTGGGATGAAGTATGAAGATGCTATTCAGCTCATCAGACAGTACGTACTACACTGTGTACCATATTTATCCTGCAGGAAGATCAATAACAAACAAGTACAAGACAGTTCAGTTTAGTTTAGTTTATTTGCATCGTACCAGTTAAGTCACAGAGCTATATAAAAGCAACTAATCATGTCAGGTCCAGATTCAAGCCATTTGTTTGCATAAAAAAATATGTTCAATACAATCAGATTCAAAGATTATATTAAAAAATCAATAGTTATAAAATCTTGTAATTCAAATTTGCTCCATAAAAAGCAAACCAGCATTAGGTATCTTCTCCATCCTGAGAAGCACAGGGAGAATACTTCTAGGATCATGTTTCTGCGTTTTAACGTCACCTATAAGCAGAGAGCGAGTCAAAAATAACCACATGACGTGATTGAGCACATGGGCGGTCTCAAAAATTGGTGCGAAGATATCAATGATGTCATGAGTGCATCTCCGAGCACGTGGGTGGGGCAAAAGAGCGCGGAGAAGTCCATGTTGTCTTCCTTATTAAACAAAGGCGGCCTGAGCAGTGTTGCCTTTGGAGACTATGATATTGCATCCTGCTGTGTGTGTGTGTGTGTGTGTGTGTGTGTGTGTGTGTGTGTGTGTGTGTGTGTGTGTGTGTGTGTGTGTGTGTGTGTGTGTGTGTGTGCTCCAGAGAGACATAGAAAAACGACTTCAGTGAGAGGCTCGTTAACTCCTCGGTATCCAGAATGATAATGAATCATGCGGGAAGCCCCTGCTGGCTGATTCTATCTGCTAGTCCGAAGCTCCCCCTATGGGTAGGAGTGAATTTGATTCAGCCAGTCGGTCGGCACTGGGTGTGTTGGACCGGTTCAGCCTGAGGCAGACCGCCTTGGGAAGAGGGCTGAAAATACGTCTGGTTGCGAGCAGAAAATTACCGGGCCACCCGGATGAGAACACTCATTACCCTATCTAGGCTGTGCAGAGCTGATGCTAGTGCGTAAGTGTTAGTAATATTTATGTTGATTGCTAACTTAGAAGCAACATATCTGAGCTTCTCAAGTTCATAAGTAACATAATTTTTGGCCAATCATATTTATCAAACTTCCTCTTAAAGTACTTCCTCACCACAAAAATGCGTAGAAATCCATGGCACATGTCAAACAGGATCACAAAATAACTTTTAGACTCCCGTTCATTTTTAAAGGCAGTAGGGAACCCATGGTCTGGAAACAGATGGGCGTGACTTAGGCTCCAACGTACAGAGAAGTGATCAGTTTCTTCTTTCTCGTGTATTGATTGAAATACCACACAGGGGCACTAGTTATTTGTCCAGTAATGCAATAAAGATTTGCTCAGTTTCAGGATTTGTGGGACAACACTGGTTTCTGCCATCTAATGCTTGACTGTGTGTTTCAGGAAAAGACGTGGAGCCTTCAACAGTAAACAGCTGACCTACTTGGAGAAATATCGCTCCAAGCAGAGACTCCGTTTCAAAGACTCTCACACATTCAAGAACAAGTGCTGCACCATGTGAAAACACACCCATTCAGGTGATCTTTACCCTAAAACGTCTCAGGAATCCCACAGCACAAACCTGCTCAAATACAAAGACTCCATCTCCTCGTCTGCCAAAAACTGTTGTTACTGAAAACTAATCTGAGCTCCTATTTCTTTTTCTTTTGAGGGTTGTTTTTGTCTGTTAATGATTATTTTAATGCTTCATTTTATGAGTTACGGGGAACGAAGGCGGAGAAAAGGGTGGGAACGATCTGAGGATGAGATGTGAAAACTGATGCTGCTTACAGACGGACCGCCCTGATAAGGACAAGGAGAACAGATCACAGATGTTGAATTAAAACCTCACTCACTCACTCACTCATTCACTCACTCACTCACTCACTCACTCATTCACTCACTCACTCACTCTCTCACTCACTCACTCACTCTCTCACTCACTCTCTCACTCTCTCACTCACTCACTCACTCACTCACTCACTCACTCTCTCACTCTCTCACTCTCTCACTCACTCACTCGTCTTCGGTACGGTCACACAGAGCTGGTTTCTCTAGTTGTCATGGAGCGAGAGGTGGGGGACACGTGGAGAGGTCCCAGTCCATCTCACACAGAGACCAACAACGAGTCACACACCTCTTCGCTCACACTTATGGACAATTTAGGGTCTTCAATTAACCCAGATTGCATGTTTTTGTTCTGTGGAAGGAAACCAGAGAACCTGGAGAAAACCCATGCATTCACGAGGACAACATGCAAACTCAACACAGGAAAGCTGCAGTCGGGAATTGAACCTGCAACCTTCTTGCTGTGAGGCAACAGTGATACCAAGTGCACAACCATGCTGCCTACATTAAAACCTCTGTAACATTTTACAATACGAGTCCCTTTATTAACGTTACTTATTATTAAGTATTAATAAACACAGTATCTCTTTAACGTTACCAATATTAACTTTAAAGTGTGCTTAAGGTTAGGACAAAGGGCCAGGGGTGTGTCTGCTTAGTGATGCATTACTTAATATTAGCATTAATATTAAGCAGTTGTTAATGCTTTATTTAATAGTTAATTATTATTTAATAATGCACTAAGTAACGTTAATAAGGGGACCCTTTTTGTAAAGTGTTACCAAAAGCTCTAACTCATATTTACATTTTTATTGTAGAACCAAAGAAAACGTGTGTTGCGGGTCTGCTTTCACATAATTTATTTTATAATTGAATTCTCCTCAACAGCTCAAAACTAAAACGACCGTAAAATGTTTTAACCTCCATGCCTTCTTCAGATTGGTGTTAAAGGTTAAAAAAATAATACCTCCCAGGGGCGTTTAGAGGTGTGCAGGATGAATGTACAGTTTATCCTTTTAAAAGATATTTAAAAAAATATATAATCAAAAATTTATTTTGACGGGCACGACACTGGGTTTACGTTTACATCTATCAGCCACTAGAGGGCACCGTTGCGATAAAAAGTGCGCTCTGCAAGGCGAGGCTGGGACTGTGTAAAATGGCAGACTGGACAAGTCAAGCAGCTGATTCTGAGTCCAGGAGATGTTCTAACGGTAAATTTAACGGTAAATACTGTTGTAAAATAAACGTATTAGTAGAAATGAGTCCTTACCCTGTATGATTCGTCACTGGACATGGTGCTGGCTGGTCACTTCACGTATCAGCAGTGAACCAACACCCCGACGGCTGGCAAATTTGTTCTGTTGTTGCAATACCACCTCTGAACACTAGATGGCACCAGAGTGTTCGTGTTCCATATTCAAACTTTACACTAGCGAGTGTATATTTGTGTCAGCTCCATTGAGTGGTAAGTTAACACTGTCAAAGTTGTGAAGCAGATGGTTTGCAGTACATCAGTGTGGGACAAAATCAGCTCCAGTTGGTGAAATAACAACAATTGTTTGGTTGAAACTAACACCACCAGGGTTAAGTTAAACATACTTTAATGGCATAAAAAGATAAACTAAGCATTGAATCAGTTTTAAATTGAGACAAATTTTATATCTGAAGCATTAAGAAGTTTGTTCAGAAATATCTGGATGAAGCTGATTTCACTTGTTTTTACTGAATGATGCATGTGCACAATTCCTTCTGACACTATTTTTTTTGCTGAAAATAGGGCATGCACTTTTTATGTTTAAGTAGTTTGCACACCAAAATCATTTCTGAATGTCCTCTTCAACGTGTCATCGTTGAAAACAAACGAGACAGAAATGTGAAAATGAAGTAAAAAAGCAACAGAGTGAAGATTAAAGAGGATTAATGTGGGTTTCTGTGTTTCTTTGAGTGTGGCTGATAGTGTTGATAAATGGACTGGCCTGAGCTGAAATGTTTATGTAAAAAAGAAAGAAAAAAGCTGTATATGAATGTAAGTAAAATACTGTACATTTCCCATTGTTTAATAAAGGTTTTATCAACATGTTTGAAGTTTAGTAGCTATTCATTTGTGTTTTTTGCAGCCATTTTCTATTTAGGAACATTTCTGCTTAATCCACATGTAAACATTTAAAAACATAACATTTTATTTTTATATTTTTTTATTTAACCTTTATTTATCCAGATGATAAATCTGCAATATCGCGTGGACATCGGGGGCAGTTCCACTGGACTGGCAGACCGGGGTGGCGGTCCCCCTATTTAAAAAGGGGGACCGCAGGGTGTGTTCCAACAACAGGGGGATCACACTCCTGAGCCTCCCTGGTAAGGTCTATTCAGGGGTTCTGGAGAGGAGGGTCCGTCGGATAGTCGAACCTCGGATTCAGGAGGAGCAATGTGGTTTTGGTCCTGGCCGTGGAACACTGGACCAGCTCTATACCCTTGGGGGGGTCCTGGAGGGTGCGTGGGAGTTCGCCCAACCAATCTACATGTGTTTTGTGGATTTGGAGAAGGCGTTCGACCGCGTCCCTCGGGAGGCCCTGTGGGGGTGGTGAGGGGGATCCGTTTTGGTGGCCTAAGGATCAGGTCTCTGCTTTTTGCAGATGATGTGATCCTGTTGGCTTCGTCAGAACGTGATCTCCGGCTTTCGCTGGAGCAGTTCGCAGCCGGGTGTGAAGCAGCTGGGATGAGAATCAGCTCCTCTAAATCCGAGACCATGGTCTTGAGTCGGAAAAGGGTAGAATGCCTTCTCCAGGTCAGGGGCGAGGTCCTGCCCCAAGTGGAGGAGTTTAAGTATCTCGGGGTCTTGTTCACGAGTGAGGGAAGGGTGGAGCGTGAGATCGATAGGCGGATTGGTGCTGCATCTGCAGTGATGGGGGCGTTGTACCAGTCTGTCGTGGTGAAGAGAGAGCTGAGCCGAAAGGCGAAGCTCTCAATTTACCGGTCGCTCTACGTTCCTACACTCACCTATGGTCACGAGCTTTGGGTAGTGACCGAAAGAACGAGATCACGGATACAAGCGGCCGAAATGAGTTTTCTTCGCAGGGTGGCTGGACTCTCCCTTAGAGATAGGGTGAGGAGCTCGGTCATCCGGGAGGGGCTCGGAGTAGACCCGCTGCTCCTCCACATCGAGAGGAGCCAGTTGAGGTGGTTCGGGCATCTGATTAGGATGCCTCCTCCCTGGTGAGGTTTTCCGGGCAAGTCCAACCGGGAGGAGACCCAAAGGAAGACCCAGGACACGCTGGAGAGATTATGTCTCTCGGCTGGCCTGGGAACGCCTTGGGATTCCCCCGGAGGAGCTGGCCCAAGTGGCTGGGGAGAGGGAGGTCTGGGCTTCCCTCCTTAGGCTGCTGCCCCCGCGACCCGACTCCGGATAAGCGGCAGAAAATGGATGGATGGATGGATGGATTATCCAGATGAGTCGATTGAGAACTCATTCTCATTTACAACAACGATCTGGCCAAGAGGCAGCAGCAACAGACACATAGTTAGCTTTACACCAAAGAAAAACAATTAAGATAAAAGAAATATAAGATAAAAAAGATAAAACAGCTAGACATAAAGACAAAAATTTTGGACTTATATACTTCTATACTTTTGACACAATTATTTATGACAATGAAGGGAACTTTTACAAGTTCAAAAAACAAACGGGGTAAAGCAATCAAACAACTTACAGATCGTTTCTAAAAAAGGAGGGTCGAAATTAGACCTTCTGCAAAATTATACATGTAGTTCCGTCCTCCCGTCACCAGGTGGCGCTGTGGCGATGCTGATTTTAGCTACTTCCTGTGGCTAGATGGACTCGTGTCGCAGATTCGACAGAACTGGGTCTTCGTGCAGTAAAATTTGATTAAATCCAAAGTGGTTTATTATACTTATAGCTTTATATTGCTTCACTCATATTGAGTAATCGGTACACTTTTCTGTGGCTTGTTTTTTTACAAGTAGGAGAAAATGGATGGAGAACAAACAGGTACGAGTTTTAGCTCATTTTAACTCGAATATGTTGTTCCTGTCCTCATTTCATATTGGGCTTAAATTCAAAACAAACAGCACTTATGTATTAAAACACCTTTATTCACCGATATTAAGCAATTTAATATATTTATACGCCGATTACAAAATTGTGCATTTAATTCCTACATTTTGAGGACAAACCTAACAGAACGTGTTTTTGTTATTGAATATATTGGTGGTGTCTGTATTATTATTATTATTATTATTATTATTATTGTGTGTTCTGTCTTTTCAGCTGGTTCTGTGTTCATGTGTCGGCTGTGCAACCTGTTTTCTCCCAGTCGCTCCCAGCTGCTGGCCCACTGCTCCCAGCTGCATCCTCAGCAAAAGTCTCCAGAAAACATTATAATTGCACTGCAGCCACTCACTGCAGAGGCTGCTGAGAAACTGCCTGGTAAAAATACCTGATGATGATGTTCCAATGATGCACAGAGTTCCATTTGCACATCTATACATTTCACAATTTACCTCACAACCTTCACTTTAGTAACCAGTCAAGACACAGTGGATGTTATTATTATAGTAGTATTGGATTTGTGTGGAGTTGTTTAGTATGTCATTAAATTGCTATTTTTTTCTTCATTTTCATTAAATGAAAACCAAGAAGACAAAACACATTTGTTACATAACATGCTATATTTAATCAGATTTCTCTGTCCTTATTTACTGCCTCTCAGAAGATCCAGTGAAGAGAAAACGAGGAAGACCAAAAGGCTCCGCAAAGAAAAATAGTGTAAATTTGACAGAAGGAACAGCCGTCGCCACTCACTCTGGAGAGAAAGGAGACTTTGAGGCTATTTCAGTTAAAGGTAGCACTGTTTATATTTTAATATAGATGGAGAAATGCTTGTCCCACTGCCTTTGTAAAATCTGCTAATATATATTAACATTTCATTAAACAGCTTTAATTTTATAGATGACAATCTGCCTTCAGCTAATTTTTATATATTATACTCTCAGAACCTAGAGGGTGTTTTTGGTGTGTGTTTTTAAATGATTTTATTATTATTGATGCATTCTGTTCTGTTCTGTTTTCCTTTATTTAGATAAAATCCAGAATGGGGTTTTAGCTCTGGAGTGCCAGCGCTGCCATCGCTCATTTGGAAACAAACGACAGATGCTCAAACACATCTGCCTGAGAGAAGAGGATGAAGAGGAGGGTGACATGGAAAACGGTGAGAACAAAGACTGCAGATGTATGAAAATTTTTGCAAATACCCAAAAGTGCTCGTGTGTCCCATAGAAACTTCCAGAGAATAGGAACTGGGGATGAACAAAAGAAGCGTGTTAGAAAACAATTTCTTACAATAACTGAACATTATTAGATGTTTCTGATGCACAGAAAATCTGATTTTTTTTCTGGTTAGAACTTTAGGTAGTTCTGATTACCAGATGCATTCATTTCCAGGGAGCGTCTGTAGCAGAGAAAATCTGGCCTCTAATGGAGTGAATTTGAACCATATGCAAAACGACTCCACAAGACCAGAGAAAGGCAAGTTAAAGATTTGAGATTTGTGTGTTAAAAATAGTTCTAAAAACAGAAAAACTTGTTTTTAATTAAATATCTATATTTTTCTCCACATGAAGACATGAACAACTTTAGTCTCTCAAGAGACAACAGAAGTCAAGTCTCCAAAAAAGGAGGTCCAACAGCAAGCCAGAAAAAAACGGTCATCAGTGTTGTTCTGGCTGAAGATAAAAGACTTCCTGGTTAGTTTAAAAGAAGTGTTTGTGAGTTTTATTTAGACA
This sequence comes from Aphyosemion australe, assembly GCA_006937985.1. Taxonomy (NCBI): domain Eukaryota; kingdom Metazoa; phylum Chordata; class Actinopteri; order Cyprinodontiformes; family Nothobranchiidae; genus Aphyosemion; species Aphyosemion australe. Next base: position 1,734,087 of record SSNS01000100.1, on the reverse strand, counting down.
TTCTCCAAAAGCTGACAAAACAAATTATGTTGCTTTAAATTTAGCAGGTGTTTGTAAAATGGTTCCAGTTGAGGACGAGTTAGCTGGAACAGAACCTGCAGCTGACCCAGTTCAACATCAGGTAAGCTCAAAAACAGCAGGCTGCAATTTAGACAGTTTATTAAAGCTGCTATAGCGAATCTACAGAACAAGCTAGGTTTTTAACGTAAACACGGTCACAGAACACTCACCCCTCCCCTCAGGTATCTTTTCTGAGATGCTTCTGCCGAAACCGGAAACCCACGTGGCCAGAGGAAACGAGATAGCGCTAAACACTAGTCATTGTTTTCTAGGTCCAAACGTCTTTTGTTGTCCATGACTTCAAATGATGTTTTTCTTTTTGGGACTCTGGCAGTCCCAAGCGACCCTGAGCCAAATCGTTTTCCACCTCCAACTCGCTATGGAGGCGTGGCCAACAGGCAACTTCACAGTGTACCATTTTAGCTGATTTGATTGGCTGATTCAAATTCAAATGTAGTGCAGAGTTTTAACCTGGGGGGGGGGGGGGGGGGGGGGGGGGGGGGCACCACACTAACAGTTTTAGGCTGAATTAATAAGTTTTAAAGCCACACTATGCAACTTTTTCATATTTTAAATCATGTTCTTATGTGCTAAAATGACCCTTTACAGGGTTAATGAAAGGTCACTCAGACCCTCACCACCCTCTGTGGCCAGAGTACCGCACTTGCAACTTCAGAGTGGCGGTCCGGTCTCTGTTGGACTTAGTAAAGTGGAGCTGACATGCCTGGTGCTGCAGTCTGCTTCCAGCATGTTTCCTGCATGTTTTAGATCATGAACACAGCTGATTTGTCTGATTTAGTGATGAACCGCTCCTGTAGACACTAATGAAGGCTGAGGAGACGTTTCAGCAGTTAGATTAAGGTGTTAAAAAGACCAACGCACAGCGAGGAGAGAAGTTTTACTTTCTGTTTGACCACAGAGAATTAATAAGGGACACTAGGGGGTGCTAAAAGCAAGCAAAACTGCCAAGTGTGCCTTTAAAGCCTCAGTGTGTAAAAATATTCAACTCTTTAGCATCACACAGTTCAGAGTAGGTATTGCAGCTACAGTAGCCCACACACATCAAAGAGGCAATGTGAAAACACCACTCACCAGATTTGAACCATCTGCAAGTTTTATTTACTGTTTCTGCTGCTTTGCTGATTCCTACAGTCAGCGTCTCTCTGGGAATCGAGAGCTTTCTCTTCGTGTCCTGTGAATGCAGAACGGAGCTGATCATTCATTTGCAGCTGCGGTCTTCTCACTCCAGTGCTGTCTCCCACGGCCATGTGCACACCGCCACAGTTATAAACGACTTCCAGCTTTTCAATCACATGTAGTTGGAGCAGGGTTAGCAACCCAAACCAGCAAGGCTGCCACACAGAGAGCTGGCGCCACCCCCTCACCATGTTTAGAGGGAGGAGGAGAACTTTCATGTCAAAGTGCAAACGTGAATCACGGAGGATTGTATCTTGTATGTCCCATGACTATGGAGCGTCGACCACCGTTTATGTATATAAAAATGTAAAATATTTAGAATACTTTGGTGAGAAACATGAATGAAAAAAGGACAAGTTTGTGAACGTGATTCACAGAATTTGATAGTAAACAAGTAACAAATATTACACACTGTGCCTTTAAATAAGATGCACTAGATGCCAAAATAATGACTACGCCTGTCTATAGCACTATCAGACACTCACGTTAAGATTTTTTATAAAAGATTTGGGGTGAATTGCTCATTTATGTTTTTGCTTATTTAGAACACTGGAAATGGAGATCCTCCCTGTGAAAAAGACACAACAGACCAGGAGCCAAGGTAGAGAAATACCTACTATAATAAGATAATAATTGTAACAACATCAATTTTACAACTTAACAGTCAAATAAGCTATTATTATAAACTCTGTGCTGAAATATTTATTGTTTTATTTTTGTATTTCTCTAATCCACCTTTTCTCTGCTCATAGCTCTAATCTAAACTCTACAGCAGCAGCAAGCACCACCACCAAGGGTTTTCAGGAATATTCCATCAAGCAGAACTCTACCGGGTACTACATGAACACTTTGTGCATATTTTATCTTTGCAAGTCAAATTTAGCTTTTCTCATTTAACATTTAAAAACATGTTTGGCTAGAATTTGTCTTTCTGTTCAGCACAGATCCAGTTAATTAACTTTATTACACCATCAGCAGTGAAGCTGGTCAGCTGGTACTATTGTTGTCCCCTCCTGTCTAGTAGTTTACCCCAGAGCCAGCTGAAGATCTTTGCCTGTGAGTTCTGTCAGAAGATCTTCAAGTTCAGACACTCGCTGGTGGCCCACCTGCGGACACACACTCAGGAAAAGCCTTTCCAGTGTCCACACTGTGACTACGCTTCAGCCATCAAAGGTAAGTCCCGACTCAGGTGAATGAACAATAAACTGTTAAAATGAAACATGTTTTTTTTAACTACTGTCACTCTTTAATTAAAGCCAACCTGAATGTTCACCTGAGGAAGCACACAGGAGAGAAGTTCAGCTGTGAGCACTGTCCCTTCAGCTGTCTCAGCCCTGGACACCTGAAGGTGCTCTTAAATCTTCTCTGTTGTTTTTACACAGTGTTCTAGTGAGTTTGTGAGTTAGTCATCAAAACATTTACCTTTTTTCAGCCCTGCTTAAGTATTTTTGTGTTTCTGATTCAGTTAAATAGAATTTGACGTTTCTCTGGTCGCTCAGGTTCACGTTGAGCGAGTCCATCTGAAGATGAAGCAGCACTGCAGCTTCTGTGAGAAGAAGTACTCCGACGTGAAGAACCTACTGAAGCACATGGAGAAATGGCATAACCTGAACAACTCAGCTGTTAACCAGAACTACCAGCAGCTGAGGTCTGAGTCTCTGCAGAAGGGTTTTCACTGACTGGCTGTCAGAGGAAGAGAGATGGGATAAAATATGCGTTTAATGTCCGGGTTCTCTCAGTGATGTCATATTTGAGTCAAGCATGTGAGGTTGGACCATATTTGAGCCTTTAAGGGTTGGTTTTATAGATTGATTTGGTCCTTTAGTCTCTTTTTAATTTACTCTGAATATTCATCCAGAGTTGCAGAACATGAAGAGTTTGCCTCTTAAACCCATACTATGCAGGTTTTTCATGTTTTTAAATCCTGTTCTTGAACCAGTTTGTGCTAAAATGACCCTTTACAGGGTGAATGAAATGTCACCCAGACCCCCACCGCCCTCTGTGGCCAGAATACCACACTTGCAACTTCAGAGTGGCGGTCCGGTCCCTGCTGGACTTAGTAAAGTGGAGCTGACATGCCTGGTGCTGCAGTCTGCTTCCAGCATGTTTCCTGCATGTTTTAGATCATGAACACAGCTGATTTGTTTGATTTAGTGATGAACCGCTCCTGTAGACACTAATGAAGGCTGAGGAGACGTTTCAGCAGTTAGATTAAGGTGTTAAAAAGACCAACGCACAGCGAGGAGAAGAGAGTTTTATTTTCATTTTTACTAACTGGACACTAGGGGGTGCTAAAAGCAACCCAAAACTACCAAGTGTGCCTTTAAGATAATTTTTTTGCCGTTCTAATAATGCCACCTGTCACTTCTCTTTGCTACCACTGGATTGTTTTTAATATTAGTTTTTAACATTTACTCTTAATATCAAAGATATAAAACCTGACATAATGAAGGAGGTCAGCCATCAGTGAGTTACAGGGTGATGTGATGCCTCTCTTACACTTTTATATGTTGTTTTCAGTTTCCTGGCCACACTGTGCACTTTAATGGTGCCATTTTGTTTATGTGTAAATATAAATATATATATAGGCTCACAGCAAATTGTCTCTATGGCAGCATGACTCAGTGACTAGGATATAGATGGTGGGATTTCATAGATTGGATTAGACATCGGTTCTTTCTGAGACTGACCCTGACAAGTGTTGTTTTGTCTGTTTAATCCAGGTTAAAGACCCGCCAGGGCCTCAGACAGCTCCTGTACCATTGCTCCACCTGCAACTGGCGCTTCAAGAACCAGCTGGAGCGGGAGCGCCACATGTTGGTCCACCTGCCTCAGCCCCCCTTCGCCTGCTTGCTCTGTGATTACGCTGCCACCAAGATGGCGGCTCTCGCCGCCCACGTCAGAAAGCACCTCTTCCTGTACGTCTGCTGTGTGTGTGACAAAAATCTGGTCAGCTCACAGAGACTGAGGAGTCACCTGGAGCAGTCTCACCCTGAGCTTGACCTAGAGCAGACCTTCACCGACTGCATCAACATCAGCTACTGTCTGGGTCCACCTGAGGGAGGAGGAGGAGGGAGGGAGGAGGCTCAGGGGACAGAGGGACAGGAGATGGAGAAGCACATGGAGGTTGAGGAAGACAGCACAGGGCGAGATGGGGACGGAAGTGTGAAAATAGTTAAAGGGAGTGAACAAAAAGAAGAAATAAGTAAAGAAGGTGCTGGGAGACGTTCTGAGGACAGGTGTGATCAGACAACATCTGATGAGAAGTCAAACGAAACAACAGAAAGTTCTGCTGCTGCTGAGAGATGTGAAGGAAACACACAGACAAGTTCTGAAATCCCACCGCAGGAGAACACACACACACCTTCATCAGGAAACACACACTCAGAAACTCCAAACTCAGAAAAGGTAAACAACGATTGTTTTTGTTTGCATTCTGTTACTCCTACGTTCATGATCCTCTAACGAAGAATGCTTTCCCGTCAGAGCGCGTTCCAGCAGGTGCTTGCTTCCCTTCACAAGACTCGACTCGATATGGAGACTTTCCAGAGACTCCGAAAACTTTACGGAAACCTGGAATGCCAGTACTGCGGTGAGATGATCCCACTTTTTTCCCGACCCGGATTTATTCGTTGGTGTGTTTATTTTGTGTTTGGTTTCTGCTCTACAGGGAGATTGTTCTGGTACAAGATTCATTTTAACATCCATGTGCGCACGCACACCAAGGAGCACTTGCATTACTGTCTGAAGTGCAGCTACTCCTCCATCACCAAAAGCTCCTTGAAGCGACACCAGATCCAGAAGCACAGCGACCTGCTGCTGCCGTGTTCGGCTCCCGGCTGTAAATTCACCACCACTGACAAGTACAAGCTCCAGGCCCACACGAGGACGCACCAGGGCCAGGTAGGTGTTTAAATACACAATGATCTTCTTTACTGATGACTCTTTCATGGTAGTTTTTGTGTTTACGTCACTGTCTGACGGTTGTTGACAGAGGAGCCGTGTGACCTGTCCCGTCTGTCACGGCAGTTATCTAGAACACAGATTAAAGCACCACATGAAAACATCCCACCCAGGTAAAGGACACGCCGGCATTAACCCACAAACTCACTGTTCGCCTTTTTAAACTCAGCCCGTTGGATATTTTCCTGTTTGTGCCGTTGACAGAGAAAGTTCCCGTGCGAGGTAAACGACTGATGGTGCAGCGCGCTGAGAAGTGTCCTTACTGTGACTCCTACTTCCTGAAGAACAGCAGTGACTTTCAGCAGCACATCTGGGCACATCAAGGTGGAGTCTCGCACTTTTAGAAAACACAGACGAGCACGCTGTCACAGCTCAAAGCTGCAGCAACCCTGATGATGATGCTCAGAGTCGATATCATCTGAGCTGAGCCTCCATCTGTTCCAGCCTCCTCCTGGCTTTCGTCCTGAGAGAGGGGCTTGAATGGAAACACACAAAGATGCTGCAGAGACAAACTGATGGTTAAGTTACAACAGTTGTCCACGTGTGATCTAATGACCGTTGGCAGAAGTTTGAGAAGCAGGAGAGCTGGAGCACTCCAATGACTACAGGTATTTTAATAGGTGCATAAAACAAAAACTAACATTTCAACACCTTGTGTGTCTGTCAGGTAACTCTGACACATAAGGTGTCGAAACGTTAGTTTTTGTTTTATGCACCTATTAAAATACCTGTAGTCATTGGAGTGCTCCAGCTCTCCTGCTTCTCACTCTGAATGTCCTCCAGCTGTAGAGCACCAACCTGAGTGGATGATGCACACAGAGTTTTATTTTCTGTATTGGCAGAAGTTTGTCACGTTTTGCTCTCCTGTGCTTGTTTTTCTGCGAATTGTCTGAAACTCCTAACACATCATAGCTGGAGCAGCTGTTTATTTCGTTTTTATCGCCACATGCTCCCGTTCCAGTCACTGAAGTAGCTGCAACCTGCACACAGACGCCAGGGCCCTCATTCATCTAACGTTTGTAAAAGTATTCCTAAATTCGTTCCTATGAACGAAATTTACAATGTTTGTACGAACGGTCAAAATCCTGATTTATGAAACATGCGGTGGCCTCTCGTACGCATGTTCCTCCGCAATCGTCTGATGATAAATCCCACCAGGGCGCACCCAGGTGCTCGTGTCCGTTCACCGTCATTTACATACAGAAACGCCCTCAATTAACCATATTTGGTCACAGTAGCAGCTCATGAGGGGATTCCCTGGGTTCTTCCCGAAAAAAAAAAAGAAAAACTTTATTGACAGCGAGATCGAGGCACTGGCTGCTGATTTAGAAGAGAACCAACTAGTTGCTGAGGTTGTAGTTTTATTATTGTAAACGTGGTCAGGACAGAGGAGAGGTTCCTGTCAGAAATAAAGAAATAACGGTTCGATATGAGATTAAATATGAAAAAACGTAGACTGAATGTTCCATTCTGCTGTCAATTACAGTTTCCATTTAGAGAGTTGTCTGCATGTTGTGTTTAGTTTTGTTCTTGCTAGAAAATGTATGTTGATGCTGCAGCCTCCTCTGAGCTCAGGTATCTGCTCAGGAACCGCTCTGGATCCTCAGCAAGCATCGGTGCTGGAGGACGCGTCCCCTCCAGAGTCTCTGTCAAATCCTCCAGTAACACCAGATCAGCCATGCTACAATGTCAGATACCTGTCAGTCACAGGTGTCTTTTATAGGTTTTAGAACCATTCATGCGACAAAGATGTTTTTTCCACCGAAATACGTATTTATTGGGTAGAATAATTAGTGGATGAGGAACACGCGTGGATGACTGAGACCGTTCTACCACTAGATGCTGTTCGTAAGCATGGTCAGAAGTTTTCTTACATTTAGGAACATTTTTCATGCACAAGTACAAAATGATGAATATCACACAATGCGTAAATTTGTTCATACGCACGATATACGCACAGATCTGTGCGTAAGTACGGTTGATAAATGAGGGCCCAGGTGTTTATGAAGGTCTCAGATGACACAGGGTCTTTATGATAATTTCACATAGAACCCATGTAGACCAAAACAGTGATAAATATAATATTTATTGATTTATTTTATTATGAAAAATCCTGCCTATCAGACAAATAACATCTTTTCAGTTGTGTTTCCTAATCTGAAGATGGGCTGTTTGATCTTATATTTGTTTGCAGGTTTGAAGCCGTACGTCTGCAGTGTGTGTGACTACTCTAGCCGCAGCCGGAGTAACCTGAAGGCTCACATGAACCGACACAACGCGGAGAAACGTCACCTCTGTGATCTGTGTGGGAAAAAGTTCAAATCAAAGTTCACACTGAAGAGTCACAGGCTGAGCCACACAGATGAAGGTACACCAGATAACTCATGGTGTGTTTATAAAAGGTGGTCATAAATGTAAAGGTACTTACTATGTGTTTGTCCAGGAAAAAGGTTTCAGTGTTCGGAGTGCCACTTCACATCGGTGTTTAAACCGTTCTTGCTCAGACACATGGAGCAACACGCTAAATTTAAGGTAGGAATTCACGTTTACGTGTGCGATAAACAGGAAATGCTCCAGAAAAATCTGTTTATTCAAGAGATAAAATGATCATTTCAATAGAAGTTCAGATGGTCAGATGTCACAGATTCAAACCACCATAAGTCTGGTAATCTTGTGTGATTTATACGGGTTAGAATGTTAATCTAAACGTGTGTGTGTGTGTGTGTGTGTGTGCGCGTGCGTGTGTGTGTGTAGCCATTTCGGTGTTCTCACTGCCACTACTCCTGTAACTTTGCTGGTGCTCTGAAGCGACACTACAACATGAAGCACCCTGATGAGATGTATGAGAATTCTGGACCCGGACTTCCAAACACCGATGCTCTGGAACAGCAAGGTCTGAAGTCTCCTCTCCTTCTGCACAAACGTCACATTCTTTAAAAGAACATTTTACTGCATCAGGGTAGAATATTTGGTAGCAATTAGCAATTTTTTTTTGCTAAGTTCTTCCCCCGTCTTGTAGAGCCCCGTGCAATTTGAATTGACCACAGCTCAGAATTAGCCAATAGCGTTAGGCATCTGCTTAGAGCGTGTGTGAGTGTTTGAGGACGTCCTAGACAGATGCAGAGTTAGCAACCTTTCTCGTGGACTAATAAGTTAAAAAATATTTATACATTTATGAATAAACAGCATAATGTGAGAATATCCATCCATCCATCCATTCTCTACCGCTTATCCGGAGTCGGGGCAGCAGCCTAAGGAGGGAGGCCCAGACTTCCCTCTCCCCAGCCATTTGGGCCAGCTCTTCTGGGGGAATCCCAGGGCGTTCCTTGGCCAGATATATGTTTTTTGTTTTTAATAAAACATGTATTCAGCTTAAGCCAATGTAGCTTCTGTGTGTGTTCAGGTGGTAGAAAGTGTCCTGAGTGTGATTTTGTTTATGGAACAAAGTGGGAGTTAAACCGTCACCTGAAGACCAAACACAATCTGAAAGTAGTGCAAGGCTCATGGGAGGTAAATAGCATTCAAATACTCACAAAACATTCTGTATTCGTTAGGGTTTAACAGAGTACTACTAACTATTTTAGTGTTTGTTTTCACTTTTTGAAAGATCAGAGTTGGTTGAGGTATTTTACAGAAGAAAAGGATGAAGTGAACATACTTCTGTCTGTGCAGGTTGCTGAGGAAACAGAAGCCCAGTATGTAACTGTAGAGAATGAAGAGCAGCTGACAGAAGCAACTGTGGCCGTCCTGGACGACAACGGTAACCATAGCAACAGTAGATAAACAAGTGTTAAACAGTTGATACATTGATATTGTATGTTTGCACAATAATAGTGGTTTAATTAAATGTGAACATTTTTTATGTTCAGTAAATATCCAGCAGATCTCTGAGCTCAGCTCGGAGACTCAGGATGCAGTTGCCTCCATGGTTGCCATGGCTCCCGGTACTGTGACTGTAGTCCAACAGGTAAATGGCATTACATCACTGTGTTGTCAGGAACTGAACAGCAACACTGATGTTGATGTGTGGCTGAAGTTGCAGGTGGCTGAGGAGCAGGAAGTTGGTGACAGTAGCGATCAGCTGATGGTGGTGAACACAGAAGAGGGTCTGGATGGTAACCAGGTGATGGTGGTGGAGGACGCACGTGGCCTGGAGGCCCTGACAGTCCTCACTCAGGGAGAAAGCACGCACCACTACATCGTCTACATCCAGGAGCAAACTGTAGAGATCAACTAGAAATGTTCAGACTTTATCTTCATGGAGCCAAAAATATTAAAATGAAGATGGGAAACATATTTGGTTATCATCATTTAAATAGATTAAATAGATAAACACGAGGAATTAAAAGCATTGGTATTTGATCAGCTTGAATGTGAAAAGACTGAATTTAGACTTTTTGTGTTGAGGACCAACTTAGACAAGAAACCTTGAAATGTGTTAAAGCATTCTGAACCTCTTTGGTACGTTCATACTGTGTGTGTTTTTCGTAATTCTTTTACTTTTTTGTTCTTTATAAAACACAGATAGATCTTTTCTTTACCTTATTGTGCTGACGTTTCGATCGTCGCTGCGATCTTCATCTGAGCTGCAGCGACGATCGAAACGTCAGCACAATAAGGTAAAGAAAAGATCTATCTGTGTTTTATAAAGAACAAAAAAGTAAAAGCATTCTGAACCTTTTCACTTCATACACCTCAGACCTCCAGTACAAGTCTAAGTCCTGTCTTCTGCAGGGTGTGTCGGAGATGGACAAGAGACTGTGGACCAGTTGGTAGAGTAATGTGGCCTCTTGAATGTAAACCAAACTAAAGAGGTGCACATTTATATCAAACACTTGATCTTCCATCGTGGGAGGAGAGATGGATGGATAAATACCTTGGTGTTCAGCTAGACTGGAGACACAACAGTGAGGCTGTTAAGAAGGGACAGCAGACGGGACGTCTTGTGGAAGCTAAGATTCTTCAGCGTTTGCCACAAGATGATGGAGTAAGAGTACGGATGTATGAGTGGCTTACAGCAGCTGTAAATATTCTGTCATCCTTGTTTTTGGTCTGTTGGAGGAAGCCAGAGAACCTGGAGAAAACCCACACATGCATGGGAAGAACATGCTAACTCCATGCAGAAAGACCTAATGCAGCTACCAACTGCTCCACCATGCAGCCCCATTCAAGAATGTTGTCTAATTTAATTATAGATCGTTTAAAATGTGTCTTTTAAACAACAGAAACTGTTCTGTTATCCTAGAACACAATCTTTCCTGAACAACCAGAAGAGAACGCATTAAAATGCTTTCAATACATTAAATATAGGAAACAGATGTTCATGTGGTCAGCTCAACTGGAATATTTGTTTTGTAAAGTGCCTTGAGATCATTTGTGTTTTGAGTATATATGTATATGTGTATGTATATATATATATATATATATACAAAATACTGAGTGGGTTGATAAGATGTATGATTTGAAGAGTTATGCTTTCGTTCAGGTTGCCTGAGGTTTGATGGAAGAATAATAAATAGAGGTGCCTGCATTGCATGACCCTAATTATTACATCTGCAGAAAAAACAAAAACAAAAAAACAGCAACAGCATATCACCAAAAATAACCCCCCTCACCCCAGAACACACACACACAGGGAAAAGTTGAACATCATTAATCAGTAGTAAATCCACTAAATTATACATTATATTTCTGTTTTTTGTACTTTTTATTATGTTTTTTTTTCTGTGGGCTCACAATATTTTGACAGTGCTTCTGTTATTTATATAGATACTTATGCTATTTCATAAAAACTAAGTTGCTTGTCAAGCAAAAAACCTGAAAAATGTTATTTTCGTTTTGATGACTGCTAAACCCTGCCCCACTTTCCTCTTGGAGAGAAGAGGCTGTGTTGGTCATATAGGTATATCTATGGTGTTGGTGACCTGTTTTGCAGTTCATAATCTGTCCAGTAGGGGGCGGTGAGGTGCGTTCTACTCAATAAGGTGATTGTCTACAGAAGAAGAAGCACTGCTGTTGTCATGAACATAGCTATCATATATGATGATATCTATGGTTATGAGCGCTTTGGTGTCAGACTCAGCTGTCTACGGAAATGTTGACGGATACGAGCTAACAGGCATGTGGAAACAACAGGTCAAGCATCAGGTAGATGCAGCAAGAGAAGTAATGCCGAAAAAAACAGCTGTAGATTACGAACAGGAAGTTTCGCGTTTAAAGGATAATGAGCAACAGACCAAAAGCCAAGATGCTGTGGTCAGCGCTAACGTGCAAGAGAACAGACAAGGTTTGTTTTATTTCATTTTCTCTACTTGAGTAGGATTGACTGCGTGTAGCTAATGGGTTAGCTTCATACCAAGAACTCAAATCTCCACCGTTTGTAGCTTAACCTTCTAATGAGAGCAGAACACTACTTATTTTCGTATTGAAAAACCTCACGCTAAAAATAATAGGCTACTATGCAAAGACTACATTTTGAGGGCGAATTTACATCTAACCCAAATAGCTAAATATTGCTCTGATTTTATTCTAGATTATTTGAATCAAATTAAGGTATCTACCTGTCAATCTTTGGAGTCTCTTACAAAAAAGTTAATTGACACTGATTTAAAGCTCCAGTGTGTAATATTTTTACCTGTTGTTGTGACTGGGATTCTTCAACAGGTCCACTTCCTGGTCCGTGGAGGTGACTCTGGTAGAGAGACCTGTCAATAAAGCCCAATGAGTTCACACAGCACAAAGATCTTTGGTTGGCCTGCACAGAAAGAGCTGTCACCGATACCATCAGCACCAGACTCTCTGCCCCAGCCGTTTATTATATTTTGTTTCACACAATACACATGGGGCTGTCCCAGTTGCATATTACAAAGCGGACATCAACAATTAATCCTTCCTCCCCACTTGGAGGGCAGTCCTTGTGGGCTAACACTCAACAACATTCACTATCTTCTGGCTAGCATTAGTAACAACATTTCAATCAGGAAACCTTTCACAGAATGTCCTCGTTCTCATCTACTCATGCAGATGTTTTCTGTTCTGGTGTCCTCCCTAGCTGACAACTCCCGATATTTAATTTAGACTGAAATGAAACGCTCTGCTAAGGTCATGAGAGAACTGTACAGCCTGTCTCCTACATCCTGAAAGAGAACATTTGTTAGTTACACACACAGAGACACATAATGACGTAGATATATGAATACATATGTTTATATGAGAAAAATCTGTGATCCTATAACGCCTGTCTGCCACACTGTTTACTACCAAATTCTGTGTATCCAGTGTCCTTTTTCATTAATATTTCTCACCAACATCAATTGTAAATATTCCTCTCAGCTTGAAATTTTACATTTTTTAATACACAATTCAACTAAGAAGAAGAAGGGACTAGCTGCTACACCGTTGCTGTACAAATTTGTCATCATGTTCAACACTCGGCAGCCGCATATGATGAGATCCCCGCCCGCTATCAGCTGGCCACCAGAAACACCAGCCTCCAACTGACTTAAGCTTGGTTTATGCTTGACGCGTCCGCGAGGTCCGCAGGGCCCGCAAGGCTCCGTGCGGCCAAATTACGTCATTTTGGCAACCACGCCCCTCCGCATGTCCTCCTTGCGGCCCAAAGTTTCCGCACCGCGCACCTAGCAAATTTTCTAACTATGCGGACAGTCCTGCGTGGAAAAACATGGTGGACTGCAAGAGCTCGTAATGACGGTGGTTCGTAAATACAAACATCTCTATGATTTGGCCCATAAAGATCACCGTGATCTAGGGCTGCACAATATTAGGAAAACCTGCAACATGTGATAACAGTGCTTAATATTGCGATATCGATATTACTTGCGATAAATGAACAAATACTTAAATCTGCAGTTTTTGTTTAGACACACCACTCCATCCTCTATCATTAGTATCAATACAGTAACAAAATGAAATCATGCAAGTTTACATTACATTTCTAGAGCCCAGTATATAGATCTTTATGGTTGTGTTGGAGGTGACAACGGAGATTTGTCGTGTTTCCCCTCATGGTTGCCACAAGTGTTTGGCATGTCTTGCAAAGTACTTGTGTTTGTTGAACACAAGTACTTTGAAATAATAGTCATGCTGTTTGAATTATGAGTTCTTTCTCGCTAACATTTTCCGCACACGTCTTACCCTCAGTCATTGCGACGCTCTCTAAACTAACTCAGGTGTTTGCTAGCCATCCAAATGAAGTGCCGTCCACCTAGGCACCAAGGCATCTAACCTATAAGAACCCAACTGATTGGCCAAATGGGTAAAGGGCTCTATTTGATTTGACAAAAACTTCATGCTTCCGTTTGATTGACAAAATACATTATGTGTAGCAAAAATCTGAGATGACCATTAATTGCGATATTTTTCTGTTCTTTGCAATATGCCTATTGCGCATGCTGATATTGCGATAACGATACATTTTCGATATATTGTGCAGCCCTACCGTGATCAAAATATTGTTAATAATTCGTGGAGTGCAATTGCTGTCACACTCTGAAAAGACGAGGAAGCAGTAAAAAAATGTAAAACATCAGTGAGTTCTACTTCTACTATGATGTAGTGTTGGATGCATGCCGTAGAGCCCCATGCCGCCCCCTACACTCTGGGAGAATATTGGATCACAGCGGAGACGAGCCGCAGAAGGTAGGAAGGAACTATAAACGCTGCAAAGTCTGATGCGCGTTCCATCCGTGCGTCTCATTTCTGCGTGGAATGTACACGCGTCAAGCATAAACCAAGCTTTAGTCACTTACCTCAAGTTGCTAATTTTTCTTATTTTCATACTAGAGCTCCCGATCCGGTCCCAACGTTTCAGTGCCAAAGTCCTTTTTCAAGAAGCATCCAATAGTTCCTTCTACTCAAGTCTCTTCTACTTCGTCTCTCTCCCAACATGCTCCAGTGCTCGTCCGCTAGCCACTGTGGCCAAGCTAGTGTTATCCGCTCCATCTCCACCGCGGCTTACCTGAGCTGTATGCCGTGATTATCTGCGGTTAATCCAGGTGAGTTGGCATCAGGAATTCTGACAGATCAGTCACGATGTAGCTCCGATCACCAATCCCGGCAAACACGTTGCTCCCGTTTGGCCTGAATGGTGCTGCTGGATTCCCTCCAGAGCGCCACCTGGTTCATTTGTTTTGCCACGGCCTGTGGTCGTGTCTGGTGGTTAAGCGGCAGCTAGTGTATGGTGTGATGTCCACTCTGTCCCTTAAGCGCATCTCCCAGCTCACGCCAACCCTCTTCACCTAACAAGCAGCCACAGTGATGCTCCATCTCCACCGCCATGCCAGCCGTGGCGTCTGAAGCGGCAGCCAGCCGCGTCCCTGAAATCCACTTGACACAGGACCCCCCGGCTGCAGACCCGGAGACCGCAGATTCAGGCCAACTGCAGATTCAGGCTGACTACAGATTCAGGCTTCTATTTTTTTTGAGACAGCTCCGGCTGATGCCACCCCTCCTCCGTGTGTCAATCGGTGACAGATATGCTTGCTTCCTTCAGGACTGGTAAGTTGACATAACTTTCATAATTAAAAATGCTTTTATAATTGCTCGAGTAGTTATGTGCTTTGTGTGGGTTAGGCTAGATTATACTGATATAATGATCACGATGGATAGATATCTTCCAGATATCTTCCAGATATCTTCCAGATATCTTCCAGATATCTTCCAGCGTGCTGCTGCTCTGAGTCTGCTCATTCTCCTGAGCGCTAGGTCTGCTTCGTTTATGTGCTTGTGTGCACGCACGAGTGTGCTTGTTAACGACTACTTTTTCTGACCAAGAAACTCTTGGAGCGCACGTGAGGGGGTTGAGGGGGGTGCTGTCATCACTGTCTCAGTGCCGCTCTTTTGGTTCTCCAGGCGACACCTTTTCCAGGTATTTTTCTAACAGAAAATCTGCTTAAAATAAGTCTCCACCTACTGTGTTACTTACCCTTTAAAAACTTTAAGGATAGTGGGGACCCATCATCTTCGAGGAAGAAATGTGGCTGGAAAAAAATCCTGATTGATCGTGATCGGTGATCACTTAAATGTTTGGTGAAATCAAATAGAAGAAAAACAACAGTAGAACTCAGGGCTATGTTTAATAGTGAAAGTAAGAGCATTTCTACACATACAATGCTAAGGGAACTCAAGGGATTGGGACTGAACATCTGTGTAGCCATAACAAAACCACAAATCAGTGAGGCAAACTGAAAAATGGCTTCAATTTGCTAGCATAAAGATTTCACTCTGGAGCAATGAAAGAAGGTCATGTGTTCTGATGAGTCCAGATGGACCCTGTTCCAGAGTAATCGGTGCATCAGGGTAAGAAGAGAGGCAGATGAAGTGATGCATCCATCATGCCTAGTGCCTACTGTACAAGCCTGTGGGGGCAGTGCTGTGATCTGGGGTTGCTGCAGTTGGTCAGGTTGTCAGCTCCGCTGGGGCTTGGAGCTTAGCGGAGAACAAGGGCATGAGAGCGTTCCACACACTGAGGAAGTCTGAGTGGAGCGGGAGTAAGGTGACGTCCCAGAGCCCGTGGGAATGTAGGGCAGCGACGTGGTTGAGAGGCTGACAGGATCTGTGAAGCAGCGTGGCTGGGAATTCAGGTAGCTGGTTCGTGAGTGAGATTCTCAGGGACTGGTACCAGTAACTTGGACCAGGAGCTCATGCATGAAGAACGTACGATGACTGAGCAAGGAGTTGGAGGTGAGTGAGCTTTTTGTCCAATCCGGGAGGTTGGGTCTCCGCCCAGTAGCAGGCGGGGAGCTTTCACGCTCGGCTGTTGCTGGTTGTGCTTGATGTGGGGTTTCTGACACAGGTCTAGGTTCAGCAACAGGATGTGCTCCAAGAAGCAGGTCAGCTGACTACCTGAATATACTGAATGACCAGGTTATTCCATCAATGGATTTGTTCTTCCCTGATGGCACGGCCATATTCCAAGATGACAATGCCAGGATTCATCGGGCTCAAATAGTGAAAGAGTGGTTCAGGGAGCATGAGACATCATTTTCACACATGGATTGGTCACCACAAAGTCCAGACCTTAACCCCATTGAGAGTCTTTGGGATGTGCTGGAAAAGGCTTTGTGCAGCAGTCAGCCAATCAATGCAAGATCTTGGTGACAAATTAATGCAACACTGGATGGAAATAAATCTTGTGACATTGCAGAAGCTTATTGAAACAATGCCACAGCGAATGTGTGCTGTAATCAAAGCTGAAGGTGGTCCAACAAAATATTAGAGTGTGTGACTTTTTTTGGGGGGTGTTGACTTTTTTTGGCCACGCATTGTATATTGTTGAGATTTAAAAAAAAATGAAGTGGTTTTCTCGTTTTTGTCTTGAATCCTCCACCAATAACATGGCTCAGAACGAAAGCAAGTATTGGACCATCTGGTTGTCTGTCTCACTGAACCACTGCAATTCCCTTGGTCCGCCATTCATTATGCACAAGCATATTTTGCCAGGATACTATGATCAGAACTTGTGTCTGGGATACAACATGGAGATAAATATCATTCCGATATTTGTGAAACTGAACCAATAGACTTATTCTTTAAACATGCAGTGCATCCAAACATCCATCCATCATCGTCTGCTTATCCAAGGTCGGGTTGCAGGGGCAGTAGCCTAAGCAAGGAGGCCCAGACTTCCCTCTCCCCAGCCACTTTGACCAGCTCCTCCGAGGGAATCCCAAGGCATTCCCTGGCCAGCCGTGAGACATAGTCCCTCCAGCGTGTCCTGCGTCTCCTCCCGGTTGGACGTGCCCAGAAAACCTCACCAGGGAGGCATCCAGGAGGCATCCTGACCAGATGCCCATGCCACCTTAACTGGCTCCTCTCGATGTGGAGGAGCAGTGGATCTACTCTGAGCCCCTCCCGGATGACCGAGCTTCTCACCCTATCTCTAAGGGAGAGCCCAGACACCCTGTAGAGAAAACTCGTTTCAGTCGCCTGTATCTGCAATCTCATTATTTCGGTCACTACCCAAAGCTAGTGACCATAGGTGGGGGTTGGAACATAAATTGACTGGTAAGTTTAGAGCTTCACCTTGGCCCGACTCAGCTCTCTCTTCACCACGACATAC
This sequence comes from Aphyosemion australe, assembly GCA_006937985.1. Classification (NCBI taxonomy): domain Eukaryota; kingdom Metazoa; phylum Chordata; class Actinopteri; order Cyprinodontiformes; family Nothobranchiidae; genus Aphyosemion; species Aphyosemion australe. Next base: position 1,716,788 of record SSNS01000100.1, on the reverse strand, counting down.
CAGTACAACACCTGCATCACTGCAGATGCAGCACCAATCCGCCCATCAATCTTGCGCTCCATCTTTCCCTTGCTTGTGAACAAGACCCCGAGATACTCAAACTCCTCCACTTGAGGCACGACTTTGTCCCTGTCCTGAAGAAGGCATTCTACCCTGTTCCGACTCAAGACCAGACCACGTTCTCGGATTTAGAGTAGCTGATTCTTATCCCAGCTGCTTCACACTCGGCTGCGAACCGCTCCAGTAAAAGCTGGAGATTACATTCTGATTAAGCCAACAGGACCACATCATCTGCAAAAAGCAGACACCCAATCCTTAAACCACCAAAAAGATCCCCTCAACACCTTGGATGCACCTAGAAATCCTATTCCGGACCAAGCTCTGTCACTGGCCATACAGGAACCTAACAGCCTGTATCAAAGGGCCTGGTACCTGATACTCCCAAAGTACCCCCCACAGGGCCTCCCGAGGGACATGGTTGAACGCCTTCTCCAGATCCATAAAACACATGTAGATTGGTTGGCCAAACTTCCAAGCACCCTCCAGGACCCCCCCTAAGGGTATAGAGCTGATCCACGGCCAGGACTAGTGTTGTCAAAAGAACCGGGTCTTCGGTACTAACCCGGTACTACAAAAATGTAAACGTCACGGTTCCAAGATTTGTAGGTACCGGTAGTACCGAGGACCCGTCTAAAAACCGGATCCTTGATGCGCATGATTCGCGCATTTACTGGGCACGTGCAGTCGCTTATAAAGCAACGCCGCAGAACGCAGAGTGACGGTGAGCGGTGGACCTGATGTGGTAAATAAAGTTCATTCACGGAGACCCCCCGCCCCGACGGAGACCGACAGGAGAGACGCTTCGCTCCAGCAGCACCTCCCGTTCTCATGCTTTCTTGTATTTTTAATTCCTAAACTTGACAGGATGTCCCACAGACCCCTGAATCCCTCTGTCAGCGCTTGTCATCAGGAACGTCCTGACACGACGCTCACCTCTGCTGATCAGTGACGTAGGAGGTGAAGTTAATGCGACATGACCGTTCAGACTAGTCGCTTTCAAAAACTTCGCATGTGTCAGAATCAGTACTACATAGAGTGCGGTGTGAATACACCATCGTCTTTATTAACTATTTAAATCTCCTATACGTTTAATTAGGGTAACAAACAGGATGACATAAAGGCCTTGACTGCTCACAGACCTGAGTTTTTCTTTTTTTAATGATTGTAATGTGTATCCAAAAGATGAACAACAATGTATGGCTCAGTCAGTGTTTATGTCCTTAAAATCAGTTTGTCAAAAAAGCTGTTCTAACTAGAGGTTCTAGTCTGGATAACTAGCAGGTTTACAAAAATATATGAACAAAAACACATTTTGATTAAATAAAAGTGCATTAAAAACATGTTATGATAGTAATACAATAGGAATTCGGTTCATTTTTCTAATATACAGCACTGATTCACAAAAGATGTCATCTCAAAGCACTTTACAGGAAAATTAATGTTTTTATTGGTAAATTTAGTCTAAATTAAATTTTTGTTTGGTACCGAGAACCGTGGATTTTCACTGGTACCGGTACCGAATACTGAAATTCTGGTACCGTGACAACACTAGCCAGGACGAAAACCACATTGCTCCTCCTGAATCTGAGGTTCGACAATCCCAACTGACTGACCCTCCTCTCCTGAACCCCTGAATAGACTTTACAAGGAAGGCTTAGGAGTGTGATCTCCCAGTAGTTGGAATACACCTCAGTCTGTCAGTCCAGTGGAAGTGCCCTCGATGTCCACGCAATATTGCCGAGCCGTGTCAACCAACACAGCTCCACAACATCCAGAGCCTTAAGGAACTCTGGGTCAATCTCATCTACCCTGGGGGCTTGCCACCAAGGAGCTTTTTGACCACCTCAGTGACCTCAGCACCAGAGATTGGAGAGTTCAACCCAAAGTCCACAGACTGCCTCCTCACTAGAAGACGTGCTGGTGGGATTGAGGAGCTACTTGAATTACTCCACCCATCGATCCACTATGTCCCGAGTCGAGGTCAGCAGCACACCGTTCCCACTACAGTGTTGGTAGTGCACTGCTTTCTCCTCCTGAGGTGCCAAATGGTGGACAAGAATCTACTCGAAGTCGTACGGAAGTCTTGCTCCATAGTCTCACCCAACTCCTCCCACGCCTGGGTTTTTGCCTCCGCGACCCCGAGCCGCATTCCACTTGGACTGCCGGTTCGTATCAGCTGCCTCTGGAGTCCCACAGGCCAAAAAAACCCCATTAGACTCTTTTTTCAGCTTGACAGCATCCCTAATTGCCAGTGTCCTCCAGCGGATTTGGGGGTTACCAATTTGGATAGCAACTTAGACATTAAACATTTTTTTCATTCCTCTTAACAATGTTCTAATATGGTATAGCTATAAATATATTGTGGAGATTAAAAAATGAAAAAATTAATAAAAGACTTCTCTGGCATTTGTCTAAAAACCTCAGCCAATAACACGTTTCGGACCGAAAGCAACTATTGGACCATCTTTGTAGGTCTTGCTGAACCGTCGCACTTTCGCACTGTGTGCTCCACTCATTACGCACTTGCGTATTTAGCAACAGAACACCACTGGCATGAGAGATTTGCGGGCCGCAGCTCAATGATATCAGAGACGGAGAAACAGCCAGCTGCTACCAATTCAACTTTAGCAGGGTCCTGCAGGGTCTTAAAAAGTCTAAAATTCACAACATACATTTAAGGCATTAAAAAGTCTTAAAATAGCCCAGATGTGTGTGTGGTTATTAATGATGTATGTCACCTATAAGAAAAGAGTTTGTGTAAGACTTGTATCTACTCATAATTATTTTCTTGCCATGTTAATTTTCTTTCATTTATTGTTTATTCAGGATAAGCCAAGTGTTTAGCATTCACAAATACCACACTAACTTCATCTAATTTGCAATGAATATCCTTAAAGCTCCTTTAGCTACAAAAAATAGTTAAAAAAAATAAAACATGACATATACTAAAATAAAACATAAAAGAGTAAAACAATAAAGTTTCTTGTCTTGGTGAAGGACATTCTTTACTTTTTTCCATTAGTTGAAGAAACATGTCATTTGCATTCAGATGTGATTCTACTTCACTGACTGAGCCAGAGGATTGCAGTTTGTGGAGACTTCTATAAAACTGGAAGGGGTTCTGTAGAATGAGAAGAAAGTTCATTAAAAGCCTTCAAAGTCTACTGGAAAAAGCTAATTTTGTGTGTGTGTGTGCTTTCAGGGATTCCTGAAGATGTTCAGATAGTGGTAATTAAAGAAGAAGTTTCTGAAGAATGGCCATCTGATGTGGACCAGCAAGATCCAGATGCTCTAAAGAAAGAAGGGGAGGATAGGTTGACCATTCTGGAAGGAGAGCCGCTCACTGTGAAGAAGGAGACAGATGAAACCAGGATTTCATTCACTGCAGTTACTTTGAAGAATGAGGAAGATGAAGAGAAACCTGTGTTCTCACAGCTTTATCGGGACCAGGTGGAGGATAGAGATCTTCCAACCAGCAGCTCAGCTGATCGGATGACACCAGCAGCTTGTGGACAGAACTTGGGAGGAGCAGAAACCAGGAACTCGGAACAAAATCCTTATGAGGGTGGCTCCAACACATCAGACACAGAAGACAGTGAGGATTATGAAGTTTATGAGAATAGAAACAGTTCTAATTCTCAGAAGAAATGCTTGTCAGACTCAGGACACATGAAGAATCAAACACTAAGGATTTCAAGCTGCTTGATTAATAAGGAAAGTACTGGAGAGAATGAAACTTTAGACTTGGACAAGGAAGTCCAGACAGGACTGAAATCATTTAGCTGTGATGACTGTGGTAAAATATTTACAAGAAAAGGAGATCTAAACACACACACGAGAATCCACACAGGAGAGAAACCTTTTGGATGTGATGTGTGTGGGCAAAGGTTTATCCGAAAGACACATTTAAACACACACTTAAGAATCCACACAGGACAGAAACCATTTGTGTGTGACATTTGTGAACAAAATTTTTACCAAAGGACAAATTTAAACTCACACATGAGAATCCACACAGGAGATAAACCATTTGTCTGTGGTGTTTGTGGACAAAGATTTAGTCAAAAGACCAATTTAAACACACACAAGAGAATCCACACAGGTGATAAACCATTTGCTTGTGATGTTTGTGGACAAAGATTTTGCCAAAAAACACATTTAAAGATACACATGAGAACCCACACTGGACAAAAACATTTTGGTTGTGATGTCTGTGGACAAAAATTTAACCACAAGTTAACTTTAAACAGACACGTAGGAATCCACACAGGAGAAAAACCTTTTGTTTGCGATAACTGTGGCGAAAGATTTAGCCGAAGAACACATTTAAACACACACATGAGAATCCACACTGGACAGAAACCATTTGGTTGTGATGTTTGTGGACAACAATTTAGACAAAGGGCAGGTTTAAGCATACACATGCGAATCCACACAGGACAGAAACCATTTACTTGTGATGTTTGTAGTACAAAGTTTAGCCAGAAGACATATTTAAACCGACACATGAGAAGCCACACAGGGCAGAAACCGTTTGCCTGTGACGTTTGTGGACGAAGTTTTAGCGTTAAAACAAATCTAAACACACACATTAGAATTCACACAGGAGAGAAACCATTTTCTTGTGATGTTTGTGGACAACAGTTTGGCCGTAAGATTACTTTAAATGCACACTTTAGAACCCACACAGGACAGAAACCATTTCTGTGTGAGATCTGTGGAGGAAAGTTTAGCACAAAGACAAATTTAAAAAGACATTCAAGAATTCACACAGGAAACAAAGCACTCCATTGTGAAGATGCGTAAAACACAAATCGCACCTTTATGGGAAGTTAAACAGATTTACTGCCTATATCAAGACATTTAGATGTACATGTCAGTACATAGAAATAAACTTGCATATCACCAAAATGTTTATTTAAATGTTGTCATTGTCAAACATTTTGGTGATATGCAAGTTTATTTCTATGTACTGACAGACTACCTACCCATTTTGGAGGCCTTGGAGGGTGTCCCTGGAGAGCGCTCCTTTCGGTGATGCCTTTGTTGTCCTGGGGGACTTCATTGCTCACATGGTCAACGACAGTGAGACCTGGAGAGGTGTGGTTGGGAGGAATGGCCCCCCTGATCTGAACCAGTGTTTTGTTATTGGACTTCTGTGCTTGTTAATGATTGTCCATAATGAACACCATGTTCAGGCATAAAGGTGTCCATATGTGCCTTAGGCCGCAGTTCGATGATCAACTTTGTTGTCGTGTGATCGGTGGCCACATGTCTTGGACACTTGAGTGAAGAGAGGTGCAGAGCTGTCAACTGACCTCTACCTGCTGGTGAGTTGGCTTCGATGGTGGGGGAGGATGAGAGATGGACTCCGCTAAGGCTACCCTTTGTCACCAGTTCTGTTATTTATTTGTGGTATTGTTAATATTTTTGTCTTTATTTTGAGCACATGACATGTTTAATGGACAGAATTTCTAGGCACAGCCATGGTGTTGAGGGGATCTGTTTTGGTGGCCTAAGGATTGGGTCTCTGCTTTTTGCAGATGATGTGGTACTGTTGGCTTCATCAGACCAGGATCTCCAGCTTTCGATGGAATGGTTCGCAGCCGAGTGTGAAGCAGCTGGGATGAGAATCAGCTCCTCTAAATCCGAGACCATGCTCTTGAGTCGGAACAGGGTAGAATGCCTTCTCCAGGTCATGGATGAAGTCCTGCCTCAAGTGGAGGAGTTTAAATATCTCGTGGTCTTGTTCATGAGTGAGGGAAAGATGGAGCGCAAACGATCGATAGGCGGATTGGTGTTGCGTCTGCAGTGATGCGGGCATTATACCGGTCTGTCATGGTGAAGAGAGAGCTGAGCCGGGCCAAGGCGAAGCTCTCAACTTACCAGTTGATTTATATTTTCCTACCCTCACCTATGGTCACTAGCTTTGGGTAGTGGCTGAAATAATGAGATCGCAGATACAAGCGGCTGAAATGAGTTTTCTCCACAGGGTGTGGGCTCTCTCTTAGAGATAGGTTGAGAAGCTCGGTCATCCGGGAGGGGCCAGTTAAGGTGGCATGGGCACCTGGTTAGGATGCCTCCTGGACACCTCCCTGGTGATGTTTTCTGGGCACGTCCAACCGGGAGGAGACCCAGGACACGCTGGAGGGACTGTCTCTCAGCTGGCCAGGGAATGCCTTGGGATTCCCCCGGAGGAGCTGGCCTGTGACTGAAGTCGTTTTTTCTCTCTCTCTGACAAGCACACGCACAGACAGACAGTGCTGCCAGGCTTGACTTGCACCAGAACCGACACATTGTAGAGCAGGATGCAATATCAGAGTCAGAGTCTCCCAAAGCAACACTGTTCACAGTTTTCTTTATTTTAAGGGAGACACTGCAGACTTCTCTGTGCTCTTTTGCCCCACCCATGTGCTGGGAGATGTGCTCATGACATCACTGATATTTGTGCCAATTTTGGAGACTGCCCATATGCTCAGTCACGTCTGCATTCCTAAGAATGTGTGGAAGGAGATGTGAAAGGATGTGTTTAATCAACCTGGCCAGGCTGGGGCGGGCTGGGGCTATCCAGACCGGACTGGGCTGGGTCGTATCTGGAAGCGTCTTTTGTTTCTTGGCTGGCCAGGGAACACCTGGCACCTGGAGGAGCTGGCCCAAGTGGCGGGGGAGAGGGAAGTCTAGGTCTCTCTGCTTAGGATACTGCCCCCGTGACCCGATCCTGGATAAGCGGACAATAATGAATGGATGGATGGATGAATGGATTTTTGTATGTACTGTAACTATTTATTTTATAATTTTAATGTTGCACAATTGTATAGCACTTTTTCAAGTCAGGGACTTCACACAGTTGCAGCCACTGGTCCCTCTGACCACCACAAGGAGGGTGGAGTGCCTTGTCCAAGGCTACAAAGACTGGCATAGACAGATCCTGGGTTTGAATTGGCAAGCCACCTGATACAAGGCACACTCCTAACTCCTCCTACACAATCACATCTCAAATTACTTTGTAATCCCATTGAAAACATATCTCAAAGTTCTCTGCAGACTTCTTTCTTTGTATAGCCAGGAGTTTTTATTTTGATTCTTGAGTGACTACAATATCATGTGTAACTATGGTGTATTAGCCAAATATTGTATTTTGCCGATATTTGAGATATTCAAACAATGGTCTCCAAAAGAGTTTTTTATTGTTTAAAAGCGTTTTAGGTGAGATGTACTAAAGAATTAGCCTAGAAACTTAGACAAGACAGTAGCCGAAGCAAAATGATTTTGCTATGTATGTCGGTCTAGCCATGCTCCAATGTAGCCTCAGCAGGTCTACCACTGGCCTGATCAGTTTTGTGTTCTACCAAACACAGCGCTCTATCGGTTTGGTGGGTGGGATGATGCTAAGTAGCTGAACAACTAAGATGGCGGGGGCTTGTTTGCTTTGGCATCAACTTTGCACTGTTTAGACCTGGGCTTTTCTTTAAGTCAAGAGCAGATAAAGGTACTTATGTCCTTTTTTTTAGAAAATGGATATATTTGCGTCTTCAATAGTGTATGGCTGTCTGCCCCATTGACTGACATTTGTACGTCACGATGTTCGTTGTCCAATAGCATGCGGAGATAGCAAAGACAATGGTAGATTCCACCGCACGACTGAGCTCTGTCTATGGGTTGTGATCTATCTATCTATCTATCTATCTATCTATCTATCTATCTATCTATCTATCTATCTATCTATCTATCTATCTATCTATCTATCTATCTATCTATCTATCTATCTATCTATCTATCTATCTATCTATCTATCTATCTATCTATCTATCTAGGACAGGACAGCTTGTCAGGTTACTAAAGGGTTGCACTTATTGAAAAATTTTAGTAATTGGGTACTCTAATGAATAATTGAGTCATTTAAATTTATTTATACTTTAAAAGTAAAAGAAAAATCTATTGGTTTTTGCAGTTATGTAGTGGCTGTCTTTCATTGTTTGTGCATAAGTTTGGTACCTCAGGGATCTGTGCTTGGCCCCCTTTTCTCCCTATATCTTTTACCGCTTGGAGCTTTATTTCGAAAGCATGGGATTAGGTTTCATATATATGCTGATGATTGTCAGATTTACTTTCCTCTACGTAGCGATGGCCAGGGTTTGATCAGACTGCTTCTGGAATGCTTGAATGACGTCAGGTCATGGATGGCTTTTAATTTTCTGAATTTTAATGGAAAAAAAAACAGAAGTTATCATTTTTTAAACCTAATGATAGGGTGGGAATGGAAAATTCATTTGATCTCTGTATTGGCTCCATATGAGAAGGATGTGGAGACTAATTTGGGTATCAAATTTGATGCAGCTCTAAGATTCGACAGCCAGATAAATTGTGTTGTTAGATCTTGTTTTTTTCACCTGCGTCATATAGCAAGACTGAAACCATTTCTATCGCGTGACCACTTAGAAACAGTAATCCATGCATTCATTACTATGGTCTGGATTACTGTAATTCTCTTTATGATGGAATTAATCAATCGTCGTTGTCTAGATTACAACTTGTCCAAAATTCGGTTGCAAGGTTTTTGGTGGGGGCCAGAAGAAGGGATCATATCACTCCCATACTGGCAGCCTTGCATTGGCTGCCCTTTTGTTTTAGGATTCATTTTAAGATTCTTGTTTTTGTTTTTAAATCGTTATTGGGAACTGCCCCACCTTATTTGTCTAACCTATTAGCCCAGTATGTTCCATCACGTCCACTCAGGTCCGCTACAATGGATTTATTAGTGGTTCCGAAAGTAAATCGGGTCACCAGAGGAGAGCGAGCATTTTTATTTATGGGACCTAAATTATGGAATGACCTGCCACTGGTGGTCAGGCAAACCCCGTCATTGAATGTTTTTAAGAGTAGATTGAAGACCCATTTTTATTATTTGGCTTTTTTAAAGAGTTGGATTAGGTCGGGTTTATTTGGTGTATTTTATTTTATCTAGCTGCAGCTGTCTGGATGTGACAGTTTTTATTTTTTATTTATTTTTAATCTCTCTTTTTATGTTCTTTTTAATGATTTTGTTTTTAATTGTCTGTGGTTGATGTGTTTTTACTGTGTCATGTACAGCACTTTGGGCATGGCTAATGTAACAAAGTGCTTTATAAATAAAGGCTGATGATGATGATGATGATGATGATGATAAGTTTGGTGTTTTAAATTGCTCCTCCTCAGTTGATTTGAATAAAATTCAATTCAGTTTATTTATATAGCGCCAAATCACGACAAGAGTCGTCTCAAGGCACTTCACAAAGTAAACATTCCAATACAGTTGGAAATGATCAGATATGCATGTGCCAAGCCAGGTATTACCAACTTTATATTCTGCAAGCCCCTATTGTCGCTTTTTTATTCTCGAGAGATGCATTAGAGTGGAGACATTGCCCTAGACCTTTTTGTTCAGCATTCGTGCATAATCCAGCATAGTGCGTATTAGACATACCTGAGCAGAAAGATCACCTCAGTCCTGCAAACACTAAAATGGAACAACCAATAGCTTTTAATAGAAATTTTCCAATCTTGGCACATAAATAAAACAAACTGTCCATGTCCAGAATGCTAAAACTTGCAGAGGTATCCATCAAGAACATGTGTAAGACGTATCCTTTTTTTTACATTACTGTCCTAAAAGAAATTGATTTTGATTAACAGAAAAATGAAATCAAAATGCAAACTGTTTCACGTGTGTCAGTTTAAGCTGCTGCTTCTTCAACCAAACTCAGAACATTGTGAAAATTATACAAACAACAAAAAGAAAATTGCATGAACAATTTTTACAACAAAATAAAATGACAGAAACTGACAATTTTATGATGACATCTTGTGTTTTATTTGGTAAATTCTATTGCAGAACAAAAAAAAGAGTGCTCATAAATGCTTTTAATTTAAATGGACAGAAAAATTAGAACAAATTTCTAATTTTAGTCATTTGGTCAAAACATAGAGGAAGTGAACTAATTCTTTATGTTAATCACAAAAGTATCTCTGAAAACAGTTACAGATTTTACTCCTGATTAATTGCTGATCATCTTAATGTCCTTTCTGTTTTTCTATGATGTTTGAACTTCAGTCTTTTGCATTGTTGTGCTGATTGAGCTGCTGCCAATGAGCATTTTAATCTCAAAAGTCTTTCCTGGTTAAATAAAGTTAAAAAAATATGTAAAGGATTCACTGTTTCATTTGAAAAATTAAAACATCTATGATCCATCCATCAATTTTTATCCTCCTATTCAATGTTGGGTCATGGGGGTAACCATAGACACTGTTGGGCAAGTTACTTCAAAACTGTAATGCATTATTTATTACTGGTTACTGTCATTTCAAAGTAATTTGTTACATTACAATATTACTGATTTTGAAATGTAAGGCATTACACTACTGTTGCATTACTTTAAGTTACTCTAACCAAAATAACTGCAAATATGGATTTGGCAATCTAAATGTAGCTCATGAGGCTCAGTTAGCTCAGTGGAAGATGACGTGGTATCTGACTGAGCTAGGATTGTGGTTGAAAACGGTAAGATATAACAGTTCTTTAGGTATGGGTGTGGTGGGGGTGGCTCCATTTTGTGTTGCCTTGCAACAGCCGTGGATGTGGGACTGAGCTTTGAAGGTAATCTGAATTGTACCAAATAAATGAGTAATGCTTTATACAGTTAAACGCTGTTGTGGGATATATTAACTTACTTTTTCCTTTTCATGCACTTTGTTTTGTTTTTTATTTAACAATTTTCCTGTCCTGGCTGTCTCTTATCTCCCTGCATCTCCTCTCCAGAAAAACTGCTTCCTGGATTTCCTACTTTTTCACCTTGTGATCAACATTTGATCTAAGCAGATTAAGGGGATCTACCCATGGCAAAAATAACAGAGTGTGCAGTGCGTGAAGTCATCGGGTGAGGCTGCGCGCAGGAACGTACAAAAGAAAGTACCAGAGAATTTGAGCAGAATGAACGATCATGTAACATTGAGAATGTTACTGTGGCCGTGCGCAGGATGCAGCTGCCTGGAGTGCATGGACAATCAGCAATCTCCGTCCTCTCCGCTTAAAATAAGTCTCGGTGTGCTGAGTCCATAGAAATAATGTAATATAGGTAGAAACTGGATCTTTATTCGGGCTTCGCCGTAATTGGAACACTGAAGAAGACCCACCACGTCATTCTGGGTTAAAAATGCATTGTAATGCATGTTACTGACATTTGTACTGACTAAAATATTGCCAATTTTGTATTGTCTTACATTACTGCATTACAGCAAAAAGCAATGCATTACAGTAACTAATTACTTTTGTAACTTGTTACTCCCAACACTGACCATAGGCATAAATATGTAGACACGCCATTGGGCGCTGGAGAGCGTAACAGCGGCGCCGCCATATTGGATGGATTTCTCACTCCAAACAAATTAATAGAGAGGCAAAGGAAAGGACAAGATGTGGTAGAACAAAGTGTACAAACAATAAGGATAACTGCACCCTGGAGAGGATTGGGAAATAAAACCCATTCAAAAATGTGGAGGAGATTCACAGAGTGGACTGCAGCTGGAGTCAGTGCTTCAAGCACAGACGTATGCAAGACATGTTTCAGCTGTCACATTCCTTGTGTCAAAGACAAAAAGGACTGGACTGCTGCTGAGTGGTTCTAAGTTATGTTCTCTGATGAAAGTAAATTTTGCATTTCATTTATAAATCAAGGTCCCAGAGTCTGGAGGAAGAGAGGAGAGGCTCAGAATCCACGTTGCTTGAGGTCCAGTGTAAAGTTTCCATAGTCAGTGATGGTTTGGGGTGCCATGTCATCTGCTGGTGTTGGTCCATTGTGTTTCCTGAGGTCCAAGGTCAACGCAGCCGTCTACCAGGAAGTTTTAGAGCACTTCATGCTTCCTGCTTCTGACCAACTTTATGGAGATGCAGATTTAATTTTCCAACAGGACTTGGCACCTGCACACAGTGCCAAAGCTACCAGTACCTGGTTTAAGGACCATGGTATCCCTGTTCTTGATTGGCCAGCAAACTCACCTGACCTTAACCCCATAGAACATCTATGGGCTATTGTGAAGAGGAAGATGCAAAACGCCAGAGCCAACAATTCAGTAGTGCTGAAGGCCACTATCAGAGCAACATGGACTCTCATAACACCTGAGCAGAGCCACAGACTGATCGACTCCACACCGCATTGCTGCAGTAATCCAGGCCAAAAGAGCCCCAACTAAATATTGAGTGCTGTACATGCTCATAGCTTTATGTTCACTTTTCAGTTGGTCAACATTTCTAAAAATCCTGGGTTTTTTTTGTTTTGTTTGTTTTGCATTGGTCTTAATTGATATTCTAATTTTATGAGCCACTGAATTTGGGACTTTCATTAGTTGTCAGTTATAATCATCAACATTAAAATAAATAAACGTTTGCAATATATCAGTCTGTGTAATGAATGAATCTAATATACAAGTTTCACTTTTTGAATGGAATTCTGAAATAAATCAACTTTATCATGATATTCTATTTTTATGACCAGCACCTGTATGTGATGTCTGTGGGGGTAACAGGTCCAGGAGAGAAGTCAATACAGCCCTCTCCCTGATATGTCCTAGCCCTAATGAAGAGGTGTTGAACTGCTGCAAAACTACTTATGTTGGGAGTGATATCGTGCTTTTAGTTTTTTCTTATTTGTTTTTACATTTAACTACTATTTTTGGGAGATGTTTGCTATTCATTTGTAGATGCGCCTTTTCTGATTTATTAGAAAGTTCAGTAATAAAAAAAAGGTGTCCGGACATTTAGCGTAGTTTGTAGATTGTGCAGTAGGTGGCGCTGTTCACCTTAAAGTAGTCTGCAATCTCAATAAATCAAAAGAAGAAGATGGCGGAGCGTCTCGAGTTGATGGTACAGTAACTATTTACAGAAAATGTTGATGGAGGAAAACTCAGACATTTGCATTTCTTTCTAAATCTATGGGAAAATTAACAGAGATGTGGAAACGGCTGGTCAAACACCAACAGGATGCAGTAAGAGAGGAAACGGTGGAGACTTTGGAAAGAACAGACGCAGAAAAGTCGATTTCAAAGGACAATGAGCGACAGAGCAAAAGCCCAAATGCTATTTTCAACCCCAAAGCTCGCCCACACAGTTTAGGTTCGTATGCTTTCGTGTTTCATATTATTTGTTATCTTAGTCGCCGTCCTCGTGGAGCTAAACGACTTAATTTCCTAACTAGAGCTTGTTATCGTTGTCCGTGTTTGTAGCTTAGCATGCTAGCTGATGAACAGGCCCATCCCATTTTAGTGTGTTACGTCGAAATATGTTCCCCATTCGAAAACTGCCTTCATATGTCTAGATTTCCAACTATCAGGGAGTGTGTCCCAGCTTAACGGTATGTTTATAGGATAAAAATCTCAAGATGTGTACTTAATGAAGCAATAACTCAGTTGTAACCAGTTATAATAGTGGATACGAGCCTTCAAGGATGTGTTTCCCCTACTACGATGCATGTAACGCAAAAGACATAAATACACAGACACATCGGCTTGCTCTTGGTAACCAGTAATAAAAAATGGGAAAGATTTGCCTTTGAAATTTGTGTACTGGTATTAGTTTCCAACTCTGATAAAGAAAAGAATTATAAAGCAACAATAAATGATTTTGTTTCGTTACAGTGAAGGGGAGCAGGGCGTGTTGCTGCACAGCTGTTGAAGTTATGGGACAAGTAGAGCAGATAAAGATATTACTATTGGTATTGATATTAACAAAAGTTGATTAGAAATTAAAAATTAGGGATGCACCGATACCAGGGTACCAGTATCGTTATTGGCCCAATACGTGCATCTTTCTTTGTACTTGTACTCGTAAAAACTGCCCCGATACTACACAACCAGATACTGACCATGTGGGTCTGCCATGGTGGACGTTACGTGAGTATTGAACAGACGATAAAAGTAGCGACCAAGATATATATAACTTTTGCCAATTTAGCCTGGCTTCCAATAGTACAAGCCCAGGTCACTTTGGACGATTTGGCACACCTCAGTGGGGCTCATAGAGAGCAAGATTTACAGTATCTGCATAAATCTGCGTAAATTGGACAAATAATGTACAGAACAAGAAATAACCAATTACCAGAAAATATAAAAAAAATGTTTTCTGAAAGGATTGGGGGTTATGAGTTAAGAGGTGAGCTAAATTTTAGAAAATGCAACGCACGAACAACAATGAGGCAAATGTGCATGACAGTCTGTGGAGTGAATTTGTGGAATAGTATGGATGAGAATTTGAAACGCTGTGTGAATATAAATCAATTTAAAATATTATATAAAAGATCCCTTTTGCAAAAATACATGGATGTACCACAGCTTTGAGTACTCTGAACAGTGGTATTTTGATGGATGAGGTTGGAGTATTGTCCCTTTAATGAGACTTGGTGTGTGGGTTGAGTATTTGTGACATGGTGAGCAGTTTAATTATAAAAATATCAGCATGTGTATTTTGTTGAATCACTTGGGGTAGGATTTAATAAGCATCGGCTTCTTCCTACTCCTTTTCGAACTGTATATGAATTTGTTTGTTATATATATATTTTTATTTTGTTATTTTTGTTATATATATTTTCGTTTTGACCATTCAGTTTTTTTGTTGTTGTTCTATAGTATGTTTTCCTGTAAATATTTGTTTTTATCTTATTTTTTAATGTTTGAATAAATCAATTAATATAATCCAAGCCATAAAAAGTAGAAGAACGAGCAAAATAACCTGATTAGGAACGGGGGCCAGATGGGCTCAAAAGTACTCGTACTCAGTTTGAAAATATCTGGTATCAGTTAATCCCTATTAAAAATGAAATGTTACTATTAATAAAAGTCTTAACAGTTTCTTTTGGACAACCTCGTTGTGTTATAATTTAGTCTGGTAATTATGTTATGTTTAAAATAAGTAGTTTGTTAGCCTCTACACAGTATGCATTGACAGATTTGTAGCTATTAAAACTATCGATTTGTATGAGGTCTAGTTTTATCAACTTAATAATACCAGAAAATATCGTGATGACATTGGAATGCCATATTTGCATTATGGTTCTCAGGAATGACTGAGATATTCCAGATTGAAGGGAACATTTAATGAAAACAGCTAATTTAACCCAAAGGGGCTTTAGACAGGACGTGATGTATATATTTTTCGAGCGTTTCATTGTTTGACTGTTAGGCAGTGAACTCGGCAATCAAACAAATGATGTGTAGAGATACTCTGATTTGTTTCTTGCTGTTGATCACCGATTCAGATCACCAAGAGTCCCGATCACTGATGCTGATCACATGGATTGACCATGATTTTTAATTGTAGATATAATGAGTGCTACTGACTATGTGAAATGGAAAAAAGTACCTTATCATAACCTTAATTTAGACAAAAACGTGGTTTTATTTACTATTTCAAGTGGAAAACAAACAAAAAGATTTTTAACACAGTGTGTTTGATTCTGACCACAGCTTCTAAGCCTCCTTACAGTTTTAGAATTGAAAAAGCCTCTTGGATGAGAAGCAAAATGTCTTGGAGGGTCATCTAGCACAACGAATTCAGTTATTTTTGAGGTTATTTCCTCAGCCTTCTGACTGTCACGGTCATATGAACGAATGTTGTTTAGTGTAGCTGCGTCTGACTGTTGCTGCTCCAGGTGTCTGAAAACTCACCTCACTCCGCCAAGAGTTTGTTCTCTAAAAGATGTATTTAGTCTGTTGTGTTGAAGCATTTAAAGAGCTTCCTCTGCACAGTACTTCTTCATTGCAGGATGCAAAGTTTACCTCACTCTGACAGATGGGGCGCGTTTGTTTATGTTTTTGCCTCGGCATGTCCGGGTGGTGCGAAAGAAAGGGGAGGCAGATGCTATGGTGCACACAGGGTCTCTGCCCACTGCAAAGTATGAGGACGACTGGTATGATCAGCACTGAAAGGCATTGATCGGAATTTGCCAATCACAAATATTTTATGGAAATTGGCCGATAATGATCAGCGACTGATTAATCGGAACACCCCTAGTGTGATTAGAAAGTTAACATTGTCTTTAATGGGTTTCAGTGTTCCCTGCAGATGTTCAGACAGTGGTAATTAAAGAAGAAGAAGAAGAATGGATATCTGATGTAGACCAGGAGGACCCAGAGCCCATCAGCGTAAAGGAGGAAGAGGAGGAACAGTGGACGAGTCTGGATGAAGAGCATCTCAATGGGATGAAGGTGACTGGTGCCACCATGTTTTCATTCACTGCCTTTTCTTTAATGAGGGAACATGAAGAAAACCTTTTGTTTTCACAGCTTCATCGGGACCAAGCTGAAGACCAAGATCTTCCAACCAGCAGCTCAGCTGACGTGATGACAGCAACAACTGGTGAAGAGGACTGGGGAGGAGCAGAAACCACCAGTAGTTCTGATGTAAATACTAACAAAGGTGATTCAAACTCAGAAACAGAAGCCAGTGAGGAGGAGGAGGAGGATGACGACGATGACGGAAATGATACAGGAGACAGTGACAAAGACTGGAAGGAGAGTGGGGCCTCTGAGTCAGGAGTAAACTCTGCCGACAAATGTTTGATATGCTTTGAATGTGGTGAAGAGTTTCAGCACCACCGGTCCCTTCAGAGACACGTTAAAAATCATTTTAAAGCAAGGTCTTTAAACTATTTGGTTAATAAGAAATGTGTTAAAGGGATGAAAACTATAGCTGCACAGAGGAAAGTCAAGACAGGACTGAAATCATTTAGTTGTGATGACTGTGATAAAAGTTTTACCCTAAAAGCAAACCTAACCAAACACATGAGGATTCACACAGGGCAGAAGCCATTTGCGTGTGACATTTGTGCACAAAGATTTAACGAGAAAACACATTTAAACACACACATGACAATCCACACAGGACAGAAACCATTTCTTTGTGACGTTTGTGGAACAAGATTTCGACACAAGACTTCCTTAAACACACACATGAAAATCCACACAGGAGAGAAGCCGTTTGCTTGTGAGGTTTGTGGACAAAGATTCATCCAAAAAACGCATTTAACCACTCACATGATAAACCACACAGGGCAGAAACCATTTGTTTGTGATGTTTGTGGACAAAGATTTCGACATAGGACAGCATTAAACACGCACATTAAAATCCACACAGGGCAGAAACCCTTTGGCTGTGATGTTTGTGGTCAACAGTTCAGACAGAGGACGGCTTTAAACTTGCACAACAGAATCCACACTGGACAGAAACCGTTTTCTTGTGAAGTTTGTAAAAAAAAGTTTAGCCAAAAGAGCTATTTAAACACACACATGGTGAAGCACACAGGGGAGAAACCGTACGCCTGTAATCTTTGTGGACAGCCATTCAGACATAAGACTTCTTTAAACGCACACATGAGTATTCACACAGGTGAAAAGCCATTTGCTTGCGATTTTTGTGGGCAACAGTTCAGACGCAAGACAAATCTAAACGCCCACGTTCGAATCCACACAGGACAGAAACCATTTCCGTGTGATATTTGCGGACGGAAGTTTAGCCAAAAGACGAATCTGAAAAGGCACGTCAGAACCCACGCAGGAGGCAAAGCTCTCATTTGTGATGACTCTTAAAACGCACAGATCCTCCATGGGAGGGAAAACGGTTTCTCTGTACATACTGAGACATTTCCACATGAGACGTTTACACAGAATTTCAACTACACATTTCAGAGGTCTAGTTAAACAGTGTGTGCTGTGTGAAATGTTGCCCCCAGTTACTACATTTTCCACCTTTGTCTCTTGTGATCCTTGCACTAGAATTTATGGTAACACTATAAAATAAGGGTCCCTTTAGTAATGTTACTTAGTGCATTATTAAGCATTAATAAAGTATTAACTGCTTAATTGTAATGTTTATTTTAAGTAATACATTAGTAAGCAGACACCCCCCCCAGCCCTTTGTCTTAACTTTAAGGACACTTTATAGTTAAAGGGGTCATCACCTGAAATTTTCACTTTTCCACTGGAAAACATGTCTATAATGGCTTCCTAATGATTGTTCACTGGCTGAGAAGCCGATATTTAACATTGAAGCGTTTGTTTTGCCTTCTTCAACCAGCTCACATGCACCCCACGAGCACGAGCACTCCAAAACGAGATTAGCCTATATGTCGTCACAAAGGCCGAATATAACCAAATATGAACCAGCAGCGAACAAACCAGCACAACAAAGCTCATTTCATAATGTGAAACGCATAAATGATGTCTTACCGTTGACGACTTGTGTTATAATCCGTGTTATGGGAAACAAAACTCCGATCGGTTTGTGTATTCCATCTTCACAACAGCATAAGAGCCGACACCTGGCTGTTAGCTTGCTTTGTCCCAATTCAACAACAAGCGAGGGCGCCATTACGCACGAGGCGAGGCTCGGACTCGTAAATACATGGTTAGATCCCGTAGGTCACTGCCAGGTCGGGTTCAGTTATAACTTTTGTTGTTTTGGAGCAAGACGCTGAAGCTGCTTCCTGCTTCCTTCCACCAATCAACTCGCTCCTCAGTCCCGCGCGCGTCCGAGACAGCTGAAATATCACATGTGATCTTGCGAGAAAATATGCCCTTCACAATAAAGGATCAGAAAAGCACATTTTTAATTTCTTTTTCCAATACAATTTATTTTAATGGTCTAAAACAGGGGTTCCCAATTTTTTTTCTTTGGGGACCCCCTTGCCTGTGTCCAAGACAAGCCAGGACCTCCAACCCCAACTCCTACACGCATACACACGTTAAATGTGATAATTTGCTAACTTTCTACAGACATACAGAGTTATAACTTTTATATTGAGTTCTGATTATATTGTAGGGTGTGTTATTGGGATTTTATAAATGGAATTTTTACAAATAAAATCTTGCTAACCTCACAACCTCAGCAAAGACAAAATTATGGGGACCCCCTGTAATCTTGTGGCGACCCCATTTGGGGTCCTGACCCCTGATTTGGGAACCCCTGGTCTAAAAGACTATAATAGGACGTAGATATCCACGGTATTATAGGTAATGACTCCTTCAACGATATCAGAAACATTAATAAAGGGATCCTGTGTTTATTAATGCTTAATAATGCACTAAGTAACAATAAAAGGACCCTTATTGTAAAGTGTCGCTGAATTTATATTTTTTCAAGAACCTTTCTCAGACACTACAGACCTCTTTAGTTGTTTAGTCAGTCATTCAAGTTCCTTCCCTAAAGGGGGACATTGATTTTTTAAATTATGTTCTTTAAAACTCTATATTTGATGTTAGAACATGTACACAAATTCATTTGAGATTCAAATCACTTTTTTACATTGCGTACAAATATTATTTTCCTTAACGGTTGTGTTGAGTGAATACAGACATGGTGAAAACCAAACCGTTTTGATTATGTTTATGTAAACTCACTGATGTTATTGAAAGTATGTTTATGCACCAACTGCTAATGACATTCATTTTATATGTGTATACTTTTTTGACAATGTCTAAAAATGTACAGTTTCAAAAACTGGCTATATAAAACCTAGAAATGTATCATTTCTGTTCATTTGTCAAATGTTTTTATGCATAGAGATTTTTCAGGTTTGGGCTTCCTGCCCAGACTGTGAACCTCAGATGTTTGTTTTCTGAATCAGATCGTCTTTTTTCATGTTAAATAGTTAAAATATTAAACTCTGTTACTCAAAAGATACTCAGTTGTTTTTGAATGGTAAATATGGTAAATGGCCTGTATTTGTATAGCGCCTTCTTAGGGTTCTACAACCCCCCAAGGTGCTTCACAACACAATCAGTCATCCACCCATTCACACACATTCACACGCTGGTGGGGATGAGCTACAACGTAGCTACAGCTGCCCTGGGGCGCACTGACAGAGGCGAGGCTGCCGAGCACTGGCGCCACCAGTCCCTCCGACCACCACCAGCAGGCAAGGCGGGTTAAGTGTCTTGCCCAAGGACACACAGCAGCATTCTCTGGCCGGAGCCGGGATCGAACCTGCAACCTTCTGATTACTGGACAACCCGCTCTACCTCCTGAGCTACTGCTGCCCTATAATTGAAGACAACAATTCTACATTTTTAGTTAAAAGGACAAAATATTTAAAAATATATATATACAGTACAGTTGGATTTATGTTTCTGGTTATATTGCAAAAAAAAAAAAATCACATAAAAAGTACGTTTTTTTTTACCCTAGCTGCAGCTTGTGGGTGATGCAAAGCAGGAGTTATGATTGTGTATGTTCATGGCTACACATTTCAACAGCACAGATCCAGTTTTTGCTCCTGTGCTCAGAGATGAGATCTTTTCTCTATGGGTGCATTAAGAACAGCAGCTGACAGCTCCATATGAGCAGCACAGTGGCCTAGTGGTATGAGTGTCCAGACTGGGAGATTGGGGTTCAAATCCCAGTTGGGTCATACCAAAATTTTTGAAAAAATGGGACCCAATGCCTCCTCGCTTGACACTCAGCATTAAGGGATTGGATTGGGGGGTTAACCACCAAAGAATTCCCAAGCGTGGCCGTGTCTGCAGCTCACCGTTCCTCCAGGGGATGGGTCAAATGCGGAGACAGTGTCGCCAGACTGGAAATGTTAAAGTATCATACCAGGATCTTAAAATTATCGTATTTTGAGAAAAATTATCGTACACTACTTAGTTGCATCCTGACATGTCTGACAGCTTCAACATTAGTGTATCAAACACAGTGCAAACTTACAGTGTTTAAAAAAGTTTTCGCTTTAGTGTGACAGGGTGAGCATGCCGTCACTGTATCCCTATTGATCATGCGCCTGGGCTGCTTGGCCACAGATATCCCTTTGGCTGACTGCTGGTTAACGCGCATGACTCTCGCCCGAGAGGCTGAGGTTCAAATCCCGCCCGGGCCCTCGGTTTGTCCACCTTGCCACATTAGGAATGTCTCTGGATGCAATCTGCAGCCACAGATTCCACACAATTATGAGGTTTATGATCGTACAGAGGGCTAAATTATCCCACAAATACGATAATTATCGTACGTCTGGCAACACTATGCAAAGACACGTTTCACCACACATCAGTGTGTGTGACGAATAATGGGACTTTAATCTTTAATCATCTCAAAGAAGGCTGGAGCGGTCTTTATCTTGTGTTGTCTTATTCATACTTTCAATGATAACTTAAACCCCAGGACTAGTTCATGAAACTGGTGTTATTTAGGATGAGGATATGTCCTGCAACTCTTGCTACTAGGACTACCTTCTTCCATCTGAACGTTGTTGATAAAATTAAGAACATCTAACACAAAGATGAAAAAAAAAAACTTCAGTTCATGGTGTTCAATATGTTTATTAAATTTTCATTATCACAAAAACAAAACAACCCCTCCGCCCCTCCCCCCAATCTGCTGACTATGATAAACACAGTATGTATTTAATACTTTAAAAGGGCATGTACATTGAATAACACTTGAGTTTCCAGTCTGAGTACCACAAAAAAAAAAATAAGAGTACAAGAAAAGGTAAATAAATAATTCATTCAGACACTCTTGTAGATGGACAACCAAAAAAGGTCAGAAAGGGCCTCCACGTAGCAAGAAACCTTTGGTCTGAGCCACTCATAGTACAACTCATTTTCTCGAGCTTAAGGTGGAGTAGTACATCCCGAATCCAACGTGCAACAGTGGGTGGATCAGCATCCTTCCATTTTAAAAGTATTAGGCGCCGTGCCAATAGTGTAGAAAACACGATAACCCTCCGGCCTCCTGAGGGTAGGGCTAAACCTTCAGTACTAACCCCAAATAACAGCATAAGTGGACATGGCTTAATTTCCACTCCCAAAACACAAGTGAGTGCTTTACAAACATCCTCCCATAAACACTGTATTTTAGGACAGGACCAAAACATATGGATTACGGTAGCCTCTGAGAATTTACATCTATCACAAGTGGGATCAAATTGAGAGAACATTTTTGCTAATTTGGCTTTAGAAAGATGTGCACGGTGAACTATTTTAAATTGTATGAGACAGTGTCTAGCGCACATTGAGGATGAGTTAATATTCTTAATAACACTTTCCCAATCTGTATCATTTATAATAAATTGAAGATCTTGTTCCCAAGATGCTTTAATAGCCTGTATTGACCGAGGCACACGCGAAAACAAAACAAGCATTTTATTGATAGATTTCTTTTGGTTTGGATTAAAAGTTAAAATATTATCCATTACGCTTTTAGGAGATCTATTTGGAAACCCTGGAATGGAGGTTGCAATAAAGTGACGCACTTGTAGATATATAAAAAACTGTGAATTGGATAGATTATATTTATTAGATATTTGTTGAAAAGAAGCAAACTGGTCATCGACAAGTCATTAAAAAAAGTTAGTCCTTCTTTATGCCATTTCAGAAATGTTGCATCCAACAGCGAAGGAGCAAAAGAGAAGTTTGATGCTATAGGGGTCGATAAGCTCATCTCCAGATATCCAATTTGTTTTCTAAACTGATGACAAATTTTGATTGAATTCTTTACTATGGGATTAGGAATTATCAAGGCTTTTAATAATGGAAGTTGTGCACCCATTACAGATGGCAACGATACAGGACCAAAAGAAAGTTTTTCCATTTCTACCCATGAAGGGCCAGTATTACTAAAGTAATATGTCCAAAAAGAAATACAACACAGATTTGCTGCCCAATAATAATGACGAAAATTTGGAAGTGATAGCCCACCATCCTTTTTAGCTTTTTGTATAAGCTCTTTGCGTAGACGTGGTTTTTTGCCACGCCATATAAAAGATGTAATAATAGAATCCAGTTCCTTAAAATAAGCATTTGGAATAAAGACAGGGAGGCACTGAAATAGATATAAAAATCTAGGCAGTATTGACATCTTAACTACCTTACATTTACTCTCCCAATAAGTGAAAGAAAGAGGGGACCACTTGGATAATTCTTGTTGTATTTTCAACTTTAGATCAGTAAAGTTTTTCTTAAAAAGATCGCAAAATGCTCTGGTCACAGTTATTCCAAGATATGCAAAGCTATCTTGTGCGATCTTAAATGGTACATCAAGTTTTTCCAAAGCGGACTCGGAAATATTAAGTGACAACAGCTCACTTTTATGCAGATTCAACTTATAACCTGATATTTTTCCAAATTTAACCAGTAAATGAAGAATATAAGGAATGGTTTCTTCAGCGCGGGACACAAACAACAGAAGATTGTCTGCATAAAGAGCCAGTTTATGTTCCATACCCCATCTTGTAATGCCATAAATAGATCGGTCATTTCTAACTGCTATTGCTAATGGTTCAATAGCTAAAACAAATAGTAGTGGACTAAGAGGGGACCCCTGACGAGTCCCCCGATGTAACCTAAATGGTTTTGAATAGGTGTCATTAGTAAGTACCATAGATGTGGGACAAGCATATAGGAGTTTAATCCAAGATAAAAAGGAACAACCACATCCAAATCTACGTAATGTCTCAAACAGATATTGCCACTCAACCCTATCAAAAGCCTTTTCAGCATCCATGGAAAGAAGGCGTTCAGATTAATCAACGGGAGAGGTATATAAGATATTGAATAATCGACGCGTTAAAAAATGAACATCTATCCTTAACAAAACCAGATTGATCGTCAGATATGAGATTAGGCAAGATCTTTTCTAACCGTTGGGCTAAAATCTTAGCTAAAATTTTATAATCGCAATTCAGAAGAGAAATTGGCCTATATGAACTGCATTCCAGTAATACAAGCTTGACTCAAGCTGTTAGGAAGAGCACCTTTACTCAGAGAATCAGAGAACATTGTGGTCATCACAGGGATCAGTTTTGTCGCAAAAACTTTATAAAACTCGCATGGCAGACCATCTGGGCCAGGAGATTTATAGGAATTTAACGAGTTGATTGCTTCCAAGATTTCCTGCTGCTGTAAAGGTGTATCCAGCATTGAAACATCATCAGGATCCAGGGTGTTCATTGGTAAACCTCTAAAAAGTTCAGAAAGGAGGTCAGGATTATAAGTATTATCAGAACTACATAGACTTCTGTTCATACATTTGTTACTTCTTGGTTTGATGGTTGGAGCTTAAATATCAGAATGTTCAAAAAAGCTAAAGGTCTCTGGGTGATCCAAAACACTTTCTTCTATGGAAAGGACGACTGGTCCAACCCTTGTTTGTCTCTTACTCGTTAAATCACTTCTAATGGTTTTAAGTCTAAATGGGATCAAGTCTGTGATGTTTTAGTTGATCAGAGGACACAAAGCTGCTCAGTAACTCCACTTGTTTCAGGTTTATTAGGAATGCACCAGAGAAGCCGTTTGTGGAGCTGATCTTTAACAGCACTGATTGCCACCCTGTGGAAAACTAGCTCCTGCAGATGTCCCACTTTCATCCATCAACCCTGATCCTGCAGGGCTGCAGAGAGCTGGTATCATTTGCTTCTAATTTGTCAAGGTGATGCAGAAAGTCCCACATGTGTCAATACCAGATAACTTTTGTTTTTTTAAGAGAAGAAAAGATTCTCAGTAGCTCCTTTTGAACCAAAAACTTTACTTTTTTACATTTCACACGTCTGTACATCCCAAATGTAGAAAGACGGCACTGAAAACATGACTTATATTTTCAAAAAATGTGATTTCATAGCTGTGAAAAGGGCAGAGTAACAATAAACAAATTCACACATTTCAAATTTTAAATGCGTTGCTGGGAAGCCAACACGTTCATGTGGCTACAGGTCTTCTGGAGTTGAAAACCTTTATTCCGTTTTGCATCGACGATCGGGCGTATTTGGTCAGCAGAGCTCCGGTGGTCTGTTTCTCTCCACATAGGTCTCTGAATGAAGAGAACATGGAGGACAAGTAAAACAAACCAGAACCGGTTTTAAATGATTAAACTCATATTTATATAATTTCATAAAACTGAAGCCACTGACTGTATGTATGGTGTGATGTCCTCTTCTGTCCATTTCTCTCTAAGAGTAAAAAGTAGGTTGAAGCGCTCCAACGTGTCCTCTGGGAGGTCCTCCACCTTCAGCAGGCTGATGGTTTCTGGGCGGGAGGTGCGGTCCACCAGAACGACTCCCTGGAATATTTATAAAGGTGGGAAGCTAAACTAAAGCCTTAAACGTGCAGAATGAGTAGGAAGAAAAGCACAATAAAACAATTTGCAATTGTCTTTTAATAAGGATCACCTTTAGCTGCTCTAGGCTTGTACTCATGCCCTCCGGGACGCTCTGCTGCCAGACCTCCTGAAACTCCTTCAGGTTGAACTTGACAGCATTCTGCAGCAGCAGTAGTGCCAGGCCTCGACACACCCTATCCTCGTGGAGCGCATAAAACACTTTATCTGTGCACAGAAAGAGATGAACAGATTTCAGAAATTAGCTTCTACCACCAAATCGTTATTATGATCACAGAATATTTACCGTTTTCAGTGTAGCGCTTCCCGTAGCAGTTCAAACAGTGCTGGATCATCTCCCTGGGAATGAGAAAGATAATAAAGTGGCTGGTTTTTGGTTATGTTTCCCCAGTATTCTAAGTGATTGTATGTTTTCCAGTATATGCTAATAAAGCATTTTAGCCACTCAAACTGTTTATTTCTAAAAATAAATGAACTTATTGTGGTAGTGCACAATAGTCTAGTGAGTTCTCAGCTACCAGTGTTTCAAGTTAGGACCAAATCTTGTACGATATCCAGACAGCCAGAGCAGTCGGTGAATAACTGGTGTTTCATCCTCCACTGCTGCACTCTACTCAGCATCCCCGGGCAGCAGTGGGCTGCCATTTGTTTGGTACCGGGGAGGAACTCTCAGGTTTCAGTTTTTTCCTTAAGGACACATCGACACATGGCCTCCCAGAACCTGGGATCGAACAGCTCAGCTTCCGATCAGTAGAAAACAGCTCTCCCAGTTCAGCCATGGCTGCTGCTGAATGGGCTGTGAAGACATCCCAGCAGAAATATAAAGGCCCACCAGTTGCTTTATTTTAAAAAAGGAGGAACAGCTTCTTCTGAGGCTGTGAGGCTCATGAACTCTACATTTAAGCTGCTCTCTGCATTTTGATCACTGCAGGATGGCTTTCTGTGTTTAGGTTGTTGCTTGCAGGCTGCAGCTGTATCTGAACTCACCTGGGTTCCAGTGGAGCCAGTTCTTCCAGACTGGTTTCAAGCGGGACCTTGTTAAAGGACCATGACTCAGAATCAACCAGCTGAGTCAAATGACTGAGCAGCTTCATTTCATAGTCAAAGTCCAGCCCACGCCAGTATCCTGAGGGGGAAAAGGATCATTCATATGTACTAGTACTACTAAAGTAAACATCTGCAGGGATTATGATGAAAGCATCCCTCACCATCGATCTGACAGGCGTGAATGGTCAACAAGTGGTTCTTTATCTCCTCCTCACTGGCCTGGATCCTCTCCAAAAGATCCTGCATCGTGTACTGCCAGTACAGCAAACCAATTATTAAGGACATTCAAATGAAGGATCAATTCAAAATTGCTGATATCTAATCTAAAAATGTAACTTTAATCAGATGTTTCACCCTGTTCTCTTTGTTCTCCTCTTGCCCTGCTAGTGGAACTCCTGCATATGGATTCTCCATCAAAAGCTTCTTCAGCTTCTTCAGTTTTGGACGCTGCTTCCTCGGTTCCCAGTAGCCGTTACAAAATCCCCAGATCTAAAGCAGACGTAGAATGTGAACTAATCTATTTCATGTATACTTATTTAATTGTGTGTTACAGGATAACTTGCTTGTCAGCTGTTTTCACACCTCAGCATGTGCCACACGTGGACTGTCCTGGATGCTGGGGAGCTGGTCAGGAGTTTTGCATCCAGGAACAAACAGCAGCAGGTTGGAAGTATCGGCTATTTTTAGATCATAGGTTTTACCACCGCTGCAAAGTACCGCTCGCTCATCTTTGTCCCCTCGGATTACAAGACTATGGAAGAGAAAATGTAGATCAGTTATATCAATTATTTATATTAACAAATATACTCCGTTTTTATAGTTTATTTAGGCATTTTAGCAAATTGATAAAATACTGTCAAATAGGTACCACTTGTGTTTCATATGAGTAGTTTAACATCATTTGGAGACTGTTGACATAAATACAGGCATTCTAGTCTTTTCATCATACACACGTGTTGTTAATAACAACAACAACAACAATAATAATAATAATAATAGTGGGCACATTCATTCCCATTTTAACATCTAACCTTTGACCAGCTTCAATGTGTCTGCAAAGTGTCTCGTCCAGCTCCATCAGGCAGTAGTCTGCAGATGAAACGTTTTCCCCAAAAGACAAACAGTGGATGGTTGGATTTAAGTCTTCCTCTTTCAGCTTGGCAATCTGCAGCGTGGCCTGGACCTCCTCTAACGTCCTCATCTTAGGTTACTACTCTGAAACTACCACAACTAAGCTAATGTAAAAGAAATCGTTTTAAAAAGAAACTTTTATCGACGCTGTCAAATTTCCGCGCGATCTCCGTTTGTTGCAAAAAGGAAGTGACGTAACTACGTTGAAGCCACGTGAAAATACGTCCGGAAGATTTAGAGCTAAAGATGATAATAATGAAATATTCGCTCAGCGCTTCTCTTTGAGGTGCACTGTCAGCAAAAATATTCTTAAATAAATATATACATGTAAATATTTGACTCGATAAGGTGAATACATATTAGCATCTACGTTTGTAGCTACTGTAGGTACTGTGTAGCTTAATGTTGTGTTTTAACCGGATACATATAGTAGACGGACTCTAGTTCACGTTGGGGTCAAGTGTTTTGAGGATGTGTTCATTGCGTCCCTAAAATGTCAAATTTTTCCAGATCTGCTCAGGTAAATTATTGTACATTTCCGTGGCTTCGTGCTTAATTTTGAACCCGTTTAAAAGAAAAGTAGGTGTTATTTGACTAAGCGTCGCAGAAACGCAAGCTAACATGCTAGCTTGCTGGCAACTAATTATTGTTAGTAATTAATTAATTAATAATATACAGAAGCAAAACAACCGACAAACGTTTATTTATTACCGTACTACATTTCAAAATCGGATTTATTTCTCAGTAGCTGTTATTAATTATGCACTTTCACAAACATGTCAATTAATTTAGTCCAAATTAAAATTAAGAACATTTCACAACTGCTTGAAATCAGGAGAGTGTTTGTGTGACAGTATTACAATAGCTCAGTATCACACTTTGTTTCCCTGTTATATTCTTTATGATGGGTGGCTGGACTCTCCCTTAGAGATAGGGTGAGAAGCTCAGTCATCCAGGAGGGGCTCAGAGTAGATCTGCTGCTCCTCCACATAGAGAGGAGCCAGTTGAGGTGGCTCGGGCATCTGGTCAGGATGCCTCCTGGACGCCTCCCTGGTGAGGTTTTTCAGGCACGTCCAACTGGGAGGAGACCCAAAGGAAGACCCAGGAGACGCTGGAGGGACATGTCTCTCAGCTGGCCAGGGAACGCCTTGGGATTCCCCTGGAGGAGCTGGCCCAAGTGGCTGGGGAGAGGGAAGTCTGGGCCTCTTCTTAGGCTGCTACCCCTGCAACCCGACGTAGGAGAAGCGGACTATGATGGATGGATCCTTTATGATAGCCGATGTTTATTAATAGGACATGCAAGACTTCTCTAGTTTTCTCAGATTTGGTGTTTTCCAAACACGTCCCAGTATTCATCCATTTCAATCAATCAGTCGATAGGTTTATTTCACTGAGGTTAACAAATAACACAATTAAATCAAAAACAAACTTCATTTCTTCCCTCAGCAATGGGCGACCTTCGCCCGTTCCTGGTTCCTCATTGATGCCAGGATGCAACCGCCCGGCAAGATCGCAGCTGCGTGTTCTGTAAGACTGCAGGGTAAACACAAGCCCATCTACCATGCACTCAGTGAGTAAACGCTCATGATGACTCTGACTAGTGTTTGTCCTGAGAGGTTTTCTTCAGCCCCGTCTCTGTTGAAGGTTGTTGCAGTAAAAATCATCCACAAGATGGCAGCATTTGACTAACTTTACATGCACACAAAAAAATCAAGTATTCGTATGGACTTCAAAATGTAGGAGCATAACTAGGTTGAGTTGAGCTTTGAAATACAAAAAGATTAGGCCATTTTTTTAAAAAGTGCATTTCAACCTAAACAGGCTGTTTATTGGCTGATCAAAAGGTTAAGACCACAGCCCCCAAAACCCCCATGTAACTAAAAGGGTCTATTCTCCGCCATCACAATGTGACTGATTGTTAGTCCTGTTTGTTGTTGTTGGGGTTCCAGTCGGCATGAGTAAGGGCTTTTATCTTGTTCAGGGATCATCTGGGATTTAATATCCTGTCTTTAGTCAAGAGTGTATTTTGTAGACTTGAGAGCAATGATTGCTGTTTTCATGCTCAGATCTTGTACTGTTCTCTCTCAAAACACTCAAAAGGCCCTTCACATGTTTTACTTGCTCTCAAATGATCTCTTCTTTTAAATTCATACAAATATCCCTCTTTGCCAGGCTATCTGTGCTCTCCTTTTCTCTGTGCTCTTAAAGAGGTCCTTCACTCTTATTTTTCATACATTTGCAGTGTTCTCTAGTAGGAATGAATGCCTTGTAAGTTGTACTCTGGGGGGAAAAAGTTCAGATGCACCTGTTGGTGCATGGTGAAGTCAGTTGGAGGAGAAAGTAGCTTTAGACAACAGGAGTTGGAGTCTTATTTCCTGATATGTGGACATCTCTCCTCTGATTGGCTAACAGCAACATGACTCTACCACTGACTCTGTTTGCTCTGCAACGTTGATGTTTTATCTCCACCAATAACACAAGCCTGGAGGAGTTCTGCTGTGTGGTGGAGTTGCTAATGCTAACGATTAGCTTCTACTAGCCGAGACGTTCTCTGCTGTTTCCTGGACGCTAAACCAACAACAGCCTTCCCCGTCGTGAGTCCAGATGGGTGAGTCCATGAATGTTAAGTGACAGTGTGACGTAGATCTGTCAGGATTTTGTAATTCTAGAGTTTCACCGTCTATTTTCTGTCAGACGCTAATGCAGGAGATAGGTGGAGGAGACTATTTTCATGTTCAGCCTGCATGAAAAACTCAGAGTGACTCATAATTTTCAAAAATAAGTAAAAAAAAAAAGGTTTCTCAGTGAAGGACCTCTTTAGAACATGCTTTCACAGATTTTCTCTGCACTCTTGGATTGAAATGAGGGAATCCTGCCTAAAGTCCCAAGGCCAATATGATATAATCCAGACCAATGAGCATGTCACAGTCTTCTTCTGGGTGCACTCCTTTTATTAACATACTCAGTTACTGATACCATTGATGGTAGAAGAAAATATGTGGGTTGGGGTGCGTGGGGTTCTAAACTTTTGCCAGTGGGAGTCTTAATAAAATGAGCGCACCCAGAAGAAGACTGTGATGAGCTCATTGGTGGCGAGGAGGTGTTTTAAACCCTGATTCTTTTAATTATAATGGGGAACAAGATTGCACTAGCAAAAACGTAGATGAGGTCAGCGAGAGCAGCTTGTACTTTGCACAGACATGGCTAACCTGTTGCACACCAGGCGCTAATGTGAAATTGTTGGGCTTCACAGCAATGAGAGCTCACACAGACCCTAAAGCCTGCGGTACGTGCAAACATGGGGGTGTCATTATATATACCAATAACCGATGGCGTAACCCAGGACATGTTTCTGTGAAGAGGGTCTTATGTTGCTGCTAGCAGTCAGCCTTTGTCCATATTATAACCACCAATGAAAATCAGTCATGTGACAGCATCTGTGTTTACATTCGTCTGAGAGCCGACACATCGTCTGTCTGTGATAACATGAACCTGATCACAGCAGGGCTGCAGACACAACCAAGGCATCTATCACCATTTCTGGTGATTTTAGGCATCCCACACGGGACTCTATTTGGTCTGCGTTCTTCTAGTTTATGATTTAGAAGGACTGACACAACCTCTTCATGGATATGGTCAACTCAGGCACAGTTTTCTCTGCCTCTGGAGCAGCTGTAGACCCACTGACGGGTTGGTAGGGGATAATGTCCTCTACCTCCACTCACACCATGATAAAGGAAGTGGTACATTTACATTTTCTTCAACACCATCCCGTCCCACCTGCTTCAGGACAAACTGGCCGGGATGCAAGTGGAACCACACCTGGTGTCTAGTATTTACCTCATGGACAGGACATCAAATCCAACACTGGTCATGAGAACAGGCGTTTCCTAGGCAACACCGCACATTTAAACTGAATAGATGTAAGATTTATTCTGTCACTGCACTGTAAACTTCTTTATAGATCATTAAAAGGTTTAAAGGCAACACATTTGCATTTCTACCGTCATTTTATGGATGGTGAAGATTCAGCACTTTCTGTAGGTTACCTTGGATTAGAACAGTAACCCAGAACCAACACCTGTGATGTGTTTACAGGTGACTGTGGTGATCACGTAGTGGTGATAAACTCCAAACACATCGCTTTCTCTGGAAACAAATGGGAGCAGAAAGTCTACTCGTCTCACACAGGGTAAGTGTGTTTGCTTTGGCGCTATCTGACTGAAAACGGTTGGGCTGCATGGTGGTAGAACTGTTCCCTCATAGCGAGAAGGTTGCAGGTTCAACGCCTGAGTTGGCGTGTTGGCACATGCATGGGTTCCCTCCCAAAGACTCATAACATGCATGTTAGTTAACTGAAAACACTAAATAGTGTGTGAATGGGTGCCTGTCTTGTTTGTCTCCCTGTGTCGGACCAGCAGCCTGTCTGTGTTGTCACCTGTCTCCTGTCCGGTGAGAGAGACAGCAGCTCCAGTGACCGGTACTGGAAGAAGTTATTACAGGAGACAAATAATGAATATTTATCTGTTTTTTTGTTCTTCTTTTATGTCGGGGCAACTTGAATACAACCACGTAGCCAAAAACCAAACATAAAATGTCATGTGTTGATTTTTTTACACACACAGCGTGATTGGTGGTTTAAGTGTTCCTGCTGCACAAGTAAAAGTTGACACGACTTTGTCTTTTCTCAAAGGTTTCCTGGTGGATTCAAGCAAGTCACAGCTGCTCAGCTCCACCAAAAGGATCCAAAAGCTGTAAGCTGTGCCGCTAATCTCTCTTTTCAATTTTGATGTTATTCTGAGTGAATTTTAAAATCTCTGAACTGTCGGTGTCTGTTACCTAGCGTCACGTTTTCACCCTCCTTCTAATTTAAGCCTCACAGAGATTAGTATAATATACACGAGTGCCACACACTGATCAGAGGAGGTTTTGCTGGTTTGACACTTATCCATTTCTTCACATGTGCTGCTTGTGCATTTGAATGAGTGGTGCAGGAAACTGGGATCATGTGGAAGTGGATTTGTGCTGCTGGTGGTTTAATGATAACTTAGGTTGTGTCTCAAGGATACACCATTCTGGTTGGAATGTTAACAAGAGCTCAACTTTATCGCCCAACTTGAAAATTACATTTTTGTAAGAAAGCATCAAGTTTCTGAATTAAATGGAAGAAAGTAGTCCAAACATGAGACTAGGGCTGGGCGATGAATCAAAATCAATATCACGGTATAAGGAGGAGTTCACTTCGATAACGAGAAATGGACGATAACTACATGAATGCGCACAAACAAAAGTTGTCCACTAGATGGGGCTGTCACGTGTATCAAGTTGAGTCACGTTGTCATGTGACTCCAGGTGGTGCAGCTTCTTAAAGGCCCTATCAGTGATATTCATAGAAATCATGGTAAAAACTGCGACTCTTTAGCGCCATGCAGTTTCGAGTAAGTATTGCAGCTACGGTGGCCCACTCAAAAAGGCAACAACTCCAGCGTTCACTCCAGCCATCTGGTTCGTTTTTTTATAAAAAAGCATGAGATTGATTTATTTCCAGTCTCTGTAGCCTAACCCACACAAAGCATATAACTACTCAAGCAGGTAAAAAACATTTTTTAATGAGTGTTCAGTCTTAATGCATAATGCCACACGTAGCCCCCCCTCCCCCCGCGCGACGAGGCGGCGCTATCCTACACCCCCCTTAGTCAACAAACATCACGGCTGTGAACATTTCTAGGGGAAACACTGCTGTTAGCTGTTGTATCAACCTACCAGTCCTGAAGGAAGCTAGCATAGCTGCCTGTCACCGATTCACACACGGAGGAGGGGTGGCATCAGCTGTGGCGTCCGGTGTCATGTGGATCAGAGCAGCGGAGTAAACAAGAGTCTGCCGGTTAGCCATCAGCTGATCGGTGTGCGCCGCAATGAGGATCGAGATGGAGCTAACATCAACCACTGGCTGTTTAGCGATCGGATAGCCGATGAGGTTTGGCTGGAGCCGGGGACACGCTGTGGAAATAAAGTACCGGTAACTAATGCTAACATGGCTACCGGCTAGCGGACCACCGTTGGGAGAGACACGGCAGGCTGCGGTAAGAGAGGAGACTTTAATAGAAGGAGCTTTCTTGAAGAAGGACTTTGGAACTGATACGTTGGGACAGGATTGGGAGCTTTATTATGAAGAAAAGATCAGCTGAGGTGAGTCATAAAAACAACACTTAGAGGCTGATGTCTAGCTGTTGCGGGCGGGGTTCTCATCATATGCGGCTGCTGAGTGTTGGAAATCAATAAGACCTGACATATTTGATGTGTCTTTTGATTTCATTGTTTGTTATTCAAACTAACAAAGTCCAGCAACAGTGTAACAGCTAGTCTCGTCTCTTCTTAGTTGAATTGTCAGACGCCATGCTTCCACGGCGCACTGCTGCCCTCTGCTGTTTCTTTCAGGTTACAGTCATAGTGCAAACGCGTAACTCAGAGCTCGTATGTCCATAAATAGCTACCGTATTTCAAGATGGAGGATGACCATGGAGCGTCGACCACAATTTATGTATTAAAAATGTAAAATTTGAAGCTGAGAGGAATATTTAGAATTGATGTTGGTGAGAAATATTAATGAAAAAGGACAAGTTTGTGCACTGGATGCACAGAATTTGGTAGTAAACAGGTAAAAATATTACACATTGTGGCTTTAAAGGGACATGAACGTCACCAACCTACACACATCTTTTCATTTTTTTATTACCAAATTTAGTGACATGGGAAAAAGAATTTCGGTTAGAGTCAGAAATTTTGATAACGATAAATTTTTGATTTATTGTCCAGCCCTACATGAGAATTTCTGCTGCATTCAGTGACTCCTGTTAAACCTGACTGTAAAATATTCTCCATGTAAAAACAACCCTGAATTCATATGGAAGAGGATTAGGGCCACTGAAAAGAAAGAAAAGAAAAGAAAGAGAATTCTGTCTTTAAGCAATTAATCAACAATCTAAAACAGCTTTGAGCCTCCAAAAAGCATAAGAAATTTTTTTTGGCTTTCATCTGTCCCAGGAGCCCTGATACAGGCCATTCTAAACCCCCTTACTCAGGTCTTCAGTGAAAAGAGCTGTTGACCCCTCCCACTCAGCCAGGACATGCTGATTGGTTGGTTTCCCCAGAAGGCCTCAGACACATGCAGGTTTGAGGAGGCGTGGCTCCCCCTAGTGACGTGTTAAGGAAGGCTTTCTCAGAACAGGAGGTTTTCTCTCGCCTTTTTCAACTTTCTAATTTACATAAAAAGTAGGTCACACACGGCTTTGACTTTTTGGCATGCTGCTGTTGACCACCCAAGCTGTCTTATTCAACAACAACAAGGAACATGTTGGTTTACATTCTAGGTCCCCTTCAATCTCAGGATTCTGAGATTAAAGTCAGGATTCTCTTTCTTTTCTTTTCTTTTCTTTTCAGTGGCCCTAATCCTCTTCCGTAAATGATTTCCTGCATGTATCTGTTGCTACAGTTATTTAATTGCTGCTTTAGGAAATCCATGAATGTGTATTTAAAACATTTTTGAAATATTTAATTGGAAATAAATGGCACAAGGCCTTTAGACAAGGTGAATTTATTCAGTTAAGTTTTTAAAAAAGGAAAATCTAAAATAATAGAAGCCTGATTTATCAAATGAACGTGCCATTTAAGACTGTTTGCTGTTATGGATCGTTAAGGCGATATTCTGCAGAATGTGTTTTTACTGCAGACATGGACAATAAAGTTTTATTTTCAGAATCTGAGCTCTTCATGTATTAGGGCTGGGCAACAAATCAAAAATGTATCGTTATCGAAATAT
The DNA here is from genome assembly GCA_006937985.1 of Aphyosemion australe. Classification (NCBI taxonomy): domain Eukaryota; kingdom Metazoa; phylum Chordata; class Actinopteri; order Cyprinodontiformes; family Nothobranchiidae; genus Aphyosemion; species Aphyosemion australe. The sequence continues at coordinate 1,681,602 of SSNS01000100.1, read as the reverse complement.
CTGACTACCGTAACCGATATCATTTTTCCCATGTAAATAAATTCTGTAATAATAAAAATGAAAAGATGTGTGTAAGTTGGCGATGTTCATGTCCCTTTAAGAAGCTGTACTACCTCGAGTCACATGACAACATGACTCAACGTAAAACACGTGACAGCCCCATCTAGTGGACAACTTTAGTTTTTGCGCGTACATCTAGTTATCGTCCATTTATCCTTATCGAGGTGAACTCCTCAACATACCGTAATATTGATTTTAGGCCCTATCGCCCAGGCCTAGCGTGTACTCAGATCTGATGTCTTTTTTATCTGTTTGACTGATCATCCACATTAAACAACATCCTGTTCAGAGAATTCCCATAAAAGCTGAACTTTGGACCGATTTGAGATGTTACTAAAAAACAAACTCAGGTCTCTTAGGGGTCATCTGTAAAGCTCGGCTGCAACAGTTTCATCACATTACAGCGAGTTTAAGCGAGCAGGAAAACCATACAATGGCCCTAGTCACATGGGGGGTGGGGTTGGGGGTGAACGGCCTGTTCTGGTCTCCAGTCTGTGTCTGAAAGTCCCGGGAGAAAGATGTCATCTGCTGAAGTTTCATCCTGATGGTGATTTAGTTCAATCAAGTTTTGGAGCGAAGAGGGAAAAGTGGAATTGGACTGGGACCCCCCCCCCACCCCTGAATACTTGTGTAAGCCTCCTGAAATGGCAAAACATGGTTGAAGTTTACAGGCAAACATGAGGACAACATGGAGAATGTTGCTATGGAAACGTAACCCTGAGTGTCAGCAGGTTGACTGCATGTCATCCGTTTCCTTTTGCTCCTTCCTTCCAGATTGTGAAGCTGGCGGTTTATGGCATGCTGCCTCGGAATTTGCAGCGGCGCACAATGATGCAACGATTACACATCTTTTCTGAAGACGTAAGTCCCGCCTCACCCCGTCTTTCGCAGCTGCAACCGTTTGCTTTTGGGCTGCAGGAATGCTTTTCCATGCTTCTTCTAACTTCTGGAGGGAAGTTTTCCCTCTTTTTGTGCAACGCTTCTGTTTTGCCTTCACTGTAGATAACAGATAGACATATAAAACATGTAGACATGATTGTGGCCATGTTGATGTTGATTCATCATCATGCCACTGGTTGTGTGAATCTTCACACACCCCATAATCTCCTTATCCAGTTTAAACTGGACTTATTTAGTGTTTTCTCTCCGGCAGCACTCATAACTCTGTTCAGTAAAGAGAACCCGTCTCGATGCCACCCGACCAGAACCACCATGTTCTGGTAAACCTAGCAGCTAAGGAGACGTCCCTTGGGGGCGTGTTGCAGACCAGAACAGAGTTACAAACAAGCTCATCTCAGTTTTAAAAAACCCAACGGCAGGAAATGAGCAGGTTAATAAATGATGATATTTTTCCATAATTCCTTTAAACAAATCCATCTCGTCGTTGGTAGTTCAGAGCGTGTCTGATCAGATCTTTGTGTTTTGACTTGTTAAAAACTGAAAGTTTGTTGTTGGTTTAGCAGAAAGGAGGACGTGTTCCTTCTATAGTGTGGTCCTGATGTGACTGCGAGCTGCAGGATTTAAAGGGAGAAGCTTTTATCCTCCGTTCCTTGCGGAGCTGCATCCTGGGACGTAATGTCTGCAGGTTTATCTGCAATTCAAAGCAGCTAGTGCTGCATTTTGGTGCTTTTTTTGTCTTGGACTGTTGCCTGCTCTGTAAATGAACCTGTTGGCACACCCAGATGTGATGAATATTAAAAAGACAGTTCACATAGCAGAGGAGCAGACTTTGAGTAGATTTTCTGACTTTCCTGTTGGGTTAAAATCTTGTACTTTTCTTTTTGCTTCGTGTCTTTACTGACTCCTACGTGCACATCTGTCCAGGAGTTACCAGAGGACATTAGAGCCAACCTGACCGAGGAGCTTCCTCAGCCCAGAGAGATCCCCAGGAAACTTAGCGAGTACACTCAGGAGGAGATCGACGCCTTCCCCAGGCTGTGGACGCCGTATGTACACATACACATGCACCTTAGTGTTATTTTGTCTCTAAGCAACAGATGAGTTCATGTAAGTAAGCACGTCAACAACTTTTAGTGGCTAGCTGGGGTTTACCCCCTCAAGCAGAATAACTTAAGATGCAGTTTATATTTTTATTCTAACCACATGCACATGTGGCTGACTGACTGTCGGCCAACTAAACTGTCTCCCGGTGACAGGACAGGACTTACTGTTGGACGGCTGACCACGTTATTCATGGGAATGAGTTTGGTCTTGGCTGTTAGATAAATCTGAGCTTTGTCTCTCTTGTAAGGTAGTTCAAGAACCATTTGTGGGTTTTTGAGCTGCTAAAATCTAAATAAAACCCTCTAGACAGCACGGGTTAGCTCAAAAGCTTTTGGTTTTTTATTCTCCTGCTTTTATACCTAAACGCAGAAATGATCAAATGCCACAAACACACATGGGAAACCGCTCTGTCCCACCTGGATTTACCAGGCTTTACTGCAGTGTGTGTGTGTGTGTGTGTGTGTGTAAGAGAGAGAGAAAAAAGAACATCTGTTACGCGGCATAATCATATTCATTGCTTTTCTGGCTCAAGTATTTCAGGTTGGAGATTAGACTGACACTGTGACCTGCGGTTTGCTGGCATGATAATGTCACGCCGCTGCATTTGTCCCCCTGCAGCAAACTTTAGCATGATGAGTTATCTCAGAGCATTCTTTATTCACCTGCTCAGCAGCAGCCCTTTGCATTCATTAATCCACCAGTCCATCAGTTTGTCTGCGGTCCAGCTGCTCGTCCAGGCAGCCAATCACAGCTCTTCGTTTTTAGTTGCTTAGCATCCAGGTGGCAGATTCTCTTTATTAAAAACTTATTTCAGACATAAACTAACTACAGAATATTTACAGTAAGGGTGGAATTCGTTCTGGTTTAGCTTTTGTTCAGTAAATGTCCTGACATTAGGAGAGTAATGTGTCATTATTTAGCTTTTTGTTGCATTCCTCTGTCCCTGCACCTG
>SSNS01000100.1:1646086-1671086 GCA_006937985.1 Aphyosemion australe | reverse complement strand
CCTCACTAAGATGACTTAGACGAGTGTGTGTGTGTGTGTGTGTGTGTGTAAGGACCAGGAAGTCACAGGGCAGTTCATTACCGTTCAATAAACACAGTTAATGTTCTCTCTGCAGCAGAGCTGAGATGATCATGAGCCTCTGAACAGAAACACCTCACACACATTCAACCAGACACAAAGACAAACACACTGATGTTTGGTAGCAGAACTTTTACATTTAATCAACAGCTGGTGAAATCTGTCTTCTGCTATTTCTGCTTGAAATTAAAGAGAAAAACACAAAATGGGATGTTGGGTCTGAACTGTTTTTGGAAAATAGAAACAGATAAAATCTGCCCCATTTTTCCTCGTTCACCTTCTATCCACGTGTTTTGTTGTAATCAATGCTCATGGCTTCCAATGCTGATGTGTTTTGTGTTTTTGCTCTGCAGACCTGAAGACTACAAGATGAAATGAGTAATGCGGGTTCTTGTCCACAAACATTGAACTCTGGAAGCAACAGGATTGAAACATGGCACGTTGAACAATGTTTTTTCTTCTTCTTGTGTAATTTTAGCCAACAGTTATTTTTTTGAAAATTTTCCAAACCTGGCATCCAGTTCTGCCTGGACTCTGAGCTCTAAGACGTAACTCAGATGCCAACAGCAACTCCCCCCTCTCTTCCTGTTACGTTCACACACAAAAGCTCCCCTCTGGCAGCGAGGGGCCACAGCCGAAACCACAGCGGACCTGAGTGATCCAGGAGCAGCTTGAGGTTTCACCACGAGGTTTAGCTCTGATCAGAGAAAATCAGATTCTTCTCCTCTGATTACGCCACCATGAAACGTGAACATGACATCTGTTAGAGCTGGTCCTGCCTTTTGGAGCCAATTTGTTTCTATGGCAACGTCATTGTGATGCAAATGCCAACTTTGGTCATGACTTGTGTTGTTGATCATAGGTTCGTTAGGTTAAACTGGTCGTGTAAATGAAGAAAAACAGACTAATAAACAGTTTGTTGAACCTCTTGTCATTAAGTGTTTTACATCCATCTCTGTTACTGCCAAACAAATGACATAAGCACAACTTTTCAGTCTCATTACAGATTTATTGGTTATAAAAGCAAATAAAACTGGAAATAAACATTTTCTTTACAAAGGGACATGGTTGCACGTTTCTAATAGTAAACTGGTCTGTTTAAACGCCAGAGCGCTTTTCTGCTTAACTCTAATGGCTGTTTGTTGTGTAGGAGGAGAACGCTTTTGTTTAATTCTAATTGGACGGTAACTTTCTTCAGGTTTGGTTTTGTCTTTTTGAGCGAGAGGTCGCGCTTCCATCACGATCAGCTTCCACAGTGAGTGGGCTCAGATTTGCATAAGAAAAGTGAAACAGGCTGCAACACAAAACTGCACAGATTTGTTATTTTTGTTGTAATTTTAGCTGGAAACCGTGAAACAAGTCATCTATGTGACATGTTGAGGATATGTTATAAACAGCTCCCAAATGTTAATTAAAAAAGTTACTTAAAAGGATTCATTCTGCATTTAACGTTTAAATAATTTCCTAAAGAAAACGCCAAGGAAGCAAACTCAGAACTATGTGGAGAAGCACCTTTTCACTCTTTACACACTGACTTAAAGACCAGATGGTTATTAAACAACAGAAAAAACAGTCTGTACAAATGTCACGTTTTCATTCTCAGCAATCTAAACAGGCTAGTTTGGACGCAGACAAGATGCACGTTTCCAGTCAGACTCTCGGTGACGGGCTCACAGGAGACATGCAGCTTCAACAACAACAAATAAAAAAGGTTTAATCCTGAAATCAGCTGGGAGAAAACGGGTCTCGTGTTTTCACCGGACGACACAAACGTGGATCAGGCACTTTTTGGACTTCGCTTTTACACAAATGTACAGCGTCCACATATTTACAGTTTCAACTGGTGCTGTCACCACAGTTCCAGGTGTGTGTGTGTGTGTGTTTTGTAGCTTTTAGGGCTCAAGCACTTAAGGTGAGTCCGCCCTTGTTTTCCGTTTCTCCTTTGTTGTTCTCCTTCAGGTCCACATCCCGTGGATACCTGCTGGCCACGCCCGGTGACCTCAGCTCCACATCCTCAGAGAGGCCCAGGTGGTAACCATGGTGACCATAAGCAAACTGAGAGGCTTGCTGTGGGTACTGAGAGGGGTATCCGTGGTAGTAGGGGTCCTGGTCTTCCTCCTCATCCTCCTCGTCTCCCTGGTGGTCGTTAGCGGCAGCAGCGGGGTTGTAGGGAGGGCTGTAGGGCTGGTAGCCTTCATAAGGTAGGGGTTGGACTGCAGTGGTGGGAATATTTAGGGTCAGAGTCTAAACGTCTGGAATGAAGTCAGATTAAATCCAGATTTGGGACAAAAACCTTGTTAGATGCCACCACCAATAGAAAGTGTTTGAACAGGAGTTAGAGGCATGCAGACTAAAGTGTGGCTGGTTCTCTAAACTCTAATGCTTTATCTAATATTGCACCAACAGATGTAACTCTAAAGTCAAGGGTTTAGAGAACAGGTGAATGTGGTTACAACTTGCAAATCATTTTCCTGTAATTAAAAAGATCCAATTAACAATGAAGTTTTCTGCAAATGTGAGAGGATGCAAAGCCCAGGTAGCCGGGTTGTTCAGCAGAGAAAGCAGCCAATCAGAGAGGGAGGCATTCATCACTGCTTAGCAGATTGATCTGGCTTTGAAAGATGTGATTAGTTTTAATGAGATTTGGGCTGAAAGCAGGTGAAAGTGGAGGCAGAACGCTGTCGCAGAGCAGAGGACGTGAGTAATTGTTGACAAATGCTATTGTGATTGGTGATGGCAGCAATGTCAAGTTTTTTTTGGGACAGTAAATAAATCCATTTTGTTCTCGAGGCCAATTTAGTTTCTATTATTATTCAGAAATCAAACCTCATTATGTGTGAGAATCAGGTGTGAATAATGCTTTTTAGACTGGCACCAGACCCAGAAGAGGTCACAGAATTGTTGAAAAGTCACACTTTAGCAAAGAGTCCTTACTGTTTTTAAATTAAAAACAAAGTGTTCGTTTTTTAACCACTGCTGCACAGTTTGGAGGTTACAGAGTGTCGGGAGCACTCGTCCATTCCAGGAAATCTAGTGTTCTTGAAGGGATGTTTGCTGTAACCAGGCAAAGAGGGAGGTGAAGACAGGAGGAGGAGAGGAAGATGCCGTGAGAACGTTCCTCAGTAATCATTCCCATAATCCTGCTGAACTTCAGATCGGAAGAGAGGAGACACCAGGAGAGGAGGAACAGGGAGAGAGAGGAGATGTTACCTCATATCAGGGAGGAATAAAAGATACCAGAAATGTTAACTGGTCCAACAGGCCCAACAGAACATCCCAGCTGCTGAAACAAGGTTTGCACCGGATAAGTAGTGGAGATGTTGGGGAGAGTTAAACAAATATATTAAAGTGTTTGAAAAAGTGAAAAACACGAGAAAGTACAAAACAACCATGGGAACATAAAAGAAACCAAGAACATTTCAAGCGTGTACCATTTAATCTGATTAAAAATATATATATATATATATATACACACAGTATATATACATATATATATAAACATACCTGTGTGCAACTTAAAAAAATCCCTAAAGACTGTTTTGTATAAAATATATTTTATTTTATAAAGATAGTGCTGTCTGCTCTGCTATCATAGTTGATGGCCTGAGGAAGTTTTTTGTGTTTTTTTTCTGATTTTATTTACAGCTTAACAGAATATGAAGGTACCACTAACTTCATTCACACATGCTTTTATTTGTTTATATTTGAATGCATCATTTGTATTCCTTCAAACATATATAAGATAGCAGATAGGTGAAACTGTGTGGTTTCATCACTAAAAATTAGAGAAACGAACTGTTTATGCTTTCTTTCCAACAGATTTGTAGTTCTATATAGATTTGTGACTCAGTTTAAATAAATAACGGGTATTTTACTCATGCGCACTAAACAAATTTCCACCCAAAGGTAAATCTAAAAAAAAATAAGAGTAATGTGAAAAAAGTTGAATATTTAGTATCTTTACAGCTTTCAAAGCAAAATATTTGTTTTATTTGAGTTTTTGTCCTCCCCTTGATTCCATTTTACTGTCTGTTAGTTAAAATGATTTTAAAGGGACACCTTGCAACTTTTTCATATTTTTAAATCATGTTCTTGAGCCAGTATGTGCTAAAATGACCCTTTACAGGGTTGATGAAAGGTCACCCAGCCCCTGTCGCCCCATGTGGCCAGAATACCACACTTGCAACTTCAGAGTGGCGGTCTGGTCTGTTGCAGTCTGCTTCCAGCATGTTTCCAGCATGTTTTAGATCATGAAAACAGCTGATGTGTTTGATTTAGTGATGAACCGCTCCTGTAGACACTAATGAAGGCTGAGGAGACATTTCAGCAGTTAGATTAAGGTGTTAAAAAGACCAACGCACAGCGAGGAGATAAGTTTCACTTTTGGTTTTGCCAAGGAACACTAGGGGGTGCTAAAGACAAGCCAAAACTAACTAGTGTCCCTTTAAGAATGAATGAATGCTTTTATATCCCACATTCTTCAAGCGTAAACTCCAGTTTAAAGCCATACTATGCAGTTTTGGCTTGCTTTAGCACCCCCTAGTGTTTGTTAGTGAAAGCGAAAGTGAAACTTCTCTCCTCGCTGTGCGTTGGTCTTTTTAACACCTCAATCTAACTGCTGAAATGTCTCCTCAGCCTTCATTAGTGTCTACAGGAGCGGTTCATCACTAAATCAAACACATCAGCTGTGTTCATGATCTAAAACATGCAGGAAACATGCTGGAAGCAGACTGCAGCACCAGGCATGTCAGCTCCACTTTACTAAGTCCAACAGGGAGTGGACCGCCACTCTGAAGTTGCAAGTGTGGTATTCTGGCCACAGAGGGTGGTGGGGGCACCCTTAATATTTCATTAACCCTGTAAAGGGTCATTTTAGCACAAACTGGCTCAAGAACATGATCTAAAAATATGAAAAAGTTGCATAGTATGGCTATGGAAAAAAGAAGAATGACTGCGTTTTTGTGTTTTTATGCCAAATTTTTAAAATTTGCTTGGCACTGGTGTCCAAACAATTTCCAAGTCGTTGCAGCAGATGATACCAGAGTTGCTGAAATCAGTTTTCCTGCTTTTTCAGATCTGATCTGAACTCTTTCACCAACAGATTAATAACGGCAACCTGGGATTCACAAACTATCTCTTACTGAAGTTTAAACTACAAACAGAAAAGAAAAAAAAACAGACGTTTCGCTAAACCCTTTAAAAATGCAGCAAATAAAACGTAAAGTTTAAGGTCAAAATTCCGCTCCTGTAAAAGCAATAACAACACTTTCTGAGTCTTTGAAGTGGTCAAAGTTTAAACCGTGAACGGGCGAGAGTACCAGACAGGACTCTTGTTAAGAAAAACACATTGAGAGTTGAACCCATTAAAATAAATCTGGTTTGATGGATGAAGTCATGTCTCATCCATCAGCTGCTTTAACAGATGGTAGATCACCAGGGCGTCCTGTCAGAAACGGGTAGGTGTGTGACGTCCGAGTGGGGGGGGGCTAAAGACGATGCACTACATCAGTATGAATATTTAAAGCCGTGTGTATCTGAGTCTGTGTAGCAGCATGCTTTATTAGATTTTAAACCAGACAAATGGCCTTGACCTGTTAATCCAGCAGAGTGGGCACGAATGAAGCAAACGTCATCGTGGAACAATAAAAAGTCGGATAGCGTTTTGATTTTCTGAGAACTTTACAAGAACAATAACAACGTGAGGGCACGCCGTGGCTGTGAAAATGACCGACATGTGTTTTATACATTTAAAAAAACTAAATGGAAAAACAGATGAGGCCCCCACTGTTTAAGCTGGTAAGGATGTTAAATCCAAAAATATTACAGGAACAGGAGAAATCAAAGCTAAATAGAGTTTTACAAAGTCCACATTTTGTGATTTGACAGTGTTGATAAAAATAAAACAGTTAAAATGTTATTTCAGATTCAGCTGCCAGACACTAACCTGATCTGTACACCAGGAACACGAGTGTCACTGACTGTGCGTTCATCTTTTTAACACCTTAATCTAACAGCTGAAACGTCTCCTCAGCCTTCATTAGTGTCTACAGGAGCGGTTCATCACTAAATCAAACAAATCAGCTGTGTTCATGATCTAAAACATGCTGGAAGCAGACTGCAGATCTAGGAAGTCCCAACAGACCGGACCGGCAACTCTGAAGTTGCAAGTGAAATATTCTGGCCACAGGGGGCGACAGGGGCTGGGTGGCCTTTCATTCACCCTGTAAAGGGTCATTTTAGCACATACTGGCTCAAGAACATGATTTAAAAATATGAAAAAGTTGCAAAGTGTCCCTTTAACAGGATGTTCCTGCTGGAAACCTGAACTAAATAAGAGTGGGACAACATTTGTCCAGTGGTGTCAGAGACTCATCAGTTATCACAAACGCTGGCCCGAAAGCTGTTATTAAGTTTAGGGGTCAGTTAGTGTAGAGCAGGTTGGTTTGGAAAGTGTGTGTGTGTGTGTGTGTGTGTGTGTGTGTGTGTGTGTGTGTGTGTGTGTGTGTATGTGTACTTGTCTATACATCAAAGTGAGGACCATGACAAGCTTTTCACCTTTAAAGGGAGGACCTTTAGTAGCAAAGTGAGGACATTTGCCCGGTCCTCACTTTGGTGCAATCTTACAGCTCTACTTGTTACTTTTAGAGGTGTGGTGTGAATTAACCTTTAGTTAAGGTTAGGGTTAGGAATAGATCAGCATTGGTTATGGTTATGGTTATGGTTAGGAATAGATCAGCATTGGTTATGGTTAGGGTTAGGGTATGGGTTAAGCATAATACAGTCACAAAAATTAACAAAAATGAATGGAAGTCAATGGATGGTCCTCACTAAGATAGAAAGACGAGAATGTGTGTCTGTGTGTGTTCTTGTACTTACTACATACTGAGGACCAAAACAAGTTTTAACCGACAGAGTGAGGACATTTTTGTGGTCCTCACTTCTTTTAAAAGCTTATCCGTTGGGCTTAGAGGTCTGGTGTGAATTAAGTTTTAGTTAAGGTTAGGGTTAGGAATAGATCAGCATTGGTTATGGTTAGGGTTAGGAATAGATCAGCATTGGTTATGGGTAGGGTTAGGAATAGATCAGCATTGGTTATGGTTAGGGTTAGGGTTAGGAATAGATCAGCATTGGTTATGGTTAGGGTTAGGAATAGATCAGCATTGGTTATGGTTAGGGTTAGGAATAGATCAGCATTGGTTATGGTTAGGGTTAGGCATAATACAGTCACAAAAATTAACAAAAAAGAATGGAAGTCAATGAATGGTCCTCACTATGATAGAAAAACAAACGTGTGTGTGTGGGGTGGGGGGTTACTACACTTTGCATTTACTCAGATTATCTTTGTCTGATACTGACGTTTCCTGACTGATGCTAAATATTTGAGTGACCATAAATAAATAAAAATATCAGAAGAAATATGTAAAAATGTAAAGTGTTTATCGGTTCAGTTTCACAAATAGTGTCTGAATGATACTTACCTCCAACGTTGTATCCCAGACATGAGTTCTGGTCACAGTATCCCGGTGGACCAGCTGGTCCTGTGGCTCCTGGATTACCGGGCCTACCTGCTGCACCGGGGCTACCGGGCCGACCCGGGGGGCCTTGGCTGCCTGCTCGTCCTTCACCTGGCAAGCCTGAAGATGGAGGGAAAACGGGTAAGAAAACAAAGTTGTTTGATATTTTTATTCTAAGAACGTCTCCAGAAGGGACATTTGGTTGGAAATGATGCAAAACTGGGGAAAACAGGTGAAAACTGCAAATTTGGATTAAATCATCTGATTATAATTAAACTTTTAAAACCTTCTTCCCTGAAGCTTTATCTGCATAAAGCATCTTTAAAACTGAGGGGTTGGTTTTAATTTCTAGACAACAGGTCTAACAGTGATAATCATTTTAGTTCATGGTTTAAACTGCTCTTCCAGGACGCTGAAGAAACAAAACATCCATGTTTTAGACGTTTCTTTTGCTGTGTGAAAATATGATCACCACACAGTTATTTAGGGTAATTACTGTGAACACAACTTCCTTTTTCACAACGCTGACGTTTGATTCATGCACATATTCTTTTATTTTTACAGTTATTTAATCACAGAAAACTTTCAGGGGAGTTTTCTCTGCTTATTCTGTATTGATCGCCACAAACTAAATCCCAACACTGTCATATATTCATAACGCAAACCTCAAATTCCACAGAGCGCTCAGGGAAAATCAATACAGAGAATTATATTCATGGTCTAAAACGTCTGCTTTCTGTCTTCACTCAGAGATTCAATAAGCGAGTGAAGTAAATCCTAATCGCTTTAAGTCTCGGGGTAATTTAATTTTATTGTTTCAATACTTGAAACCTCTGGTTTAGTTCAAAAGCAACATAATAGGAACACGGTCGAAACGGTGCAGATCTGGGCTGGAAGCAGCAAAAATAAACGTCCATAAACAAAATCATTTTACATTTTTGGTTTTTAACTGGAGAACCTCAAAAATGTTATTTGAGCTTTGAGACAGATGTGAGAGAGCAGGCGGTTCAGGCTAATAAACGTCCTGAAGACTGTGTTTGTCTCACCGGGAGGACCAGGTGGTCCTCGAGGACCCAGACTCCCAATGCCTGGACTCCCCCTGTCCCCCTTCTCTCCTGCTAGACCTGAAGACACAGAGTTCAAAGGGTTAGGAGAAAAGTCTTGCTGATGGTGATAATTAACTGTGGGATAGGTCTAGTCCCACATTTTTGTCACAAAATAAAACTTTTTTCCTCTAAAAAAGTGACTCATGGAATAATATAAATTAAAATATATAATAAACTTGTAAAATAATTCAACTTCTTTTTTACCATCTCCGGTGGCCTAGTGGTAGAGTGTCCACCCCGGCACTGGGAGATCAGGGTTCGATTCCCGGTCGGGTCATACCAAAGACTTTGAAAAATGGGACCCAATGCCTCCTCGCTTGACACTCAGCACTAAGAGGTTGGATTGGGGGGTTAAAGTTCCCGAGCGCAGCCACAGCTGCAGCTCACTGCTCCCCACCATGGGGATGGGTCAAATGCGGAGATGTAATTTCACCAGTGTGTGATGATGACTTGGTACTTTAACTTTTATCTTTTTTGACCTTTTCAGAGGTTTTCAGTGAAACATTCAGAAACATAAACTGAACAAAAACAAGAAGAAAACATAAAGTGTAAAATATGTCATCTGAATCATTTGACTTAACGGTTGAATATGGAACACGAACACTATGGCGACTCCTAGTGTTTACAGGTGGTATTGCAACAACAGCAAATTTTTCCAGCCGTCGGGATGTTGATTCACTGCTGATACGTGAAGTGACCATCCAGCACCATGTCCAGTGATGAATCGTACAGGGTAAGGACTAATTTCTACTAAGTTTACTTTACAACAGTTTTTACCGTCAGAACATCTTCTGGGCTCAGAATCAGCTGCTTGACTTGTCGAGTCCACAATTTTACACAGTCCCAGCCTCGCCTTGCTGAGTGGACTTTTTACCTCAGTGGTGCCCTCTAGTGGCTGGTAGAGTAAACATAAACCCAGTGTCGTGCCCGTCAAAATAAAATTTTGATTATTATATTTTTTAAATATAGCTTTTAAAGGAAAAACTGTACATTCATAGCCTAGTGAACTAGACCAAATTCTTGACTTGCAGAGTTTGGTCTAGGCACGCTTCATAGGAACCCTCGCAGCCTGATCCACTGCTGTGGCTGTCCAATCACAGCTTGCTATAGTTTTGGTTGGGCCAATCACAGCGCTCTATATTTTGGGCCAATCACAGAGCGGGAGTAGCCGATGACGTCAGCGCTGCGACCGCAAACACAAACAACATGGCGGCAACGCTGGAACCACGTTGGTTTGAAACGGCTTTGTCATCAACATTGGATTATTTAGACTCCAACGTGCGTAAGTCTGTCTGATAAACTTAGCGGCTTCTTATTTTTATCAAACAAAGTAGTGCAATGTCCCAGTACACCTGATATTCACATGTTTTTATACAAAAACGACAATAATCGTCACGTTGTTCGTTACTCTGATTGGTCCTAGCGCTATCCAATTGCGTGCTGACATTTTGAAAGACAACCGTAGATCCCGCCTCACGACTGAGAGCTGTCAATGGTTCGTGGCCAGACTATATATACACATATATAGGATGGCTTGCCAGGCTAGTACATTCATTCTGCACACCTCTAAATGCCCCGCAGGGGTGTTATTTTAAAAAAAAAATATAGCTTTTTATTAAAATGTTCCATATTCAACCTTAAAGATAAAAAAATCCTCAATAACCAAACATGGATTTATTTGTTTGCATAGAAACATGCATTGAATGTGAAAACAGGCCAATTGTAAAATGATTAATGAGAATACACAGACACTTGAGTTGATAAAATGTGTGATAAAGTCAGTCTGCAGATGTCTGAATGACTTCATGTGTTATTTTTTTCATGCATCCACATATTAGAAAACCACATTAAACTCTGATCTGTGGCTTTTCTGTCCTGCTGATTTTATGGATGCATGCAGTGAAGCTGAGGAGTTACATAACCTCAAATAAAAATCGTTCTCTTGTATAGAAATGTTTTCCTGATTCAAAAATCCATGCATTGGCTCTTTCCGCCTATAAAAATAAATATTGAAGTTTTACAGTAAGGATTCATCACTTTCTTTGTCCTCCGCATGCACCAGTTAACTCTGAATCCCATTCTTCTGTGTGCTGCATGTTTCAGTGATGAAGACAGAGACTCATAAAGTCCGTTCGTCCTCTGAGGACATTGTGGCAGCAGAATGACCTCATGGATTTAGAAGTTACTGCCTTCTGTGATTTATGGATGCCCGGCCACAACAAAAGCAGGAGGGTAACATGTCAGCTGGAATATTAGAGAATTTCTTGTATAGATTTTTTTTCTGTGTGTTTAGGAATCATGCCCTGCACCTTATTTGTCAAACTGCTTAGACTTTATAATGTTTGATTTTGTTATTGTCGTCTTTCTGACTTGTTCTTCATGACGTGTGCTGCTGCCTCTCTTGGCCAGGTCACCCTTGTGAAAGGAGCCTTGATCTGAATGGGTTTTATCTGGTTCAGTTAAGGTTTCATTAAAAAATAATATTTTGGCTGAGTCCAAACAAAAGTGAATCTGTCTACAGTCAATTAGGCAAATATTTTTTATTCATTTTTTTTATTTAGCTTTGGTTTTGTGCTTGAGTCTTCTATAATAGTAATAAAAACTTTGCTGGTCATATGAACCATGTCATAAAGTATAAATATGCGCATAAACATGAAAGTAAATGTAAGCAAAAATAAAAATCATAAACCTTAAAGGAGCAATATGTAAGAATTCTACAGTGAAATAATCCCAAAACAGTCTGATGTCTCAGTCATGTTGGGAGGAAGGTTTTACTGAAACAGATTTCCTTCTCAGCTGGCTGGGGAGTTGTCAGTTTTTCTCCCTTCAATAACTAGAGGGTCATACTCACTATTTAAAATCTGTGAGCCTGCGAGGTTGCAGAGTCTGTGCCGAGCTAACGCTGCAGCGCTGGCATTTGCAATTCAACACCAACCGGCAAAAAGCTCCAGAGTTGTTCAAAGAACCACAACTAGTAAACAGGAGCGACCCAGAAGTTATTTCTTGTACTCCTAAGAAGCCACGACATCTTCTTGTTTTACTCTAATATCGGGAATAGAAGGGTAGAGGCTAACGTTGAGCTAACAATGTTAAAAATGAATTAAAATAATAATAATTCATTGAATTTATATAGCGCTTTGTTAGGACACTCAAAGACGCTGCATGCACTCACACACTGCTGATGATGGTGAGCTACTGAGTAGCCACAGCCGCCCTGGGGCGGTCTGACAGAAGCGAGGCTGTGTTGTTGCGCCATCGGCCCCTCTGACCACCACCAACAGAGGCAATTCAGGTTAAGTGTCTTGCCCAAGGACACAACGACAGCGACAGAGCGGGGTGCGAACCCACAACCTTATGATTGCAGGGCGACCACTTAACTCCTATGCCACCATCGCCCCAAATAGTTGGCTCTAAAAATATCTCAAGCTACGTTTTCAATTACTAACAACTAAATATTACAATGAAATGTGTGTGAAGTGAATAATGAGTCAACCGTGGCGTTTTACTTCCTTTAATGAGTCGTTCAGAACTAGAACAGCAAGCTAACAACAAGACGACAAACAACCACACTTCCTGTAATGCCGGAGACATATTACCATAATAAGTATAGTAGGTGCTCCCTACCGTAAAACACCCAAGAGTGCTAACACCAGATATGACAATGTATTATCTACTTATCATCTAGAATCTTCTGGTGCTGATCCGTCACTGGCAACAGCCATGAAACTCAGGAACGGCAGTGAGAAAGTGAGTTTTTGTTTAGAATAATGAACTGCAGTACCCACATTTGACCACATGATGTCATTCTTACATATTGCACCTTTAAGATTTTATGATTCTTTTTATGATTAATGATAAATGACCCGCACTTGTATAGCCTTTCAGAGTCAGAGGACTCCAGAGCGCTTTCAGTGTATCATCCACACATTCACACGCTGGTGGAGATGAGCTACAATGTAGCTACAGCTGTCCTGGGGCGCACTGACAGAGGCGAGGCTGCCGAGCACTGGTGCCACTGGTCCCTCCGACCACCACCAGCAGGCAATGTGGGTTAAGTGTCTTGCCCAAGGACACAACAGCAGCATTCTCTGGCGGGATCCGGGATCGAACCTGCAACCTTCCAATTACTGGACAACCCGCTCTACCTCCTGAGCCGCTGCTGCCCTACAGTGAACATCTTTATTTTTACCATTAAACACATCTTTGAACATCTCTTTTGATCTCACCTCTCTCGCCTGGTTGGCCGTTCTGGCCGTTTGTACCCGGGAAACCGGGCCTGCCAGGTGGACCTTGATCTCCCTGAGGACCAGGAAGACCAGTCCTGCCCGGTTCTCCTGGCGGTCCGGGTACTGTTCTGACCGACGAAGATGACTGGAGAGGAATCTGGTTCAAGATGGAGTTATAACGAGACATATAACCTGCAAATACAGGAAGAGGACATAAAAACGGGATTTCTAGCTTTTAAAAATATATTTACATCAAAAGGTGAGTGATAATGTTTTTGCCTTTGTTTGTTCATTTGTTTACAAAATATCCCACGATCCATTAGATAGAATACAACAAAACTCTCAGAAAGTAATCGATGGATGTTTACTAGTGATTAACTCAGTCAGTTGGATTAAAGAGGGCCGCCAGAGCTAACCGACATTAACAAACATGGCAGCTTTACGTTTACTGGGCTAACAAAGCATGCTGCAGACGTGTTCTAGAAGATCACTGATTACTCACTCTCGATGAGCTGCTCACACACTTGCCGAGCAATTGCTCTCACTGCGGACTGGGACATCACATCACCCTGCACACACACACACACACACACACACACACACACACACACACACACACACACACACAACTCTTAGTGCTTGCTACAACACACGATTCCATTTGAGAAACCACAGGAACATAAACTCCCAGACCAGCTGCTGATGGTTGTTTTAACGAGACACCTCCTTTTGTTCCTCGCTGATTCTTTTGTATTTCTGTTTTATGAAATTAAAACTGATGAATTAAACACAAATTAAATACATTTACTGACTCTGAATTTACTGTTGTTTTTTCCCTTTGTGAGTAAAATAAATCAAACAATCTTTTCAAATTTGTATTGTACAGATGAAGTGATCAGAAATGAGTTGATCAACTGAAAAGTTGACCAACACAAGACTTTTTACGTCACTCATCAGGCTGCAGGAGGTCAAGTATGTTTGGTTTGTTTTAGACCGAAAACAAACAAAGTCGTGATTATTTCAATATTATTATTGCACCACGACAAACATAAATATTGATCTAAAAAACTCTTTGGAAATATGTTTGTCTTTATTTTGAGCACGACATGTTTTATGGACAGGATTTCTAGGTGCAGCCAAGGTGGTGAGGGGATCCGTTTTGGTGGCCTAAGGACCTTCATCAGAATGTGATCTCCAGCTTTCGCTGGATCGGTTCACAGCTGAGTGTGAAGCAGCTCCTCTAAATCCGAGACCATGGTCTTGAGTTGGAAAAGGGCAGAATGCCTTCTCCAGGTCAGGGACGAGGTCCTGCCCCAAGTGGAGGAGTTTAAGTATCTCGGGGTCTTGTTCACGAGTGAGGGAAGGGTGGAGCGTGAAATCGACAGGCGGATTGGTGCTGCGTCTGCAGTGATGTGGGCGTTGTACCGGTCTGTCGTGGTGAAGAGAGAGCTGAGCCGGAAGGCGAAGCTCTCGATTTACTGGTCGATCTACGTTCCTACCCTCATCTGGTTAGGATGCCTCCTGGACGCCTCCCTAGTGAGGTTTTCCAGGCACGTCCAACCAGGAGAAGACCCAAAGGAATACCCAGGACATGCTGGAGGGACTATGTCTCTCAGCTGACCAGAGAACGCCTTGGGATTCCCCCGGAGGAGCTGGCCCGAGTAACTGGAGAGAGGGAGGTCTGGGCCTCTCTGCTTAGGCTGCTGCCTCCGTGACCCGACCCCAGATAAGCGGATGATAATGAATGGATGGAGCAACGCTTTGGAAATATTTTTGTCTTTATTTTGAGCGCATGACATGTTTGGTAATATAAAATAAAACTTGAAGCAAAAATATTCTCAGGGCTAAACTGGTGTTTAATATCATTTTTAAATAGTTCAGGCTCCTCTTTTGTCCTGTAATCCTCATCATCAGACAGCAAGTGTGTGTGTGTGTGTGTGTGTGTGTGTGTGTGTGTGTGTCACAAGTATTCACCTACAGTAACCTAAAGATATAAAACTCTAAGATCAGTTGTAGAAGAGATTGTAAAAAATACAGATCAGGTTTTTCACAGCTTAAATCAAAACGGGGCCATCTCACAGAAATGTGCAACACTGAGCAGAAAATCCTCTTATGAACGTTTTCAAAGACTTTTGTATTGGGTCTTAAAACTGAAATTAGCTGCAGCGAGGTACAAACGTCCCCAACAGTCGACGAAATGAAGCATAAGAGGAGTTCAGCTTCGATTCAAGCCGGCAAAGCGGCTTGTCTCACAAGCCCTCGGCAGTGATGGCCTCGCTACTGTGTCAGCAAAAATACAGAGACTGCACTGCTGCGCCATGACGCTGATTTAATTTGGTTTGATCTAAATGAGCCCGAGGGTGTGGAGGAGGAATAAACCGCATGTTTGTGCAAAGGACCAACAGGAAACTGTGACTTTGTTAGAGCGTAATGCAATTTGTTCAAAACAAGGGTGTGAACGGTGAGCGAGGGATTGTGAGTGTACCTCCACTGCAGAGTGGAGCCGTAAAAGTTAATAAGAGTGGAAAGACTTACTCTGTCCCCTTTATCTCCCTTTGTTCCAACTGGGCCCTGAAACAGAAAAACACAGGGAGAAAATAAACATCTGACGAGAAAACGTCCCTTAAAAGTGACTCTTTGCCCTTTAAGTCACCAAATGCAACCAAAACTCTGACAAAGTGAATCCAACGAGCCCCAAAGTGAGTGAGCTCACACAGACAGAGCAACATCTGTGCTCGGACTGAGTTTGCTTCTTGCTGCTGTCAACACGATAAACCCACGAGATGAATATCTGCTCACAACGCACACACAACAAAACGCTGCCAGGCGCGTGCGTATCAGAGTCAAGCTGATCGTAATCCAGAGACATAAAAGACAAACATGTCCTGGCTGCACAACGATGAATATGAGCAACGTGATTCAAACACCGCTGCAGCTTTTGAATAAAAACTTGTTTATCTTGGGGGGTGGGGGTGCCCTTGACCACCAAATGTCTGGTTGTGTTAGTGTGTGAGCTGATGGACTGAAGGGGATAAAATGTGTGTTGAGCCTGGGAAATTAGATGCATATTACACTGCAGATGATAGAAGAGCCTGCCAACATTCGACACAGCAGCTGAATTAGAGATCAGGCCTCGTCGATGTGCGTGGACTCTTTCTGGGCGCATAAACGGTCTTATCAGGGTGACACGGAAAAACAGCTAAATGAAGGAGGCATGGCTCACTGGAGGGAAATCAGCATAGCTCATAAAAAAGTGATTTATTATTTGATCACAACTGCCTTTCCGTTATGCCACATAGGTTTCATTACAAATGCAGAGAAGAAGAATCCTCATGATGACCTTCCTCTTTCCCAGCATGTCAAATGTGTGCTGATAAACACTCCCTGGAAGGTTTTTGATGGTTTTTCTTTGCATAGCTGCTGGCAAACATGAGGCTTGGTCATATCGAGTCGAAAGAGGTATTTGAATAAAAGATCCTCAGGTGGTTCAATGACTGGAAACCAGATTTAGAGTCATACGCTGGTCCAGATTTCTCTCTCACACACGCACGCACACACGCACGCACGCACGCACGCACGCACGCACGCACGCACGCACGCACACACACGCACGCACGCACGCACGCACGCACGCACAAACTTTTGTAACTAGAGGGGATTCTGGCTACGCTGAAGGTCAAGCAAACAATAATTTAGACTTTCAACAAATCTGTTATGTTCATCTGATTTTTAAAGTTAGTCTTAAAATCTTCATGAACACAAATTTTGACGAATGAAGCAAAACATTTCCAGACAGCTGAGGAAACTGAGGAGTAGTTAAAGATGCTGCAGCTCGTCTATTTTTGTCAGTGTCGACACAAAATTTCTAAATTTATTTGAACTAAAATTGTAGTTGAAAACAACTTTTTGGAGACAAAAATATTAAAAAGAAAAAATAAATGTAACCATCTCTTACTTTTTAATTTGTAAAGTTTGGTAGATTAAACCCCGCACTTGGCCCTGCCCCACCACACCTTAATTAAACTTTTATTATTAATATTGTTTAAAGGGACACTAGTTGGCTTGTTTTTAGCACCCCCTAGTGTTCGTTGGCGAAACCGAAAGTAAAACTTATCTCCTCGCTGTGCGTTCATCTTTTTAACACCTTAATCTAACTGCTGAAACGTCTCCTCAGCCTTCATTAGTGTCTACAGGAGCGGTTCATCACTAAATCAAACACATCAGCTGTGTTCATGATCTAAAACATGCAGGAAACATGCTGGAAGCAGACTGCAGATCCAGATATGTCAAGCTGAATTTTTCTAAGTCCCAACAGACCGGACCGGCAACTGTGAAGTTGCAAGTGGAATATTCTGGCCACAGGGGGCGACAGGGGCTGGGTGGCCTTCATTCACCCTGTAAAGGGTCATTTTAGCACATACTGGCTCCAGAACATGATTTAAAAATATGAAAAAGTTGAAAAGTGTCCCTTTAAGTGTTATCGTAGTAAACATACAACCACAACCCCAATAATGTTATCATACAACATTCTATTCAGATCAGAGGAGGGTGTTGAGGCTATTTAAAACAGTTAGAACGTCAGACCTTCATGTATTTTTTTGTACTCGGTTTTGTTTCCTCAGGACCATCTTGTTAGACCAGTTTGACCCAGACTCTTCAGGAAGTTTACATTTTCTGCCTTTTTATGCACCATGCACATAGTTTTCCATCTCATTTCAGTAGTAGAATTAAAATCTGAGTTTATATTATAATGTTATAAAAGAATATCAAAGACTTAGTCAGCTGACATTTTTTAGGGATGTGCATCAACATGCTACGCGTCAAGCTGATGGACGTTTTTTGTTACCAACATGTCACACTAATTTTATTCAAAGGTTTCGTACTTTATAGAGCAATGGTGGAACTTAATGGTTTACCACAATTTCTGATGGGTCAGTTACATAGTGGTGATTTTTGTAAGAGATTGAGATTATTTATTTATACACACTTGACCTGATTGGGGAAGAGGATATTAATTTACTGTGTTTTTGTTTAATTGTTTTGTCTGTTGTTTATTGTGAAAAGTGTTTTATGTTGGTGTGAAATGTATTTAATTTGTGTGGTACTGTGTTTATGCTAGAGTGAAGATGAATATTGTATGTGGAATCAGTTTGCCTGTTGGCACAGTTTTGATGCTTTATTTATGTTAACTTGATGATGATGATGATGATGATGATGATGATGATGATGATGATAGGACCCCAGGAAGAATAGCAACTGTTTTAACAGTGGCTAATGGGGATCTTAATAAAAAACAAACAAACAAACAAACATTCAAACTGTGGAATGACTACATCATCCAAAATCACAGGAAGCAGAAAAGTAAATTAATATTAAAGCAAAGGGTAACACTTTACAATAACGTTACTTAGTGCATTATTAAGCATTAATAGACTATTAACAATATCAGGAAGGCTAATGAAGAGATCCTTTGTTTATAAATGCTTAATAATGCACTAAGTAACATTTATAAGAGGAATTTTACTGTAAAGTGTTACCAAGCTATATATATATATATATATATATATATATATATATATATATATATATATATATATATATATATATATATATATATATATACACACATACATACTGTTTCTGTGCATTTATAAAAATGATCTATTTCAAACATATGGCACGTTTTTGTGAATGTGTGAGTTGGTGAGAGACTAAATGATTTATCTTTGAGCCAATCTTGCTTCTGGCCTGGAGAGCTGACCCGAGACCAGATTAGCTGTCACCAACATCACAGCATCATCTGTTATGGTTACACAGAGTTTAACATCTTTGATTGAGGATTCTTATCCGTGTTGTGTCACTCACACAGATGTAGGTTTAAAAAATACACATGAACTACTTACTGTTTCAATTTCAGAATAAAGGTTATAGTGTTGTGCACTATATTTGTTTCATAAGCATGTCACAGTTTTCAGTAAATGTGAGAGCATTTGCCTTTACGACAATCTAAATCTTTTTATTTTACCTATACGGGTGACAACAAATGGCTGCATTATGGTTAAAATGAAGGGTTAAAGTACGTTTTCAGTTAGGAGAGAATAAAAAAGCAGGTTCGTTTTTAAAAGTAAGACGTTATGACTCACAGGAAGTCCTTGATCTCCTGTGGACCCTGCTGGGCCACCTGGTCCTGGAGCTCCTGGAGCTCCCGGCACTCCCTGAGAGACAACACACGGTAAGAGATGTGACTGAAGGTGGAACAGAACAAGTGATTTTCTAGAGGATGCTCCATATATCAATAAATCCAACTCACGACAGGTCCTGGGGGTCCTTGTCGTCCCTGTGGTCCGCTGTTACCCGTCTGACCCTGAAAGAGTACAAATGAGAGGCATTTATCACATCACACATGCTCTTCACTGTAGTTTGGGAATTTCTTGGAAGCCTACGGATGGAGCTGACATGGACAAATTACATTCAAAAACAATTAAGATACGATCTCCTGAAGAAAACCACAGTGAACAGATGTTTCTTCTGCTCCATCTGCTCTCATCATACGCAGTAAAACATTACATCATACATTTGTTTGGTTTCAATTCTTTCAGCCTGATTATAAAGCAGCTTTTACATAGATTTACTTTGATGTTCAAATTTATTCTGAACACTTAAAACTGTCTCTCTGATGCTGTGATTATTTTTAAAGAATATGAAAGTGAAGCGACAGCTTGTATCCTCATGTTGGCAGCTCTGCAGGCTGGCCGTTGGGTTTCAGGACATACTGTATATTAATACTATCATGGCTTATTTATGGGTTATTTTAGCTGAATTAATCCAATGTTTTAGAGCAAAGTTTGGAAGAAGAATTTAGCATCAGATTACAGGAAAAGGGTTTAAAGGGTCCATTTTGAATCCTGATTGTCTTTCAGATACATTAACACTCCTCAAAACTGACTTTGAAGTGGAACAAACTGCTGATTCAATACAATAAAATGTCTCAAAACTGATATTAGACAGAAAAAAAAACATTTATAGTAGCAAATAGTTCTCTGTGCTCTGCAAATTGTTTTTGCTGTGGTTAAAAACCAAGTTCACTCATTTATTCAACACATTTGCAGTGGTCTGTATTATAAATGAATGCCTTGTGACTCGATCTCTGTGGGAATAAAAGCTCTGGGGCTCCTGTTTCTGGAGCTAGCAGTGAGCCAGTAGCATAGAAATCTAGACCAACCGTAGCAGTGGAGAAAGATTTTGCTCTGCAGGTCGGTCTAGCCACGCTCCACAGTAGCCTCAGCAGGTCTACCATTGGCCCGAAAGGTTTTGTGTCTTGCCAATCACACACACAGAAAACCGAAGTATTGCCCTAAAAAGACTTGTCGTTTCTTGTAAATGCATGTAAACGCGTTAGTCTGGCTGAAGGTGAACTGGTTCTAATTGAGCTGAAGCACCCAGATAATGCGGTAGCAATCCAAATGCATTCTGCAGATAAACGGGTCAGCTGAACTGAACCGGTTGGAGGCTCGCGAAGTGACGAGACCGCAAAAGCGGTCTTCTGATAATATCACTGCCACAAAGTAGCACGCGTAACACCATCAAACAGTCCAGTACGTACCAAATAAGCTGTGCTGCAGCGTTGCTGTTGTCCATTCCTTCAGCCATTGTGCATATCCTGTTTCAATTCCGTCTTCTTCACTCCCACCAGCATTTGTTTACTATTTGTGTTGCTACAAGCTAACTGGAACAATGCCTGACATGAAAGGGCGCATGTCGCCACCTACTGTACTGGAGTGGAACAAACATCATTTGAGAGGTCGGTTTTCTAAAGCGCATGTAAACGAGGATCAAGACTCACAGCTTAGTATCATAAGATCGACCTGGATCGACTTAGATGTTGATACTTGTGCATGTAACCACACTGACAGTGCTCTACATTTGTTGGGCGGACTTTGCACTAGAGCTGCGATGACGAAAAACTACAAAGACGGTGTTGGATCAGGAACGGCGCTTGTTTGAAATGGCTTTAGAATCAACTTTGGATGATTTAAACTTGGTCTTTTCTTCGAGACATGAGCAGATAGAGGTACTCAAGTCTTTTATTTAGAAAAAGGATGTATTTGCTTTGTCTTCTTCTATGGTGTATGGGGACTGCCCCGTTGACTGATTGCCATAGCGATGAATACGTCATGTTGTTTGTTGCTCTGATTGATCTTAGCACTGTCCAATTGCGTGCAGAAACAGTTTGAAAGATAACCGTAGATTCTGCTGCATGACTGGGTAGTTTCAACGGTTTATGGCCAGACTGTATATCTACCTTCAAAGGATGACTTACCAGGCTAGTGAGCCAGAGTGAGGGGAGCAGAGGACGGAAGGATTTGAAGTCCTGATATTCAGACATCTCTCCTCTGATTGGCTAACAGCAACACGACTCTACCACTGACTCTGTTTGCTCTGCAACGTTGATGTTTTATCTCCACAAATAACACAAGCCTGGAGGAGTTCTGCTGTGTGGTGGAGTTGCTAATGCTAACGGTTAGCTTCTATGTGCTCTGCTGTTTCCTGGAAGCTAAACCAACAACAGCCTTCCCTGTTGCAAACCAAAATGGTGAATGCTAATTTTTAGTGTGATGCAGATCTGACTGGATTCTGTAATCCGAGCATTTCCATCTATTTTCTATTGGCGGCTAATGCAGGAGATAGGTGTTAAAGGCTATTTTCACGTTTAGCCTGCATGTTAAACTCAGAGATCATATTTCAAAATTAACAAGTAAAAATGGTTTCTCAGTGCTCTTTAAGTTTGATGAGATTCTCACTCTAATCAGAAGCCTTCAGATGATACATCAGTCACATGAGCTTCTCACCTGAGCATTCAGCAGAGCATCAGATACTTCCCTCAGTCAGGTATGCAGCAAACCTACTGCCAACTGTTCAAATACAGCTCTAATATTTAAAAACACCTGTGTGCATAAATCTTCAAGGTGCTGAGGGAATAATCCACAAATACAGGAAACACTAGTAGAAAATCGCCAGAGGAACTTTCATCATGGTGGTAAATGGTTTAATAAATATTAAAGCAACATTCTCAGGAAACATCTGTACTGAAAAGAAAAAACCCCAAGATAAAGCAGAATACAAAACAACCAGAACGTATTAAACATTACATTTCTCAGCAGCATGAGGTGTCTTAAAAAAGTAACACAAGAGTAAAAGTTAGTGGCAAAAGCATCATCTTTGTATTTTATCAATCCATCAAAGACCTGACACAGGACCTGATGGTGCTTTATTGATTAGTCTACCAAATTTAACATTATTTTTTAGAAAATTATATAGTGCAAAAACACTATGTACATGTCATATTGTCTTTTTAAGAGTATTTAAAAATATATTTGTTTCTTAACAGACTGGAGGAAAAAGTACCTGCAGTCAAATGCAAAACAGACATTTTCTGAGTTTTTATGAAAAGATTTTCCAGCCTTTAGGCGTTTTTTTTAAAGCCTGAATGACTCACAAGTCAGTGTTAAATGGCTTAATTAAAAAACGAATATCCTCTTAGACAAAGTGTCTCCATGTATGATGAGGGTGGGGGTGAAGCAGCCATAGTAAAAAATAACAACAAAAAATAACTTAAAATTAGTGAAATCACTCTAAAGGGAAAAAACACAGATTTGGGAGTTCTGTATATCACGGTTGTATTCCTTTTTACATTTATATTATTTCTGTTTCAAGTCCAAAATAAGAACGTGAGCCTCCTGCCTTCTCAATTAAAACTTATGACAATTTATTACTGCTGTCATGTTTTGCAGTCTAAGCTGCAGCAGGTTTCAGCGTAAGTTTGAATAAACAGTAAAAGCTCATTTAATTCCAATTTCTGCATGCACACTCAAATCACCTTCACAATGTCAAACCACGTCTACTGCAGAAGGGTGACGTGCAACTCAAATTTTAGTGCTCAAATCTCAGACGTCCTGGGTTAATCTTAATCTCGCCAGCCAAAATGACAGCATCGACCTGTCAGATTTTTATGAGCGTGGATCTCAGAAAAGATCTGGATCTTCTCAGCCAGGTCCGGAGCAGAAACAGCTCTCTAATAAAACCAACGACAAAAATCGAGATTTGTAGCTTGCCTTGGTCCATTTTACCACAGTTTGGACAAGTAAAAGACCCAGGAGACAGTTAGCTGCTGCTGCAGCACCCTTTCAGCCAGACTTTTAAAAGGATTTTTACTGCGTTTTGCCCTAAGCTGTGCTGTCTTTGCTCAGAATAAATCACATCTGTATAAAAATCCTGAAAAAGTTTAACATATTTCCAACAGGCCAGAGACACACGGTAACGATTTTCCTGGGAAGTTGAAAAAAGGTTTTTTTTTCCTTCCATTTTCAGTGTTTTCATTTAAATTTCTTATTTGGAAAATCCCCCTAAACAGGAGTATTTGTTTAAAATGGCTGTTTGCTGTACTTTCTACATTGCTGTCAGATAACTATTGCTAAAAAATGACTGCTGCAGCACAGACAGCATAAGATAAACTGAAATAAATGTAATCAGTATTTCCTGGTGTTTTTAATCTGCTGACTTCAGCCTGAGTTTACAGAGACATCCCAGTAAGCTTTGTATCAATCAGACAACAGATTGGAGATATTTTGTCTTGCGTGGAAAATAAATGATGACCTATTTCTGACTTGTGTTTTTCCCAGCTGATAAAAGCTGAAATTGCTTTCTGGTAATTTAGCATGATTACAACAAATAACTGCATTGGCAAACATGCAGCGCTCTCTGTGAGCGTTGCACAGTGCAGATGGATGATGGATTTTTGACAAGAATTTGGTTTAGCTCTTAAGGGGGACATATTATGCAAATGTAACATTTTGCATTTGTTTGTGTTGTCATGTGGGTTTCTACTGCCTCTATAAACAAACGTGAATAAAAACATTCGTCCGTTTTCTGTCAGTATCAGTGGTTTCAGGAATTATGTAGCTAAAACGAGCTGTTTCCAAAAGTCCCTTATTGTGACATCACAATCAGGAAAATTAGCATTTAAAACATCCAATGATCAGATAAGTGCTTCAGGTGAAAACATACACAATGGTCACTTTTCCTTTTTTTTCTGTAGGAATAACTGAACTATAGGTTATGTTTAGAGAATCTGGAGACCCCATTAGCAGTCAGCTGGTCCCACATTCAAAGAGTGCATGTAGGAGTGGAAAAACACAGGACTCCTTTGAATAAAGATCAGATTTCTGATCACTTATATATGTGTCATGTTCCTGTCCCAGCCAAGCTCAGTCTCCCCAGCAACCACAGACTGCTTCTCATCAGTTAGTTAATGATTTAGTTAATGATTTGATTTGTGATAATCAGATTTCTCTGTTTTGTCTCACAGAATCCTGGCTGCAGCAAGAGGACTATGTTAGTTTAAATGAGTCCACTCCTTCTAATTATTTAAATCATCATATTGCTCGTAGTACAGGGCGAGGAGGAGGAGTAGCAACCATCTTTCATTCAGATTTATTAATCAGTCCCTTACCAATTAATAGCTACAGTTCTTTTGAACATCTAATTCTTAGTTTGCCTAATCCGGATTGCAAAGCTCTAAAACTACTTTTGTTTGTAGTCTTGTATCGTCCACCAGGCCCCTACTCTCAATTTTTGGATCAGATCTCAGATTTCTTGTCTGATTTGGTGTTAAATACTGATAAGGTCATTGTGGCGGGGGATTTTAACATTCATGTTGACATTGAAAGTGATCCTCTCAACGTAGCCTTTAGTAATATCTTAGACTCAATTGGTTTTACTCAAACAATCCATAGCTCCACCCACTCCTGTCATCATACATTAGACCTTGTGCTGACATATGGTATAGAGTGTGAGGAGATAACAGTATTCCCACACAATCCTGTCTTGTCGGACCATTTTTTGATAACTTTTGAGTTTATTATAACCGAGTTCTCCAGACATGAGAGTAAATTCCACTATAGTCGATCTTTATCTGATAACGCTGTAGCAAACTTTAAAGCAGCTGTTCCATCTTTACTGTCTTCAGAATCTCAGAGGAACTTAGCAGAGGGCAACTATTTCATTTCTAGCCCTTCAC
>SSNS01000100.1:1565872-1645739 GCA_006937985.1 Aphyosemion australe | reverse complement strand
CATTTCCTTTGGTTACTGCCCCCATTTTAGATATAATTAACCTATCCTTAGTAAATGGATACGTACCGCAGGAGTTTAAGGTTGCTGTAATTAAACCTCTACTTAAGAAACCTTCTCTGGATCCAGATGACCTAATGAATTATAGACCAATATCTAATCTCCCATTTTTATCTAAAGTCCTTGAGAAAATAGTGGCCAATCGAGTATGTGAGCATCTAAACACTAATGATCTGTTTGAGGAATTTCAGTCAGGTTTTAGAGAGCATCACAGCACTGAAACCGCATTAGTGAAAGTTACAAATGATATTCTCACGGCCTCAGATAAGAATCTTGTGTCTGTTCTGGTCTTGTTGGACCTCAGTGCTGCTTTTGACACAGTCGATCACAATATTCTCTTAGAAAGGCTTGAACATGTTGTAGGGATCAAAGGAACAGCGCTAGGCTGGTTTAAATCTTATTTATCTGACAGATTTCAGTTTGTTCATGTACATGAGAAATCTTCTTCATTCTCTAGAGTTACTTGTGGAGTACCACAGGGTTCAGTACTTGCACCAATTCTTTTCACTATATTTATGCTTCCAATTGGTAAAATCATTAGACAACATGGGATAAACTTCAACTGTTATGCTGATGATACTTCAATTCAATTTTTTTTCAATTCAACTTTTTTATTTTGAACATGCAGCACTGTCAAAGATTACACACACAAAGTACAAAAAGAAACAAAACAAAACAAAATAAAAAAAACCAAATAAGGCTAATTTTACGTTTCTACCATCTACTTTGAGCCACATGCTCGAAAACGAGT
Organism: Aphyosemion australe; assembly: GCA_006937985.1. Classification (NCBI taxonomy): domain Eukaryota; kingdom Metazoa; phylum Chordata; class Actinopteri; order Cyprinodontiformes; family Nothobranchiidae; genus Aphyosemion; species Aphyosemion australe. The sequence goes on along the minus strand of SSNS01000100.1, from coordinate 1,644,931 downwards.
GGGAAGAAGTATAAACTCCCACCCCTTTTTCACAGATCATAACTACTCCATCCAGTTATCTTTTATTCTGAACGCATTTTCAATACTGACTTGGTTTCCTGTCAAAACACTTGCACATGCTACAACATAATATTGAAATCCATAATCAAAATTGAACACAAATCAAACAATTTCTTCTTCTTTATACCTCCTTATAATCAATCTTTTATATTCCCTTTTGAACTGCTTAATGTCTGGACATTGCTTTAACTTTTCATTCAAACTGTTCCATAGCTTCACCCCACACACCGAAACACAAAATCGCTTCCTATTGGTACATGCCATTATGGTTTTAAATAGACTAAAACCTCGTAAATTATATCCACTTTCTCTAACAGTAAACATGTTGTGAATATGTCCTGGTAGTTGATTATTTTTAGCTTTATACAAAATATGTGCTGTTTGATATTTCACAAGATCTAAAAACTTTAATATCCCATGTTGTAAAAATAATGAATGTGTATGATCCCTGTAACCTACTTTATGAATGATTCTAATTGCCCTTTTCTGAAGAATGACCAGTGAGTTTAGTGTAGTTTTGTAGTTGTTACCCCATATCTCTGCACAGTAGCTTAAATATGGTAAAACCAGCGAACAGTAAAGAATGTGGAGTGATGGACGATCTAATACCTGCTTAGCTTTATTTAATACTGAAATATTTTTTGATATTTTAGAATGAATGTATGTAATATGTGCTTTCCAATTTAGTTTCTCATCTATTGTCACGCCTAAAAATCTATTTTCATTAACCCTTTCAACCTCTACACCATTTATATTAAGTTTTGCATTTGTATTTAATGTGCTATTTCCAAATATTAATATTATAGTTTTCTTCAAATTTAATGATAATTTGTTTCTATCTAACCATTCATTTATTTTATCTATTTCCGTAGTCATCGTTTTGAATAGCAATTGCAAATCCTCTCCAGACCCAAAGATATTTGTGTCATCAGCAAAAAGCACAAGTTTTAAACCTCTGGAAACTTGGCAGATGTCATTGATGTATAATAGAAAAAGTTTTGGGCCTAAAACTGACCCCTGTGGGACCCCACAAGCAATGTCCAGACATGAGGAGCAACAATTATTGATCTTTACAAACTGTTGCCTGTTATTTATGTAACTTGCCACCCAATTCAATACAACCCCCCTGATGCCATAATTTTCCAGTTTTTTTAACAATATTTGATGATTTATTGTATCAAATGCCTTTTTTAAATCTATAAATACCCCAGCAACATATTGTTTTTTATCTAATGCATTTGTTAAGTATTCTATTGATTCTAATAAAGCCAGTGATGTTGATCTGCCAGATCTGAATCCATACTGACTGTCTGTGAGTATTTTATGTTTATCCAAAAAATATTCCAGTTGGTTATTAAACAATTTTTCGAGAATTTTGGAGAATTGTGGAAGTAAGGAAACCGGCTGGTAGTTTGTGAAGTGATGCTTGTTGCCAGATTTGTACACAGGTATAACTTTAGCTGTTTTCATTCTGTCAGGAAATGCACCATTTTGGAATGATAGGTTACAGATGTATGTAAATGGTTTTAAAACACCCTCCATTACCTTCTTGACCACCATCATGTCAATGTCATCACAATCCAGGGATTTCTTATTCTTACAATTCCTAACTATGTCAGATATTTCATTTTCATCCACTGCTGTGAGAAACATAGTGTATGGATTTTTTTCTATCAGGGTCTCCAGATTTCTGTTTACAGTTCCATACTCAGTTATATTTATCCATAAACCCTGATGAACCTAATCAGTTAGGTAGACTACAGGCTTGTCTTGAAGACATAAAAATCTGGATGACTCTAAACTTTCTGCTGTTAAATCCAGACAAGACTGAAGTTATCATCTTTGGACCAGAACCTCAGAAAAGGAAACTGCTTAGTCAATCACCTAATCTAAACGGTATTAAATTAGCCTCCGAGAACAAAGTAAAGAACCTCGGTGTTATCTTTGACCAGGACATGTCATTCAAATCCCACGTTAAACAGGTTTGTAGGATTTCCTTTTTCCACCTTCGGAATATTGCTAAGATTAGAAGCATCCTTTCCAGGAGTGATGCTGAAAAACTGGTTCATGCATTNAATTCATTACTATCAGGAGGTCCACAGAATGTAGTCAAAAGTCTTCAGCTGGTCCAAAATGCTGCAGCTAGAGTTCTGATGAGAATTAAAAAGAGAGACCACATCTCTCCTGTTTTAGCTTCCCTACATTGGCTGCCTGTTAAATTCAGAATAGATTTTAAGATCCTCCTTCTCACATATAAAGCTCTTAATAATCAAGCTCCATCATACATCAGTGATCTGATTGTTCCATATGTTCCTAACAGAGCACTTGGCTCTCAGACTGCAGGTTTACTGGTGGTTCCTAGAATATCTAAAAGTAGGATGGGAGGCAGATCTTTTAGCTATCAGGCTCCTCTCCTGTGGAACCAGCTCCCAGCGTTAGTGCGTGAGGCAGACACCTTGTCTACTTTTAAGACTAGGCTCAAAACTTTTCTATTTGAAAGGGCTTATGGTTAAATTCTGATGTTAGTCCAGGTTTAGACGAGTGGGGAGCAGAGGGAGGTGGAGTGTACAGAGGGGACTACAGTCGTTAAAGACTTTTCTCCCTGGCCCTGCCTCCCACATGCCTCCATCTAATAGGCTAGGTTATGCTGAGTTATCTCTGTAGTTATGCTGCTATAGGCTTAGACTGCTGGAGGACATACTGACCACTTTCCACACTCTGCTACTCTCTTCTACCACCACTCTCTAATTGCATTATTTCCTGTTATTTCAGCTGTTAACTTTATTTTCTCTCTAAGTGTTTTTCTCCCCAGAAGAAGCTACACTGGCGTTCTGCTGAGCTGTGGTGGCCTCATGGAGGGGGCCATCGGCTGGCACACTGCTGCCAACCACTGAACATTCTCCCTTTCCTGATATTACATCTCACTTTCTTTAACATAGAATGTGCTACTATTAGTTCACCTATTGAATTAATTATAGATTCACTCAGATAAAGACAATAAAGTTTCTCTTACTAAATAGAACTTCTACTAAGAAATCACAGTGTAGCCATAGAAACACTACTTGATCTTTATGGTGTGTGTGTGTGTGTGTGTGTGTGTGTGTGTGTGTGTGTGGGGTGTGTGTGTGTCTGCTCTGTCTTCTCAACCCCCAGTGAGTCGTAGCGGATGGCTGCTCATACTGAGCCAGGATCCTCTGGAGGTTTCTTCCTATTAAAAGGGAGTTTTCCTTCCAACTGTCGCTAAATGCTTGCTTAGTATGAGGATTGTATCAACACACAGTCAGTGTCTTGATGCAATCTGCTGGGTCCCTTATATAGGAAACTTTTTTACTGATTGGCTTAATGAACTGAACTGTATTGAAATGTTTACTTTGTGAAGTGCCTTGAGACGACTCTTGTCGTGATTTGGCGCTATAGAAATAAACTGAATTGAATTGAATCAGAGTCATTCACTCCACCTGCTCCACATTATCTCATCAGCTCCACCTGCACCACTCCCTATAAAACTCCAAGCCAAACACCAAGTCTTTGCCAGATTATTGAAAGCTCTTTGCTAGTAAATATTCCAGCGACCACAGACCACAACCTCATTCCTGTTCCTCCTCCTTGTCTCCCCTACCTTCTAAGGATTACCCCTGAACCTGACCTCCTGGATTCTCGACCACGGACTGTTTATTGGATTCTGCCTCTCGCCTGCCCCCTTGGACTGTATCACGGATCTCTCTGGCTCTGACCCACTCTTCTGCCTGACCAAGTCCTGCCTGCTCCTCACGCAGCTCTGGTTAACTCCTGCCTGAAACTGTGTGCTTAATAAAACTGTTAAAGTGCCTTACTGTGTCTGTGTTTTCACGGGTCCCCAAGTCTGGTCATAACAATATGTTTGAATAATGTAGCAAACAGTATTGTCTGTGCTCAACTGTTAAATAATGGCTTCTGTGAAAACAGTTTAGGAAAGATGAGATGACGTTTTTTACAAGGAGACAAAGCAAATTCATCACAGACAACTGGAGTTTAGACTTTTACTGGACGTCACTGAATCTTTGAGTTGTCTCATTTGATCAGATCAGTTTTCTGGACTCGTTACCTGCAGTACTTAGATACTCCAGCAGAAGACAGGTATAGACAGGTTTTTGAGGAAAATACTAATCCTGTTAAAGAGGCAGAGGTTTTAGGAATTAAGAAATAGGCACAACAAGTATGATGTATTTGTCATTATAGGGTTAAACTTATATGATATAACTGTTATTTTAGACATTCCTGCTGCAGTATTATCAACAAGACTGATACTACAGGAGCAGGGCTGGTTTAAAGATGTGGAACACTTATTTAATCAATACACTTGCAGTGGTCTCTAGTAGGAATGAATGCCTTGTTAGTCGGGTGGGGGTGGGGGTACTAGAAATGAGCCACATCCCAGCTGAGCTTCAGACGGCTGTTTGCTCTGCAACGTTGATGTTTTATCTCCACCAATAACACAAGCCTGGAGGAGTTCTGCTGTGTGGTGGAGTTGCTAATGCTAACGGTTAGCTTCTACTAGCCCAGACGTTCTCTGCTGTTTCCTGGACGCTAAACCAACAACAGCCTTCCCCGTCGTGAGTCAAGATGGGTGAGTCCATGGATGTTAGTGACAGTGTGACGTAGATCTGTCAGGATTTTCTAATCCTAGAGTTTCACCTAGAGTCTATTTTCTATCAGAAGCTAATGCAGGAGATAGGTGGAGGAGACTATTTTCATGTTCAGCCTGCATGAAACACTCAGAGTGACTGATTAGAATCAGAAATCAGATTTTAAAAATGTGTTTTCAGTGTTCCACACCTTTAAAGTAACAAGCAATGAGACATTTCTTACTGAACTTTAATAAAACATGAGTTTAATTTTGGTTTGTGAAAAGTTAATTAACTACAAACCCTACAGGCATCAGTAAGGACGTTAAGCCAACATGCTGAAGTCCTACAGGAAGTAACATGACAGGCGTGAAAACTGTGCACGAGTTCTTCTAACAAGCCCCACTTTTAGGGATGAGCACCGGGACTACTGAACGCCAACAAGCAGACAGCAGATGGATGACATGCTGAGTCTTCCACCTCTCTAGGAACCGGGCCAGGACGGATCTCTCCTGTTATCGCTCTACTTATTTGGTCCAAGCTTCTCCTGCAGCCTGTTGACTCTCTATCCTTTGGCTGGTTTCTCCTGTTCTGGTATTTACAGCTCAGCTGGGCACGGATCAGGCTGATTCCACCACCAGCGTCGGCGGCAGCCAGCTGGTATGAATGAGATCTCATCTACTGTGAATGTTGAATCTTAAACCTGAGCAGGACAGTTTTCAACAACTGGAGGAAGACTTGAGCTGTTTTACGATGAGACGTAAATTCAGACAAACGCAGCTGGGCATTTAGATCACATACACAGCTGGGAAACACACAACAATGGTTCCATCTGGGAAATTTATATTTTTGTTAAATTAGCTGTTTGTCAAAAAGCTACATGTTATTTAGGTATGTGTTAACAGTAGAGACTGATGGGTTTTTGAGGTTTGGGTAAGCTGATGGCCAACATCTAGACATTTTCTACCTTATCTGATTGATAAAACGTCAATAAAAACAACAGTGGATGCACATTTCTGAACCTGAATCAGAAAACATGGTAACTAGGGATGTGTATTGGTCAAATTCTGGCGATACGATATTGCTGTTGTGACCAAAAGACATCGTCCTTACAGCCTTCGACAAAATAAGAAGACATTTCTCAGAATAAATGGAATGAATTTTTAAATTTCAAGTGTTGCATTTGCATCTGAACAAGCTCTGAAGCCACGAAAGAAAAACAACTCTTAAATAAAACAGATCAAGCTGCAGCAACAAAAACAATTAATCTGAGAACTAACAGAAGCATTCATGTTTTCTGATTTACTAACAAAGCACCACTGGGCTCAACAACACACCACGGCCCAGGCAGAATAAAGCAGCTCTGGTAGATGATTACAGGATTCTGTCTGACAAATGAAACCAGCCAAGTGACAAACTCTCTCCAGCAGATCAACAATTAATCATCCAAGTCCAAGCAGGGAGGAGGCTTCCTGAGACCAAACACCGACCACAAGGTGCAACACATTCAGAAACCTCAGAGTCAAACAAAATTAAATTCTTCTCTCCTCCCAAATCCTCCAGCGTTCTTCTGAAGCAGCATTTTACAGCAGAGGAAAACGAGATCAACAAGCACCAAAATGACAGGTGTTTATTGATGTGACAGAAGGCAGAACCAGGCAGATAAATTGGGATATAAAATCTTAGATTGTGCCAAACACTGGATGGTTCTCAGCGGCACAGATGGATGACAACACTGTCAAAACAATCCCACAGCTACTTTAACTTTTAATTCATGGGTTGCACTTTACGCAATATTTTACTCAAAATTGGAAAGAAACATCTAAGACATGTCAGCTTACTGCCAACAGTTAACAGCATCTTATAAAATTTAATTAGTTTCAAAGAAATTAGAAAATTCTAATGTGAAACCAGACAACTGCGAAGTTTCCCCAGACCCACCAAAGCAGATGGGATGTTAGTGTGAGTGTCTTACCCTCGGTCCTGGTGGGCCTTCTCTCCCAGGTGAGCCGGGACTTCCGGGAACCCCCTAAACAAAAAACACGCATGAGTTTTAATCACTGACACAATAAACTCAGGTCACCATCAGACAGAGAAGAACATGCCCTCAAACTCCTCGTGGGACTTTGGAAAAGAATTCAGAAGTTGGTTTCCTGAGACACAAATTTCTGTAATGCAAATATTTTCCTACCTGGTTTGGGTTCAGATTTCCTAAACATTATATTATTTACATCAGATCTTTTTTACTGTAGAAACTGGATTGAAAAGCATCAAATTAATCTGTATACCAAAGAGCTACAGTCAAAGTCACATTTTATTTTTATCTTACAAATATCTAACAAATGCAATGAAGATGCATGCTTCTCTTGGAGCGCTGTGCAAAAGTCTTGAATCTTCCTTTATTTTTTTTATTTTGCTTCCCAAAAAAATTATATTTTTGCAACCTGTAGAAAGTGCACAGATCTTTCAAATACTTTTCCTCTCATTTCTGTCAGGATCTGAACATTTTTATGTTGTTTTCTTCCTCTGACCTATGAAGGAATCTGAGAAAAAAGCTGCTTAACTCAAGGGATGAACCAGCTTTCAACACAACAGATAACTTAGCAAATGAGTTTTAAATAGCATCTTTCGGTGCTTCACTACCACCATCCTGTAAAAAAAAAAGACAATTTATTTCAAATCATTTTGCTGAATCTTAAAAACACAAAAGATGAAAGTTTGATGAGTATAAAGTGCTTTGCTATTTTTTTAGACCTTTAATGCGAATATCATGGTCTGGTACAAGAACTGGACAGAAAATGAGTGAAATACCCCAAAAAACCCAAAGAGTTGTTAATCAAGACCAATTTAAAAGACTAGAAGAAAATCTACCTCCTTGGATGTAAAAACAAAGAAGGTGTCGGTGGTGGACAGTGCTGTAGATCTGTCACAACAATTATACTTTTACAGAGCGAACCAAAGGTCAAAACAGTTAAGGTTTTATTTCTGCCTTGCTCAACGATCCTTTGACAACACTGGACATAAAACTGATTTACGGACACAACCACCCTCTAATTTCTGGACTCAGTGTTTTATACCAGCAGGAGACCTCGCTGCTTCGTCTCCTGCCCCATTTCACCTTCATCCACCTCTCCGCAGGTCAAACCACACAAGCAGCTCCAACCAACAGTCACAAATTAGGTGTTGAAGTGATTTATCTCTGCACATAAGTACGACTGGATGGCTCATAAAACAGGACGGCTAGCACTGTTAAAGCTTCTACAAATGACAAGACAGGGCTGCAGAGGACAGGCCTCGTGTGATTAACGACGTGTGGTTGTTCAGATGTTGGCTGATGTACAGATGACTATGTCATCTGGAGTAGCATCGCCTGTTTCCATCAATCACACGTCTACAAACTTCAACAAACGCGTGTAGCAGAGAGAAAAGCCTCCACATCTGCACAAAACAAAAACGGACATTTTCCCATTGTCTTTGTGTAAAATAAAGACTCTTGTTGCTGTGTAGGGATGCACCGATACCGATACTGGTATCGGTATCGGGTCGATACCAATACCGATACAGATACCGATACCAGAAAAAAGCTAACCGATACCAGGTACCGATACCAGTTGCCTGAAAGTGGCTTCACTGGGACTTGTCATTTCTGTTGTAGTTTTCTATATTGACCAATAGGGGAGCTGTTTCAAACATTGTGAATGAAAGCAGAAACAGGCTCACACCTGAAAATGCAGAGATGACTATTTTCATCAAAAAGAACCTGCTGTTCATGTTTCCCAAAAAAGCCTGTATTCCAATTCATTGCATTTTTGTGTGTGGTACAAGTATCGGTATCGGTAATCGGTATCGGCGAGTACTCAGATCCAAGTATCGGTATCGTATCGGTTTGGAAAAAAGTGGTATCGTTGCATCCCTATTGCTGTGTATTCTCATCTGTATTTTATATAATCAATAGTAAACACTTGAAATACAATCACCGGCCACTTTATTAGGTACACCTTGCTAGTACTGGGTTGGCCCTTTTGCCTTCAGAACTGCCTTAAGCCTTCGTGGCACAGATTCAACAAGGTACTGGAAACATTCCTCAGAGGTTTTGGTCCATATTGACATGACAGCATCACGCAGTTGCTGCAGATTTGTCGGCTGCACATCCATGATGTGAATCTTCCGTTCCACCACATCCCAAAGGTGCTCTATTGGATTGAGATCTGGTGACTGTGGAGGCCATTTGAGTCCAGTGAACTCATTGTCATGTTCAAGAAACCAGTCTGAGATGATTCCAGCTTTATGACATGGAGCATTATCCTGCTGGAAGTAGCATCAGAAGATGGGTCCATGTGGTCATAAAGGGATGGACATGGTCAGCAACAATACTCAGGTAGGCTGTGGCGTTGCAACGATGATCAATTAGTACTAAGGGGCCCAAAGTGTGCCAAGAAAATGTCCCCCACACCAGTACACCACCACCACCACCAGGCTGAACCGTTGATACAAGGCAGGATGGATCCATGCTTTCATGTTGTTGACGCCAAATTCTGACCCTACCATCTGAATGTCGCAGCAGAAATCGAGACTCATCAGACCAGGCAACATTTTTCCAATCTTCTATTGTCCAGTGTTGGTGAGCCTGTGTGAATTGTAGCCTCAGTTTCCTGTTCTTAGCTGACAGGAGCGGCACCCGGTGTGGTCTTCTGCTGCTGTAGCCCATCTGCCTCAAGGTTCCACGTGTTGTGTGTTCAGAGATGCTCTTCTGCAGACCTTGGTTGTAACGAGTGGTTATTTGAGTTACTGTTGCCTTTCTATCAGCTTCAACCAGTCTGGCCATTCTCCTCTGACCTCTGGCATCAACAAGACATTTTCACCCATAGAACTGCTGCTCACTGGATGTTTTCCCTTTTTCGGACCATTCTCCGTAAACCCTAGAGATGGTTGTGCGTGACAATCCCAGAAGATCAGCAGTTTCTGAAATACTCAGACCAGCCCGTCTGGCACCAACAACCACGCCACGTTCAAAGTCACTTAAATCACCTTTCTTCCCCGTTCTGAAGCTCGGTTTGAACTGCAGCGGATCGTCTTGACCATGTCAACATGCCTAAATGCATTGAGTTGCCACTATGTGATTGGCTGATTAGTCATTTGTGTTAACGAGCAGTTGTACAGGTGTACCCAATAAAGTGGCCGGTGAGTGTATATTTTCACTTAAAAAAATTCTTAAAACACAAATAAAAAAACACCCAAACTTCACGGTACTTCAAGATTCAGGACTATACTGTCCAATATCATAATTTACAGGAGGACACTTTAACTACTGAATCTATAAAAACATGAATTTGACTAGACTTTGTAAACTTACTAAAGAAAATTACATTTCCCAAAATGATCCAAAGGGTTCAAATGAAGGCAACTGTGAAACGTCTTCAAGGAACTAAAGAAGTCCAGTTGCCTTCATTCGAACATCTCTGGATCACCATGACCTGGATGACTGAGAACCTTCACCAGCACATTTCCTAAAATGAACATCTAAACTCTAAAAAGGTCAACAGAGATGTTAACTTGTTTGTCTCTACAAAATAAAACATAACTGGTGAATATCAATCTGCATCATATGATACGGCACATTGGTTAATATTGGTCATTTTAAATGTGCTCTATGAATAAAGTGGATTCAGTTCTAGTTTGATTTAAATCTTTTTGACACATCTGTAGTGGAACATTGAATGTTATAGTGGACATTCTTTACTTCCGGGTGGATCATCTAAACCAGCGGTTCCCAAACTTATTTAGCCGCGCACCCCCTTCTATGTCCCGACCGTGTTGACGCACCCCCCCAAGAAAAGAAAAGAGACTTGCAGCACAATCAGTGTGTTTGTTTCTGACCACAACTCACAGCCTCCTACAAAGTCTGGGAGCTGAAGGAGCCTCTAGGATGAGAGGCTAAATGTCTTCAAGATAACCAGAAAAGTCCAGCAGCTGTGTTCAGCTACAACTCTCAGGATGATCATGTCCAGGAAGTGAAGCTTAAATGTAGCTGCTGTCAGTGACCATATAACAGATTTTAATAATTAAAACTCTCAACAGACTAAATAGTGCAGAAAAGAAATAAATAATCTCACAACTTTGCATGTTGAGATTTATTATTATTATTATTATTATTATTATATTATTATTATATTATTATTATTATATTTATTTATTAGCCGCATTGGCTCCTAGTGGGTGGAATTGGAGATTTTTTCCATTTTTTGTGTAATCACCGTTCACCGCCATTACGCTTTTTACCTCGCGCACCCCCTAGCGGCAGCTAACACTTTGGGAATCCCTGTGCTAGAGGATGTTGGTTTTAGTCATTTTGTAGTTTTTATTGTTCCTACTAATTGGTTTTATAATTCAGAGGAGATATTTTTGTTACTCTTTTTAATCCTTACTGTAATTCCTAGCATTTATTTTATTGTGTCATGTAAAACACCTAGGTTATTTGGAGACTCAAAATCAGTGCTTTTCAACTAGTGGGGCACGCCCCCTCTCACCGAGCTGCGGAGTTTCTGTGGTATCCCCTTGAGAGCTCACAAGTGACAAGCACAACCTCAGACCTCAGCTATCGGAGCTGGGTGCCCGGGCCGCGTGAGCCCACGTTCCTCCACAGCGGTTGGAGATCCGTGCCGAAGACGGTACCGAAACTCGGTCTCCCTTCCACGGTGGTGGCGACCCCGTGATTTCCAACCTCTGCAGAGGAGGGGAGCGTGGGCTTACACGGCCGGGCACCCGGCTCCAATCGCTGAGGTTGTGCTTGTCGTTTGTGGAGTTGACGCATGCTTAGAGTTGCTCAACCACGTTTTTCTGGCTAAAAGCACCAGCAAACCTCTGTTAGCTTCAGTTAGCTTGTAGGGAATAATGGTCTCCCAGTTACAAGTCTTGTAGTCTTGGTACCGGCTCCAACCCAGGGACACGGTACCAAGTGTCGGTACCCAGCCGTACCAAAGCGCCATGTTTCAGCCCATTTTGACCAAGCAGTGTTATGCATTTTACCCCATTCAACCAGCGAAATAAAGTAGGGAACTGCTCAAAAAAATAAAGGGAACACAAAAATAAGACATCCTAGATCTGATTGAATGAACTATTCTTATTAAATGTTAGAATAGAATAGAATAGAAAAGACTTTATTGATCCCTCAGTGGGGAAATTCACTTGTCACAGCAGCACCATCACTCAAAAGGTAATTAGAAGAAGATAAAAACAAGGATACATGTATATACACATAGGCAGTAATCTAGTATTGTAATCCTAGATCACTAAAAAAACCACAAATAAAAGATAAAAACAAACTTGGTACCAACACTATGCAGCATACTGTAAGAGACACAGACAACAATGTGAATCCGGTTCTTTACATAGTTGAATGTGCTGACAACAAAGTCACACGATTATCAATGGAAATCAAATTTATCAGCCTATGGGGGTCTGGATTTGGAGTCACACTCAAAATGAAAGTGGAAAAACACACTACAGGTTGATCCAGCTTTGATGATCAGTCTAAGTTGAATAACTGACATGAACATTTGCTGGATATTCCAATTTTTCGAGTTTCACTTGCAAGTGGAGATCTGACCTGTGTCACAGTTCATGGTCAGGCCGTTAGGAGGCGGTGTGGTGCGTTTTACTTCATGAAGTTATTTCTACAAAAGAAGAAGAACTGGTGGGAAATTTGACAATGCGGGAAAGTGACATCACACCAAAGAGCAACTAAGTAAATTTGCAGATGGTTTTGCAGGATGGACCGCTATGTGTTGGTTATTTACTTTTGCCAAACGTCGGACCACTTCACGGAAGATGATGCATGTAAGTTTTACTAAGAAGACCGTTCTACGCTGCTAAAGGTAGCTGTGCTAAAGCTGTTTAGCTAGTCGGTACAGTAGTGTCAGAGGTAAATGACGCTACTTGTTTAGCACAACATCATTTTCAGGTGTAGTTACAGTTTTATTGCCACTACCCAAATATCTATGGTCTGTCTCATATCATACCGAGGGGTTCTTCTAAAATATTTCGGCTGTTTTAGCATGTATAGCTAACCTGATGCTTTGAGTGTAAACTACCAGAACAGGAATTACAAAAATAAAACCAGTGACACAGTTTAGACGAGGTCCTGATTTAATGCGACCTCTGAGACAATCAAATGCAGACTTTACTCTAAAACCACTACCCTTTATTATTACGGCTACACAGAATAAATTGATGTTACAATCGTTGAAAATATTTCACAGTAAAATTAAATAGATTAAGTGAATGCTAATAGTTTTATTACTGTCAGGATTACATTTAGACAAAATGCAGCACCTTGATTATATCCTGAATAACATCCCTGCTCCTTAAAAAATTATATATATATATATGTACATATACATATATATGTATGTATATAAGTATATATATGTATGTATGTATATATATATATGTATGTATATATATATATTACATGTTCTTTTTGTGCTTCAACATTAAATAAATCAGTTGTTTGTGAGCAAACTTTCACTGCTGTTTCCCTGTTTGCAGGTTTGGCACAAATAAAGAATTTATACAATAGACTTGTGAATTTCTCCAGTCAGGAATCGGCCAAACCAGTTTCAGTGTTTCCAGGTATGAGAACCTTTTAACTGAATTCACATTAGAGGTCGACCGATATTGTTTTTTCTTTTGCCGATACCGATGCCGATATGTAGGAGACATGGTCAGCTGATGGCTGATATGTAGTCGATTTTTATGAGCTGATATCTAGACATTTTCCACCTTATTTTCATGCAAAAATGTCACCAATAACATTGGTTGATGCACAAAATTTTTAAAGCTGAATCAGTTTTTAAACTCTGAATTTAACTGTTAAATCTTAGCTTTGTGCACTTCTCAGTGTTAAAGTCAGACACCTAAATAAAGTAAATTTAGAGTATTTATTATGCAGATGTTATTAGTGAACGTTAAAATACATTTAAATGTAATTCTTCAACAGCACCAGGCTGCCTGAGGATGTGCCTGACTTTAAACTTTCTTTACTAAGGACAAATATCGGCCAACGCTGATGTATAAAAAACCGTAAATATCGGCCTGATATATCGTTCTACCCCTAATTCACACAGATGCTGTCTTCATACCAACTTCCTGTCATCTCTGTCTTCTTGTTCCCCAGCCTGCTCTCTGAGTGCCTGCCCGACGTCTCCGAGGTGGTACTTTGCTGTTCAGGCGTGCCAGTCAGCATCACAGGTGAGAAACTGGAAAGCATTCTAGACAACTTTGGAAAATACTATTTAGCAAAAATGTTGCTCAAAACAAGCAAAATGCAAATGAACTAGCCATGCTTGAGATAATAATTTTTCGTAAATTGGTAGATCTGAATAGATTAATCAAAAATATAGTGAATAAACCACTGCTGTTGTACAGGTAATGTTAATCAACATAGAACATTTCACTAATAATGTCTTTATTCCTGTTCTTGACTCGTGACCACTTAAAACTCAGTATACATGTTTTATTCTAGGAGCTACTGTGCTGCGTTTGGTCTGCAAATAACAACACTCAGCCAATCTTTATAGGAATGTCAACATACCTTTAGCATCATTCTTGTTAAAAGTTTGATCAACACCCAGTGTAATTGTAAAAATGTGTACAAGCAAGATATTTCCTCATTCAGACTATCAATTTGTGATTTTGATAAAGGAGCTTAATCTTTAAATTGACTCTGCTTCCTGTCAAGTTTTGTAGCTCTGATTGGGAAGAGTTACTGACGCACCACCACAAAGCTGACTCTGAGGAGGAGGAGAGGTCTACGGCTGTGGAGGAATGTCTGATTTCACTGAAAAACCAGGAGGAAGCAGCTCAAAAGGACGAGCAGCTGTCACTCACAGAGTGAGTGCTGATTGTATTTGGACTGTTTGTCTGTAAAGATCACTATTTTCCTGTAGCTTTACCTCCATAATAAATAAGAGAATCTATAGATTTAGCATTTCCATACAAATGTTGGTCTTCTATTTGATTCACACGTAAAAGTAAAAAAAATGAGGATGGCTAGTTGTTAAGGAGGCAATTATGGGATGTTTCTATGCTGATTATATTCTGAATATCTCTATCAAACAGGCTGTTAGATGAGGCTGCAGAAGGACTTCATGTGTTGTCAGACAAGCTGCCACCTCCAGGTAGGATTGGTCAAAGCGCATCATCCACTTCCTGTTATTTTGGTCATTTTAGTGGAANTGTTACTAAACTAGACCAATGAGACACAGCAGTTTTTAACCCATTTCATATAATCTGGTCTTTTTTATAAAGATTTTGATCAAAAATTAAGTGATTTTTTTCAATAGCTCCTAGGTAAATGAGTGTAAATACCCAAAACCCTTTCTCAATGGTAGTACTATGCCTGACCTATGAGACACAGCAGTTTTTAACACATTTCATACAATCTGGTCTTTTTTATTAAGATTTTTATCAAAAAATAAGGGATTTTTTTCAATAGCTCCTAGGTAAATGAGTCTAAATACCCAAAACCATTTCTCAATGGTGATACTAATCTATAACTATGAGACACAGCAGTTTTTAACACATTTCATACAATTGATTTTAGCTATTAAGATTTTTATAAAAAATTATGTAATTTATATAAATAATAATTTTTTCTTAGTTTTAGTTTTTTCTTAGTTTTCTTTGTTTTTCATTAACATTAACTGCTGTGTCTCATTGGTCAGGCATAGTACTACCATTTAGAAATGATTTTAGGTATTTAGACTCATTTACCTAGGAGCTATTGAACAAAATCACTTAATTTTTGATAAAAATATTAATAAAAAAGATCAGATTGTATGAAATGGGTTAAAAACTGCTGTGTCTCATAGTTATAGATTAGTGTCACCATTGAGAAATGGTTTTGGGTATTTAGACTCATTTACCTAGGAGCTATTGAACAAAATCCCTTATTTTTTGATAAAAATATTAATAAAAAAGTCCAGATTGTATGAAATGGGTTAAAAACTGCTGTGTCTCATTGGTCTAGATTAGTACCACCATAGAGAAATGGTTTTGGGTATTTACACTCATTTACCTAGGAGCTATTGAACAAAATCACTTAATTTTTGATAAAAATCTTAATAAAAAAGATCAAATTGTATGAAATGTGTTAAAAACTGCTGTGTCTCATAGTTATAGATTAGTGTCACCATTGAGAAATGGTTTTGGGTATTTAGACTCATTTACCTAGGAGCTATTGAAAAAAATCCCTTATTTTTTGATAAAAATATTAATAAAAAAGATCAAATTGTGTGAAATATTTTTAAAACTGTTGTGTCTTGTAGATGTAGTTTAGTAACACAACTCAGAAGTAATTTTTAGTGATTTAGTCAATAAATCCGGCAGCTTTTGATTTTTTTTTTGTAGTCGTTTACAAATGACTAGAAATTTGTTGATGGTCCCTAAGCGAACCACCGCTCCCAAGCGTGTCCTCGGAAGCCTAGCTAACCGCCGTCTGTGGCTCAGCGCACGGCATGAAGACTCATCGCTGACTGCAGTGAACCAATGTCTGTCGAATATCCAACTTCCAACGTCAAACTAACTTCACCGCGGTGCAAAGTGAGAGGGGAAGCAGTCGCGGGAGACGCTGTCGCCGGTTTTCTGCTCGACAGGTAAGCTAACGTTCAGCATGCTATTTGGAGAAATGCTTTTCAGATTAGTGCACTTACGGCCTCACGATTACACATTACGACCGGCAGCTACTTGTAAACAGAGCGTGCACGAGGATAACTGGGCGATCCCTCTTAGGGGCTGGTAGAGTGTTGTGCATTTTTCAAAACGTGGAGAGGGCGGTTCATTCCTGAAATTCAGAAACATCCTATGTATTACCTTCATCTTTCCTTCAAACCGATTTTAAACTGAAACAAACTATACTTTATTGATTTAAGCATAAAATTTGAGATATTTTATTATGCAGCATTACTTAACACCAGGGTGAATGTGAATGTCATTTCTGATTTTGCATTTCTCAATAAAAACAAAATAAAACATTTATGGATTCAAATCTGCAGGTGACTCTGTTACAGCTTTGGAATCACTATGCTGCAGAGCAATGTGAAATCATGCAAGCATAAACACACACACACACACACACACACACACACACACACACACACACACACACACACACACACACACACACACACACACACACCTAAGATTAAGTGCGGAGTAAGATGTGGAGCTGAGGTGGAAACCACATACATCTGCAGCGTATTTACTAGAAGACAAGTCTAAATTATCACCACACTTATAAAAACACCTACATTCTTCTCTCAGGCAAAGCTAAATATTAACTGATCAATATCAGGATGACAGTGAAAGATGAGTAGGATGAACACAACACACTGCTTGCTATTCACTGCTGCTGCATCTTTCTGTGACAAATTGATGCCGAGGTGGAGGAGACGCTGGTGACAAGGTTACATTGTATTTACTGCAGGAGGAGAAAACGAAACGGGAGGAGTAAAAGAGAGAGGAAGATAATTGATGCTTTAGAGTTGTGATATTCTCTTTGGTCCCTCGTATATTACAAAAGGGCCGTGGAAGCTACTATATGCACCCACACACGCACACATACACCCTATTTATCTTCTGTCTGACAAAACACATAATTACTCAGTAACACGGGGCAGCACAGGGCAGGGTTTTTCAATAGGACAATGCAGCCAACGAGAGCGAGATGTGTTCTCCATGAGGACGCACTGAAGCTCTCTGAGGAGACAAGTGGTGCTGCCTCATGAGAGGACCTACCGTCTCTCCTCTCACGACAATGAAGCAGGTCTAGTAGAAATAAGCTTTATGTGAATTTGACTTACAAGCCCTGAGTCTTGGATTTAAAAAATGTAACAAAAAAAATCTAATTTAAAGATTTTCTGGTTCAAACTAACAGAAAAGAAACTAAAGAATAAATCTGAACAAAATCCAGTCATCAGGCACATATTATCCACAATGTTACAGCCCTTTATCATCTCTGACTACTTTGCTATACTTCTATAAAACAATATTTAAAATGATGTTGATCATCAGCAGTTGTTTAGTGGTGCTAAATAACATTTTTTTTATTCATGGTAAATTTACATATTGATTGATTTTACTCTCAACTGAAGCAGTCCATAAGTGTAAAATCACAACATAACAAAGATAACTTTACTGGAACTGAATGTGTTTTTACTGGTTTTTAATGAGTCTCCTTACCTAAAACACACTGGTTTAACTGGCAGGACAGAGGCATGTAAAAGTCGTTAAAAGCTTTATTGAATGTCAAGCATTCCCTGCAGGAATACATATCACCCACTGCTCTTTAGATTTAAGATAATAGCAAATTAAGTTGAGAAAGAATAGTGTCATAGTTTATTTGGTCAAATCTTTACATAATTTAAGATCTGACCTCGGTTTCTGAAGCAGTAGACCACCTGAGCTTGTCACACAGGTTGAGATGCTGGGCTGGTTTATCTGGCATTGTTTTGCAACAGCTGTCCTCTTATCTGTAAGCTAGTTCTGTCTTCCTGGCCTCGTCCTCACACACATCTCATTCCTCTGCTGTTCAGTTTGGTGTTCCTCAGGGTTCTGTCTAGGGGCCTCTGTTGTTTTTACTCGACTTGCTCCCTGCTCAGTCCCATACTGACATCTCTAACGGACATCTATCATTTTTATGCAGATGATATTCAGTTATACATTTCATTTCCAAATTTTCGAACATGCATTTGCTTCTAGAAAGCTGGATGGCTGACAGTTTTCTTTAAATAAATTAGGAAAAGCTGAAATAGTAATCTTTGCACATGAAGTTGCTGCTGTTAAGATAAAGAGACCCTTGGGCCCCTGGGGCCCTAGCGAAGTCTACCTTGGGGTAACTTTTGACGCAGGTCTTACTCTGGATATTCTTGGTTAAATCTTGCTTCCATCATCTGAGAAATAATGCTTAGTCCCATTGTTTCTCATGGCAAAATGCAAATGCTGAGTCATGCTTTTATTTCTTTCCAACTTTTTACCTAAACCTCCAAAGATTGCAGGAGACAGACCTTAAATGCTAATTTTAAATATGTCAAAAATGAGATTTGAATTGAATTTTGTTAGAACTGGTTGAAAAACAAACGCACATCTTCTCGAGAAGTGGCATTAACGTGATGATGATCTCTCAGAGCACAGATTCTGTCTTGCTGGTATCCTCTGGAGAACACCATAAAATGAATTCAGCATTACCTTCTCTGGTTCACTGCTCAATAATGGAGATGCTAATAACAATTATTCACATCTCAATGATTCCATTAAATTGCCCTGTCTCTGTGTCTTGGTGCACATGTGTCAGCTGAAAGATATCATGTCTACAAACAAAGGCTTTCCTTCCCAACAGCTTATATTGTAACATTATATCAGTAAACGTGTGGGTAAAATACAGCAATTTAAAAAGAAGACAAACTCTTATGTATTTTTGTTGTAATGTAATAAGCCTCTTTTATAGTTTCTGAGATAATTGAGGTTTAATTTATTTGCAGACACGCAGAGCAGCACAATACAGAATCAGCTGGGTCTGTTTTAACCTGCAGGTTTTTTATTGTGTCTTTAATCAAGGAGATAGGAGCTCGTCCAACAGCAAACCCAAACTCAGGAGAATTGTGGAATCATCAGTAGCTGTTTGTAGTAAAACCTACAGCAACACACATTACACCGTCATAATTGTTGTTCTTACTAGTGGTCCTGCTGGTCCGATCTCGCCTCTCTCTCCCTTCTCACCGCGGACACCCTGAAAACAAAACACCACGGTTTTATCTTTGATAGACTCTTGGTTATCAGAAGTTACCAAGAGGTTAGAGAAGTCAATACCAGACCAGCTGGACCACCACAAGGGAGGGGTCTCAGCTCAGTCTCACAAACACCTGGAGATCTGTTAGAGAGCTTTTACCTTTAAAAAGGGGTGGGAATTTAACGCATTAATATCGATTAATTCATTAGAAAATAATAACGCGTTAATAAAAATTAACGCATGTAGCCCTTTGGGCCCGAAAGGGACAATGAAGGTTAGCGCAAAATACATACTCTAAATATCAAAAAATATCATCAAGCTGCACCTCGAAAGAAACGTCAGACCCTTGACTACAAGACAATGCAAACATTTTTTTGTGCTCCAAACACAACAAAAACTATAAGTGATCGGAAATCCCTCTTCATGTGTGTTTTTGCCTTAATTTCTGTTGCTAAGGCTGCTAAAAGTCCAATTGTACACACATTCTATCCACCCATTTTGAGGTTAAGGCCCTACTACTTCTAAATATGTATCTCCCAACACTCTACACCTACGTTTCACACAGATAGAAGCCAGAGAGCAACAAAAACAGAACTTGTTTGTCGTTCATGTTCAGCTCCAGTTTTCATTCAGTTGATTAGACCGCACTGAACTGAAGAGAAAGACATTTGATGGATTTAATTCAAACAATTTAAAAGCATTTTTTAGAAATTAAAAGAACTTAAAGAGCAAATTGCAGGTTAATTTTTTTCTAATTCATATAAAATGCTGTCCAAAAAATACTATATTAAACATTTATTGTAGGTATTTCATTTAAAAATACATAACAGCACAGGTTTTTGAGTAAAAAGTGGCTGTTTTCAGCAAAGCTTCTAAAAACGCTCTTTTTTCTAAATCTTAGCCTCTGACGTAGTTTAAGGGAGTTCTAAGCTAGCTTGCCTGCAGCTCAGTGTGAAGCGCAGTGCCGTGGGAACATATTTTCCTTTGGGGGTGCTGTGATCAGCCACACACACACATGCACACACGTTTATATAGATATATATTTATATGTAGTAGCTATATATAGCCTAGTAGTAGTATATAGTTGCATTTTTATTCTTGGTTTATTCTTCGAAATAACAACAGCTTATTGCCATCAACACTGAGGGAAAACCCCACAACGACATGTCAGAACTTCCAGAATCCACACCGAACCGCACACTCTGCAGCATCCACCACACCCCTTCACACACGTTATATGCAACTAACGGACAGATGCTCTGCAGGCTCTTCACTCAGCGGAGTGCACTCTCATTTGAATCTAAAATGTTTAATATTGTTAATAAAACATAGGTGTGGATAATTTAGGGCTTCTTCATGAAAGACCTGGCTGTCAGATCGGTCCCTTCCTCAGCGCAGCGCTCATCCTCCCAGATCTATTTATCAGGTGACACGTCGGGAGCTGAACAACGCCATAAAGGCCGACAAAACCAGGAGAATCCACTCCAAAAATATGCCTAATCATAGAGCTGTATGGCAAAGCTTTGGAAGAGGACTCCCGCCAGTCTGGGGATTTTTAAGAGCAGACTGGTCTTTTTTGTTCGCGACAGATCTTTCCTTTTTTTCACCTGCTCAACTGTACGCACTCAGCCGTCACACTTTTATTTATGGCAGCTGTGATCATTATCCAAACGGGGGGGGGGGGGTTGTGTTTCTTTTGTATTTGTGTTTTTAAATTTTGTAGAAGGATGCCTCCCTCTTCCATCCTTGCAGCGCTTGGCCTGATGTGTTAAGGAAACGAGCACAGCAACACTTGTATCCTCATCAGCGCGCACGAGGTGCAGTGTGTATGACATAAATCAAATGTAAAATATAAACGTTTACATTTTTTGGGAAATAATACTATGTATGTGTAGTAGTGTTCAATTAAATTCAAAATTAAATCAAGTAAAATACTTTGGTTTAATTTTGCCTGCAGAAATTCAACATGCATATCATTTGTCATCCACCAGGGGGTGCTGCAGCACCCTCAGCACCCCTACTTCCCACGGCCTTGAAGCGTGGAGAGTTTTAGGGTAGAGAGGTCGTGTTATCGAGTCAGTGTGTGTGTTCACTAGTTTATGATTGTGTTCATTTTGATAAACTATTGTTTGTGAAGGCTGTAAAAAATCCAGCCTGAGCAGACATCGAGTCCATGAGTTTCTAAATAAGTAAAACAAGCCTCTTATCTCCGTGCCTGGGGGCGTTTTGGGCAGCTGGAACGACGGGACTTCAGGAACCCAAATCGGTGTCGGTACCAACTCATTGAGGTCCGCGCTGGCCTCCAGAGACCCGCGGTGAGGTTTAAAAATTAAATGCGGATTTTTAGAACTCAGATCATTGTCTGAACCATGGCAGAACCTCCGCCCGACCAACACAAGAGATGCGCCGGCCGCTCAGCGGGCCAGTTGAGATGGTTTCTGGGTCAGAACCAGATCAGAACCACCGTGCGGACCTCCAGAAGAGGATGTGCTGCTCTTAAAAATAACAGCGAGCCAGTCTAGCTGTTTTTTGGTTGGATCCAGCTCACAGCAGCGCTCAGGAGCTCCAGAACCGGATCACAGGTGCGCTCCCTCCTTCTAAAGTGCTAAACTGCGCCATGTTATGGCGTAATACTTGTGCCACCAGCTTGAGAGCGACGTGACCTATCTGTGCGCGCAGTGAGGCTGACTTGAGCGCACATATAAATGTGAGCGAACAATAATTTGACGCATGAGCGCTCACAACTCTGACCAAACTCCTTGCTCTGCCTGCTCGGCGCTCTCGTGGAGCGTCTACTCTGCTCGCTCTGCCTGATCTCTCTGCGCTCCCGTGACTACCTCTGCTCTCACGTGACTACTTCTGCTCGCTCGCTCGCTTGCTGCCTGCTCGGCGCTCTCGTGGAGCGTCTACTCTGCTCGCTCTGCCTGATCTCTCTGCGCTCCCGTGACTACCTCTGCTCTCACGTGACTACTTCTGCTCGCTCGCTCGCTTGCTGCCTGCTCGGCGCTCTCGTGGAGCGTCTACTCTGCTCGCTCTGCCTGATCTCTCTGCGCTCCCGTGACTACCTCTGCTCTCACGTGACTACTTCTGCTCGCTCGCTCGCTTGCTGCCTGCTCGGCGCTCTCGTGGAGCGTCTACTCTGCTCGCTCTGCCTGATCTCTCTGCGCTCCCGTGACTACCTCTGCTCTCACGTGACTACTTCTGCTCGCTCGCTCGCTTGCTGCCTGCTCGGCGCTCTCGTGGAGCGTCTACTCTGCTCGCTCTGCCTGATCTCTCTGCGCTCCCGTGACTACCTCTGCTCTCACGTGACTACTTCTGCTCGCTCGCTCGCTTGCTGCCTGCTCGGCGCTCTCGTGGAGCGTCTACTCTGCTCGCTCTGCCTGATCTCTCTGCGCTCCCGTGACTACCTCTGCTCTCACGTGACTACTTCTGCTCGCTCGCTCGCTTGCTGCCTGCTCGGCGCTCTCGTGGAGCGTCTACTCTGCTCGCTCTGCCTGATCTCTCTGCGCTCCCGTGACTACCTCTGCTCTCACGTGACTTCTTTTGCTCGCTCGCTCGCTGCCTGCTCGCTGCCCTCGCGTGAAGGATTCTGCTCGCTCGCTGCCTGCTCGGCGCTTTCACGTGACTACCTCTGCTCGCTCTAAGTTGTATTTTTTTTATTCTCTAAGTTGTATGTAGATGAACCACATCACCAGTACTTTTTGTTAATAAAGTAAAAAAAAAACCAACCACCAGCCAATCACACAATAGCTCTTCTTTGTCCAATCAAGTCATTGTCCTCAATTATTAGTAATGCTGTCTTTTAGTCCCCTCAGAATATTAAATTTGGTGTAATTTTAAGGAATAAAAATACAGAATTTTTGGTGAACAATCTCATTATATATGCAAAATATTATATACATAAATGTCAATATGCCAAATCTCCCCCCTCATGGATTGATCTTAAAAATGATTTGTCCTTGTTACAAAAATCTTTGAAATTGTTGGATAATCCCCTTGCTACTAGGCTTCATATGTTCTTAGGACAGCTTAATTTATCTTGAACCCCTTTTATTTTATTTTGTTAAGAAAAATAGTTTCAAGAAAGAATTATTTGGTTTTCTTGTTATATAACACTTGCTTTTATTTTGTTCCCATTTTATTTGTTTTTTTCCTTCTTATTTTTTCATAACTGATTAATATCTGATTCTATAAACTATTGCTGTTTTTATGTTGATAACTTGTTGGAGGTGTGACTTTATTTAAAGTTTTGTATATTTGTATTGTTATTACAATTTTTGTTATTGTTCCTTTTAGTTAATAAAGCTTAAAAAAAAACTTAGAACGAGCAGAAAAAAATCTTAGAGCGAGCAGAATCCTTCACGCGAGGGCAGCGAGCATGCAGCAAGCGAGCGAGCAGAGGTAGTCACGCGAGAGCGCCGAGCAGGCAGCAAGCGAGCGAGCGAGCAGAAGTAGTCACGTGAGAGCAGAGGTAGTCACGGGAGCGCAGAGAGATCAGGCAGAGCGAGCAGAGTAGACGCTCCACGAGAGCGCCGAGCAGGCAGAGCAAGGAGTTTGGTCAGAGTTGTGTGCGCTCATGCGTGAAATTATTGTTCGCTCACATTTATATGTGCGCTCAAGTCAGCCTCACTGCGCGCACAGATAGGTCACGTCGCTCTCAAGCTGGTGGCACAAGTATTACGCCATACTATGTGAACGTATATTAACGAGTATGAGACTGCTGACAAACTCTCATTAGTTCATTATTGTCAAGTATTAATGTTATATTAACTGAGCGATACTATTTTAATTGTCTGCTACATGATAGTAATCTGTACAATATTGTGATGTTAGCACACGAGTTTAAGCTAACATGGTTAACTCACCAAGACACCTGCTGCTCCCCGCTGCTCCTCCTCACATCACAGCTCAATCTCTCTCCTTTGGCCGATTGTTTCTCCCTCTGGCTTGTCTCTGCTCTCTGAGACGTGCACCAGACTCATAACTTTATGGTTTTTGTCCATCATAAGTATAATTATAAACAGTTTCCTCTGTGTCAGAGCCGCATTAGAATCCATATTTGTCTCTGGATTAAGCTAACAGGACTCCCTCTGCTTACGTCACTTGATTTGGCAGAAAAAAAAATTTTCTCACAAAAATGACTCTAAAAGCCTAAATAATTTATGTATGTGCAAAACACTTTTTAAAACGAGTTTCTGTTATGTTTCTCCAAACCTTGGGTCATGGGAGTCTCTAACTTGCAATTTGCTCTTTACGTTTACAATAATAATGTCCATGTCTATTGTTTGATTCTCTGCCTCATTATTTTTAATTAAAAAATTGCTTTGGGGCAAATTTTCTTGAACAATTAAAATGCGATTAATCCAGATTAATTAATTAAAAAACCTCTAATTAATTAGATTAATATTTTAATCGAGTCCCACCCCTAATTAAAACATTATGTAACGTTTATCCTAAAGAAAAAAAAATATATAACCACAAACAGCACAATTTCAGTATGTGAGTAACCTTCAGTAACCTTTTACGTAAAAAACAACACAAAAAAAACCATTTTGATTTTATTTTTTTTGTCATGGTCCCAAATTAAATATTTCTCTTATTAATTAAAATTTCAGTTAATTGTTCTTAGACATAGTTTTATCAGTCACAGTGATGCCAGAATCATAAAATTTAACAACCAGTCTTACTGGGGGTCCCTGAATGGAGATTCCATTGGGTCCCTGAGGACCAGGAGGTCCTGGAGGTCCAGCTGGGCCAGATTCTCCTGTAGGGCCCTGAGGTCCCTGTTAAGATGACAAAGTTTAAAACTTTAAATGACAACATTTTCTGTAGATACACTAGAATCTCCTTTAAAGTAGACATATCATGCTTTTAAATTCTTCCTTTTTGCATCTAAATCATTCAGTTGTGGTCCATATACAATGGAACTGCAGTTCTTAGGTCTGAATTCCTCATTATTGTTTCTGTCAGACACCTTCTATACCTCTGTTCTGAGCAGAGTCTCAAAAGTGGCCCGTTTTGGTACTGTCTCTTTAAATCTGAATGAAGCTCTGCAAACCCCGCCCCCTCCACTGAGCAAGACCTACACTCCACAGTCGGACATTTTTGTAGTTTGATAGAGAAATTACTATTTAGAGTAGCAGAAACGTTATATTTGCATTGTTAAATCATGAGGGGAGAGTTTCCCCACATCCTGCCCTCCAACATGCGACCCCCCCCCACACACACACATGCAGGCAGTACCTGGAGGATGAAGGAATTGAAACAATTGAATGGCCTTCACGATCCCCTGACTTAAACCCAATAGAACATCTGTGGGACATTATGTTTGGGTCCATTAGGCGGCGCCAGGTTGCTCCTCAGACTGTACAAGAGCTCAGGGATGCCCTCACACAGATCTGGGAGGAAATGCCACAAGACACCATCCGTTGTCTCATTAGGAGCATGCCCCGACGTTGTCAAGCATGCACACAAGCTCGTGGGGGCCACACAAGATACTGAAAAGCATTTTGAGTTGCAGAAATGAAGTTTTTGAAATAATGGACTAGCCTGCCACATCTTCATTTCACTCTGATTTTAGGGTGTCTACACAACTGAGCCCTCTGTAGGCTGAAAACTTTTATTATCCATTAAAAGACCTGGCATCCTTTTGTTCCTAAGACATTGCCCTGTCGTTATTTGTATAGATATCCAACTTCATATTGAGATCTGATGTATCTAATGTGTTTCTTTAAAGTGTTCCTTTCATTTTTGTGAGCAGTGTATATATATACATTTTTTTATTTTGTTATTTTATATTGGTGTCTTAATGGCTGAAAATGGATAAAAAGCACTTACATTTTGATTTAATTATAGGTTTGAGATTCCATAAAAAAGCCAAATGCTTTACATATTTTTTGTGCCGTCTAAGTCCTTCTCCGGACCGGGCTGGAGGACTTCATATGCTGTCTGTCTCTCTGCTGCCCTGCACTGGGAGTCTGCCGGCTCATTAGCCTGGTCACGGCCAGTCCACGTCTCCTTCTGTGGTTTTTTTAGCGGTAGTCACCAGCCTGACATGTGAAAATACTGCCACAGCACTCGTCCTTAAAGGGAATAAAACTTTCAAATTTGTGTGGCTCAGAAAAACGAACATTTGGGACTCTCCACTCCTGACTTATTCCATCTCCACATTGGACTACAAAAATCTTAGCGAGAAGAAAAAATGGCAGATTTACTTTCTGTGTAGCCGGAGGTCCAAGACCATATTTGGAAGTTATCGTGACGACATAGTAAAAATATGAAAAAGTCAAATTTAAAAACTGAACCGGTGGACAAATATGACCAAAACTTTATAACTAAATACAGAAATAGCACCTCTAGTGAATAAAATAATACATTTTGCACACTTAGACATTTAAAATGTGAAAAAAAACTGTATTAAGGGATAAAAAAGTGGGTTTTTCATGCTATGTCTCCTTTAAGTAATAGTTTTGGTCTTTTGAAGTGGCGTTTGTGTAAAAGTTACAAATTATTAATTAATCTCACCTGGTGTAGCTGATTGAATGGCCTCATTTTCAGTGTTGGGCAAGTTACTTCAAAACTGTAATGCATTATTTATTACTTGTTACTCACATTTTAAAGTAATTCGTTACATTACAATATTACTGATTTTAAAATGTAAGGCATTACACTACTTTTGCATTACTTTAAGTTACTCTCACCAAAATAATATGGATTTGGGAATCTAAATGTAGCTCATGACGCTCAAGTAGCTCATCACACATCCAGTGGAAGGTGATGTGGTATCTGACTGGGCTAGGGGTTGTGGTTAAAACAGTCAGATATAATAACAGTTCTTTAGGTGTAAAGAGCATTTGACTACAATGTTCTTCATATCCTTATTCGTCACAAACTTAAAGTAACGGGCGTATGCCCATCTGGAGAATGTTCTATCTAACGTTAGATCAGCTGCAGGTTCACTCATCTCTGCTCTGTCTGACTACAGGAAGTGAAACATTTTATATGGACGTTTCTCTTCTGCTGATCTTGTGTAGCTTAGAAATCTAGACACACCATAGCATAAGCAGAAAGATTTTGCTCTGCAGGTCCTTCTGATCACCTCCATCAGGGCTGGAGGATGAGTGTCCCTGGGCATGAACATGTCCAAAGCTGGCCAGGACCCCCAGAAAATGAATTTGCATGAAAAAATGCAACAACAAATTGTACGCTTAACATGCTGCCATCTTAAATTAACTGAGCGTGTAAACAGTGTGTGGGGGGTGGCTCCATCCTGTATTTTGCCTTGGTCCCCAAATGCCTGGATACGGCCCTGGGTGCAGATCTGAGTTTTGAAGGTGATCTGAATTTTATCAAATAAATAAATATTACATGCTTATAAATTATTGCTTTATATTGTTAAACATTTGTAGTGGGTAAAAATCTACCTACTTTTTCCTTTTCAAGAACTTTATTTAGTTTTCTTGATTTTTATTTGACTATTCTCCTGTCCTCTCTCTTATCTTGTATCTCCTCTCAATTCTCCAGAAAAACTGATTCCTGGATTTCCTACTTTTTTCACATAGTGAGCTAGCCTATTTTTGAACTAAGCAGCTCTGGGATCTGCACCGCAAAAATAGCGAAATGTGCGCTGCACGCCGCAGGTGTGGTGATGTCACCTGGGCACAGATGAGCTCCGCTGAGGCAGCGCGCGCCAGGCATGAGTAAAAGAGAAAGTGCCAGAAAGCAGACATGAACGATCGCGTGTTAAATGTTTTTTTTTTGGTGGCGTGACTTTGAGAATGTTACTGTGGTCGCGGCGCGCGCAGCTGAAGCGCATCCGATCAGCGTCTCTGTCCTCTCTGCTCAAAATAAGTCCAGGTGCGCTGGTGGAGTTCCTATAAATAATGTCATATCGAATCTGGACCTTTATTCAGGCTCCCCCGTAATTAGAACCCTGAAGAAACCCCACTAATTGATTCCTGGTTAAAAATGCGTTGTAATGCGCGTTACTGACATTGTACCGAGTAAAATATGACTGATTTTTTTTCTGTAATGCCTTACATTACCGCGTTACAGCAAAAAGCAATGCATTACAGTAATTAATTACTTTTGTAACTTGTTACTCCCAACACTGCTCATTTTAGAGAAACAGAGATTAGTTCTGACCAGGCTTTTGAACAGCTGGTCTCAGTGGGGCAATTACAGTGATTTAGGCCTTTATTCTAATAATAATCATAAAATAATAAATCTGTAGCAGTTTAACCTTTTTACAAACCTTTTAAACTGCCACACTCTTATTTAAACAGCATCCATCGTTATTTACTGCAGAAATGAGTAGATATCAAATTTGGGTCAGAACTTTCTGCTGGATTATTTGCGTAAAGTAAACTTGATGTTGGCGTTGAGATTTAAAATAATGTAAATAACTTTTAGGTGAACTGCTACAACAGCTTTGAAAATAGAGTTGTTTCAACCAGCCCCCAGCGTTTAGCTCACCTGTGTGATCAGGTAAGATTTGGATTGTTCATAATCTTGTCACAGAAACCCTCTTCAAAATGTTCAAATTATTCCTTTTTAAAGTTGTGGAACACTGAAAAACCGATTTATAATTTATATTTCTGATTCTAACGGGTCACTTTGAGTGTTTCATGCAGGCTGAACATGAAAATAGTCTCCTCCACCTATCTCCTGCATTAGCTTCTAATAGACTCTAGGTGAAACTCTAGGATTAGAAAATCCTGACAGATCTACGTCACACTGTCACTGAACATTCATGGACTCACCCATCTTGACTCACGACGGGGAAGGCTGTTGTTGGTTTAGCGTCCAGGAAACAGCAGAGAACGTCTGGGCTAGTAGAAGCTAGCCGTTAGCATTAGCAACTCCACCACACAGCAGAACTCCTCCAGGCTTGTGTTATTGGTGGAGATAAAACATCAACGTTGCAGAGCCAACAGAGTCAGTGGTAGAGTCATGTTGCTGTTAGCCAATCAGAGGAGAGATGTCCACATATCAGGAAGTAAGACTCCAACTCCTGTCGTGTTCTGCCCCCGATTACGACTTACAAGGCATTCATTCCTACTAGAGACCACTGCACATGTATTGATTAAATGAGTGATCCACACCTTTAAACTGAACCTAAACACTGAAATCTGGCGTGATAAAATGAACGAGCATACATTTTTAACACTGTAAAAAACGCATTTACCTTAGAGTAAACCAACGCAGATCCAAACTTACAACTTTCACACAAAAATCCTAGAAGTTTTAAAAACAAATCTAAAACATATTAAATCTGGTATTTATCCAGTCATGCAAGCAGTAACAGAGGGCTGCTTATGTTTATGAGGGTTGAACTTGTTCAACAAAATGTCAGTCAAGTTTAGCGCTCAATCCCCGATCAGCATCACCTCTAGATACCTGGAGTCATCCTCTGGCTGTCTCTGCTACGTTTGGACACTTCATCCATCTACAGTAGCGTTTAGCTGCTGTCAGAGGCTCATTTTTATTAGAGTGTATAAGGTGCAGACAGAAATCCTGCAACAAGAGCCAGAAAACCAAAGTTCCTGCTAACCACAGGTTCAGCAGCAGCAGTAAGCCGAAACTAGTTCTGACTGTGTTTATTGTTTCACTGTTAGACCCCACAGGCTCCAGGTTCATGTGTTTCTGATTAATCAAAACCGCAAGAAACCCTGGATCAGATGTTCAGGAAAGACAAAGAAAACAGAGCAAAGACTTGTTCAACAATACAGTTACCAAGAAAAACTTTTGATATTTCATATCTAATCATCTGAAATATCGAAGAATGATTCGACCATGGCTGAATGGGGAGAGTGGTTGTTAAATGATTGGAAGGTGAGAGGGTAAATCCAAACCCCAAAAGCCGTGTCTTGAAGTATCCTAGGGCAAGGTGCTGAACCCTGTAAATCCCCACCCCTGGGTGACCCACAAATGGCAGCCCACTGCTACCCAGGGATGTTGTCAAATCATATAAAGTATAAATAAAGTTAAAGTAAGTCTACCTGGGATTGTAAGTTCAATTAAACAGTATTTAAGTGGGTTGTGACAGTCAAGTTAAAGCAGCAATCCAGTAAAAGTGATAGTCTCAAGCCTGTTTCACACAGAATGTAGTCGGGTTTGTGTGCAAAGATCAAAAATCATTTGGTCCAGTCAGTTGGCCCGTTTGAGGTGTGCGTTTACGAAGAGGCGTTGCTTCCAGCCATAATCACACAATTCAGGAGAGGGGTGGCGCGATGCCTTTTTCTGCCTCTAGACAGTGCCTTCTGAGAAAAACTCCAGATTTCCACTTTAAACTTTTATGAGTCAGAATGTGAGACGACTTTGAGACAAGTTGGTGAATAAATATCAACAAAATTGAGATTCTGTTAAAATATCCAGCTAATGAGTCATACCCACCAATTCAGAGTGATTCCAAATGAATATTTGACTACGGACCCTGTGCACGATAGCAAACGCTAGCTTGATGAACTCCGGAGAGCCGTGGTACTTCCTGTTCCCTTCACAGTAATGTCAACATGGACGGGGCATGCACTGAGCTGCACTTTTCTAGATCTCTTGGGAATTTGCCGAAAATTTCAGTCGATGACGTTCATCGTATTGTCGACACTTTTTCATCTGCTCCACAAAGCAAACGAGAAAAGGGATTCAAATTGTACATATGTGTACAACTATGACGGTGAGTATACAACACGGCTGTGCTAACTAGTGCGAACCTGACTAAAAGGGGCATGACAAACACGTTGTACTATTATTAAAGGGTAACTACGTTTTTTTTTTTGCTACCTGGACCTTATTTCTACTATGCAATACGTTCATTTACTCACAGAGTGTGGCTATGAGATCTTGGCTTGGCCCAAAAACTCATAAAAGGCATGGAGGAGCAACTACCGCCACAGTGAACTGGTTCAATCTAAACACAAATGAATGTGTAAGCTGAATAAAAACCCACATCTATATTAAAAACTAACATGCTTACTGCCATCAAATCTGATACACATGTTGAGCACTGGAAACATGTTTTCATAAAGCCAATCATTTCTGCACTCTTTACAATTTAGAAGGTTTGGATCAGAGGACCATAACACTGCAGAGGATATGAACTTTCAGAATATTTTAATGTTGTAGCCTGGGTGGAGATGATGACAGACTCTGAGGAAAAACATGAAAGGAAAAATTAACCTGAAGAGGTGGCCTTTCCAAATTTCCACCTTTTAATTCTAAGCTGTTTCACATTCTAAAGCCTGCAGGGCAGCTGATGAAATGCCCCTTTTCTGATTTTACATCTTTGGCTTCTTGCTTCATTTAGTTAAAGAAAAGGTGAGCTCTGTTCTGTCGTTGGATATAGAGGAACACATCAGCAAATACTAAATAAAACAGAACATCAACATGATTGTATTATTATTGTCAATAAATATTCAAACTCACCTCAGTTCTCCTCCTTTCTGACTGAACTTTATTGAAACTACTGGTTAGAATTTAGGTCTCATCCTAGGGAGCGCCTATAAGGTTCAGAAATGATGCTAGCGCTCTCCCAGTATGCAGACAGCTGAGCAAACAAGCTTGTTTTCCCATTTCTTACCGCAGTGGGCACCGCCGTTTTGCCTTTGGTCCTAACATCTGATCTCTGTTTGCTCCTGGGGTGATTTTTTTACTATCTGTAACTTGAAGCTGCAGCACAGTAAAAGATCTACTCTCATTTGGTGTTGGTGAGTTTACAGTAAGATAAATAAAACAAACCGTCACTCCTGGCTCCCCTCTGTCTCCTCTGGCACCTCTTATTCCTGGACCACCCTGAAATTAACCAAAACAACAAAAATAAAGAAATTAACACAAGTTTAAGTCTGTAAAAAGGTTTCTAACATTAAAAAACAAAATTAGAACCACCAGACATGTAATGAAACAAAAAATAAATAAATAACAACACTGGTCGGGACAAAGAGTATGGGATCACACTTAAACATTTCTTTTAGCACATCACTACAATCCCATGGTTTCTGTAACTCTCAGTGAGACTTCTGCACCTGTCTTCAGGTATTTTGGCCCCCTCCTCATGAGAAAACTGCTCCAGCCGTCTCAAGTTTGAAAGATTCTTACTCCAGATGTTTCAGCTCCTTCTACAGATGGTTAACAGGATTTAGATCAGGCCTCCTAGAGGGCCACTATAGTTGATATGCCTCGGTAATCTCGAGATTTAACTGGACCCTGAACAGATTCAGATATGAAAAATCAGCTGCAGAACCGAACCCCCCCCCCCCCCCCAGCTCAAAGCTAATGTGTTTTGCCAAACTGCCCCACTTTGTCTCACCTGTTGAAAGAACATCCTCCTATAAGATTTGTTGCTTGTCAGCTTACATTTAGACAACACATTTCAACCCTGGTTTTTATGATATGCTTTCAGCATTGGTGTCCTCCTCCATTGTCTTCCTTTAAATCCACTTTGGTTCAAACAGCAGCAGATGGTGCAATCTAACACTGATGAACCTTGACCAAGTTCACTTCCAATCTCTTTAGTTATTCTGGGCTCTTTGGTTACTTTTATAGTCATCTTTTCATCACTTTTCCTATTTCAGCCACATCTAGGGAGGTTGTCAACAGTCCTGTGGACCTTAAACTTCTGAATAATACGTGCAATAGTAGACACAGGAGCATCAAGGTCTTCTAGCCTTTACATTTAACATTCTGGTCAATAATTGACCCTAAAATCACATGAGAGAACTCCCCTTGGCTTTCTGTGGTCCATATTCAGTGTGGTACACACCCTGATACCAAACAGCCTTGTGACTACCTCTCATCCTTTAAAGATGCAGGTCAGAAGACACCTTACAGGACACACCTTAGTTTAAAATGTAAATGATATCAGTGATTTTTGTGTTTCACCTTAAATTTTATTTACATCTATAAACTGAATATGTTGAACCCGACATTTTTATTTGCTATAAACCATTTTTTTAGCCCTACAAATAATAATAGTCCGTTTGTGAGTCAAGGTAAAAGTCTGCAGCCGTAAGATTCAAAAGGTCTATTTGTCACATGCTCAGTCATACAAGTACAACTTGCAGTGAAATGTAACCCTGAGCCGCCCCATAGACTGCAACATTCAACACAAATAAATTTAGAATGGT
The DNA here is from genome assembly GCA_006937985.1 of Aphyosemion australe. Taxonomy (NCBI): domain Eukaryota; kingdom Metazoa; phylum Chordata; class Actinopteri; order Cyprinodontiformes; family Nothobranchiidae; genus Aphyosemion; species Aphyosemion australe. The sequence continues at coordinate 1,611,362 of SSNS01000100.1, read as the reverse complement.
CAATGTATCTAGACTATAAGTACAAGCAATGATGTACTTTAGTGTAGTTAAATAGAACTGACTTATCATATAAATAAAAGTAAATGTGCAAGGGGATATAACATGATATCAGCATGTGGAATGAAGGGGTAGGCTATGGGAGTTGACAAAGTGATGTTGTGCTTGTATTAATCATAATGTGAATAATGCAGTGTGTAAAGTAACCAGTGCTAGATTTTAGTTATAGTGGCGGGGCGTGATCTGATTGAGGAGCCTTATAATCTGTGTGTAAAAGCTCCTTCTGATCCCAACTTCACACTGGAAGCATCAGCGGCGTGGAATCTATCCTTTTTTACACTTCCTGGGTTTTAACCGGAAATACGTCAGTAGTGGGGGAAACAAGAGTTGCAGCCTTACTGAAGAGTACCAAGCTGTTTTTCTTATGCTCTGAAACAGCCCTAACTCCATTTGTTTCCAACATCTATCGATGCAAGACAAAATTGTCTAAGGGCGATCAAGTGTGAGGAGGGGCCAAATTTACTTAATTAAAGGGGAAGTACTAATAAGGGCATTTCTATTATCAGAACTTCAGGGTAAAGTTATAGGAACTTCCCATCATGCGCGTCTCCACTTGAACGGGCCCGCCGAACGGCCGTTTTCAGGACCTTTCTGAGTAACTGATCAGGGGTAGGTACTCGGAATGCCCCGGTGGAGAAGCTGAGCGGAACTTTTGGTTAACTCTGATTGGTTGTAACTCAGTAGGAAATTACATCAGCAGACGTCGTCCAAAACAACCAGCAGTAATAAAATGGTGAAACAGAATGGAACCGAAAGAAAATAAGCAACGATTGCACTTAAAATTAAACTCCCAACACCAGAAAACACGGGGAAATTTCCCCACAACGACTTAATTCACGGGCCTTTTATGTCTTACACAGCGCCGTAAAAAACGGAGCTTCTTCTGGTCATTGAACGCCACATTTTTGGGCAGCAGTAGCTCATGAGGTAGAGCGGGTTGTCCAGTAATCGGAAGGTTGCAGGTTTGATCCTGGCTCCCCTCATAGAATGCTGCTATTGTGTCCTTGGGCAAGACACTTTACCCGCATTGCCTGCTGGTGGTGGTCAGAGGGATCGGTGGCGCCAGTGTACGGCAGGCCTCGCCTTTGTAGCTCATCACCACCAGCGTGTGAATGGGTGGATGACTGATTGTGTTGTGAAGCGCCTTGGGGGGTTGTAGAATCCTAAGAAGGCGCTATACAAATACAGGCCATTTACCATTTTCCATCACGCAGCTGCTCTCGTCCTCTGATTGGATTAAATTATGACACACTTCGACAGAATAAATGCTTTTAATGTTATTGTTACTGTGAATGCTTTTTGGTGCTGATCAGTGACATCACTCGCTGCCGAAGCAGTCATGATGAGCTGACATCTGAAGTCCTGAAAAAGCTGAATTTGAATGGAGACACAACAGCTGAGAGGACTGGGACATCATATCTCCCGGTCGATTTCTCCCTCCCAGAATTTACCCTGAAGTTCCAGCAATGGAAACACACACACTTCACGGCTAAGGATTACATGCTGGGGCTAAGAGTTAGCTGTCGTAACTCAGATGCGGTACCATATCTCCTGGAATAACTTCACCCCAGGAGTCTACATGTTCGGTAACCACAAATGGTAGTTTGTGCAGCACAGGAATTGGAGTGCCAGGTGGAGTGCTAGGCGACAAGGCTGGACCATGGTGATGCTACGTTAGCAGGTAAGTTGTCCAAAGCGAACTCTGCTAAAATGTGAGCTCTTATATGTGTTCATGACAAGTAAATGGTGCTGAACTAATAGTTTAAAGCTGCCACCCAAGCAAAATAAGATTAGAGCGATGCCAAGGTAACAGTTTATTGTTAAACAATATAATTTACATGTTCATAGACAGATATTCATCACAGTTGTACAATATAATTATCATACATTTTATCATATATTCTATATTATACATGTGTATGTTGTTAGAACATGATATTATATTCTTTCAAAGTGAATTTTTTATTATAAGAACATGAAAATTATATTGTTAGAACAATAAGATTACCATGTTGTAATGTAATATTGCTGTAATTGATTTATTTTTCATGGGTGGCAGCTCTGCATTCCAGTCACATTTTGTTGTGTCTTCCGTGGTCTTCAGTGATCTATTTGGAATTAGAAACGGAGATTTCCCGTCACTGACGCACTTCCGGTTTTGGTGAAAAAGGTCTATAGCAGCAGAACAATTTACTCGCGAACTTCGCTGTGCCTCAGTACACACCAGGAGAGTCTTGGCCGTGGAACGGCTTCTTCACCGCGCTCCTCGCTGGAGATCACAAAATCCCTCAAGACTTCAAAGGTCTATGCCATCCGCCAACAGAAACAAAGAGAAGAAGGAGATCACATTTTCTATAACTTCAGTTTAACTTTCAGGATGACTTTCTGAAGGACTGAAGCAGTTCTATTGTTGTCCATGAGGAAAAACACACTGCTGCACTTCTCGAAAGAAACTGGTAGTAAATAAAGCCTTCAGTTCACACGTTTAGACTAGGGATGTGAATCTCCACCACTGAGGCCGATTCGATACGTATCTCGATACGCTACCAGTGATACGATACATTAATGATACGGTGAAACCCTCAGATGATACGATTCGATACGATTCATCCCTGCTGACGATTCTTTAATGATTTGAAAACGATTTTCGATTCGATACATTTCATGATGCTAATTTAAACGATTCAACACATTAAAAAGATTTTCCAGCCCACATCTGATTTTTAAATATCAAAATGATCTTCCCTCTCCTCTGTGAAGGATGTATTTGATCCTCTATTGTTTTTGATTAATCAATAAATGCAACATTAAAAGACAATGCACTTCATGAGTGATATTTACATATTATACATATTTTTATTGCTACAACACTGAAATAAGGGGGTTGAAACTAGATTTAGACAGAAAAATAAACCAACAGAATCAGAAAATTATTAGAGTTCATCATTTTTCAATTATTTGGAATTATTATGAAACACAGTATAAAATTGAAAACACTTCTAAATATGGTAATGATCCATATGTGGCAATATTAAAAGCTGTTGTAGCCTAATGTTACTGTTCCTTTAAGAGAAAAGTCCAGGCTGAGATGTGAGTTCATCTCAGCTGTTTATTGGACTTCTCTGAACCAAAATGTCATTCTGTCTGTTGTTTAGTTCTGCACAAATGTTACAATAATAAGGAATTATCTTAAATTACCTCACACAAAGCTTTAGTTGTGTAGATCAACAAGAATGCTCGGAAGAATACGCTGCTGCAGAAACCGGTCACACGGACTTTAGAAAGTTTTATTTTGACAAGACAGGAAGCACGTACGTCGGTTAATATTGTCCCACGATGGTTTTTCTAACTGTGGCTGCGCACCACCTGGCCTCCGCTAAAAGAGAATGATGGTGCGTTCAATGCACCTCAAAAAACGAGGACATAGCAGGAAAACAATGAAGTAATCGATGTAACCATGGTTTTTACTGATGAGAGACGTTCGGGAAGATACATTGCGATACAGCCGTCAGTTATAACCGGTGCGCACTGAAGCTACCGGTGCAGTCGTGTCGCTAACGTCATGAACAAACCACCGGTTCAGATCGGTGAATCTCTCCATCCCTAGTATAGACGTAATCTACATAGATATGAAATCGCATTGCTGCTATAGTCTTTTATTTTGAAAATTACAGGACATTTTACACTGAAACCATGTGAGATTTCCTGTCTAGCCCTTTGTTTACTGTGGAATTTGACGTGTCCCAGAAGTGGCTCGCGGCAAAAATAGAACCCGATACTACCTCTAGTGGGCGCCGCTTCTGGGACGCGCCCGAAAAATTCCGTGTCGCGGCTGGTTTGAATCACCCCCACAGATCATAATGGATTCTATTTGAAGCAGCGACGTTCTGCTGCCGTTTCGCACCACTGATGCTTCCAGTGTGAAGGGGTGAGTCTCTCAGATCTGGCTGCAGAACCGTTTCCCTGAGTTCAGCAGAACAAAAACATTTTGGTCTGCTCTATCTGGTCCTGAAGTTTGTCCAGGAGTAACCACTGTCTTGTTTGCCATGCATCCTGCTTCAGTGCTGGCCTGAATTAGTCTCTGCTGGTGACCTTGAGGCGGGTAGTTCCTAAAGGCTTCAGAAGGATAACACAGGGAGGAGAAACACAGAGGCTGTAAGAGCAAAAGTTCAACTATTATCAAGGCATTTTCTTTTGTTGCTTTTGTATTGTTCTATTAGATCTTCTTTACTTTTTCTTTCATAGCAAACTTATCAAACTGCCATCCAAAATCTGAAGATAGTTCTGACACATTTTTCTAAACAGTCAAAGAGAAAAACAGCGTGAAACTAAAATTAGCTCCCGGCAGATGCAATGAAAATAATTACGGTTGGATTTATCCTCAATCCCTCTGAACTGAAGCGAAAGGAAAACACAGCTCTTTTCATTTAACCAAGCTATTTGATGCCAGAGACGGATTTCCATTTTGGATCCAAAACAGCACAGGCACTGTTCAGCGCTAACAAAGGGAGACGGCAGGTTCAGCACGCCTTGTTTTCATTAATGCATGATTGATTGTTGACTTCAGTATTGAGCTGCGTCTGGATCAGATCAGACAACACAGGATGCAGGTCAGCTGAAAAAAATCAATGATGAGCAAAATAATAAAAAAGAGCTAAAGTTGTCTCCTGCTGTGGAAGACAAGAAAAGACTGAATGCATGTTCGGGGTTTAATCTGAAACCCGTGCTGGTTTTCAAAAACAGCATCTTATTTTTGTAGATAGGAAAAAAAACTAAAGTATTATTTATTTTTTTTATTAACCATTACCTCTTATAAGCGTTTGTCCTCTTTTGTACATAGATTGATCAACCTTAGATCAACCCCATTTCACCAAATAAGTGACCACATTTGTGGCAAAATAACTGTTTCCAGTTATTTCTTTCATAGATTAGGAAATTTAAAGTAAAGAGACAAAATAAAGGAACATAAAAGTTTTTTATCTTCAAATGACGGAAAATAATAGAAGTTTTGCTACATTGTGCGATATTCTACAGGTTTCCACAGACAAATATGTAAATGTAATGAGCGCTTTTGTTAGATGAAGATGTGGACGGCTCATAGGGAGGACTGTGACCTGTGGATTTAACCCTGCAGATGAGTAATTCACTTCTACGATAAAAGAGAACATTTGGAGGGATTGTGATCATGAATCATGAAATGTAATTAGTTTCTTAAATTAGACTGCTGTGATGCACGCACCAAATCTCCTCAGCATCCAAACGTAAAGACAAAAAACAAGGAGGAGGAGATAAAAACCATGATAAATATGCTGATTCTTTTCCTCAACGTGTCTTTCAGAACTTGTGTGTAAAATGGAAGTTTGATTTTTGAGGATTCCACTAAAAGCTGTTTTAAATGACAAATTATTACAAAATAGGAAACATATTTAACAGCCTAATTTGATTTGTAAATATATTTTAGATAAATACTAAAAAAAAATCAAAATTCTAATAAACGAAGTGAATAAACTCGTCACAGACGATGTTCCTTTGAGAAAATGAAAGATAAATCAATGCATGAATTAGAACTTGATGTCCTTACAGGCGGTCCGGAGGGTCCTGGAGGTCCTTTGCTATCCTGGGAGCAGGTGCAGGAATGAGGCATGGGAGGGCACTGCTCTTCAACCCTCTGAAAACACACACACACATGCACGCACACACACACACACACACACACGCACACACGCACGCACACACACACACACACACACACACACACACACACAGTACAAAGATAGTGTGTTTGGTTTAGTGACCCTTATCTAAATCAAACATTAGATTTTTGAGTTCATCTGACTCATTAAGGCACTTCCACGCTAGCATCGGCTCTACACGGCCTAGATAGGGTAATGAGTGTTCACATCCGGGTAGTCTGGGAATTTTCTGTGCACAACCGGACGTATTTTCAGCCCTCTCCACAAGGCAGTCTGCCTCGGGCCAAAACCAGTCCAACACACCCACTGCCGACTGAGGGTCAACTCAAATTCACGCCTATATAGGGGGAGCCTCCGATTAGCGGATAGAATCAGCCAGCGGGGGCTTCACAAATGCACGATTCTTTATCACCCCAGCTTTTCACCGCAAGTGAAAGCGTCGCAAAACGTACGCAAAACGTACTACACGGCAATTAGCCGCCGTTATAGTGGACGGTGTCCTTTCCACCTGCAGCTATGTGTAACGTCTTGGATGCGTCCCAGAAGCGACGGGATGCCATCATTACGTCTCCAGTATTTTTTACACGCTACGCTTCTGAAACACGTCAAACTCCGCAGTTTAGATCGGGACAGACAGGAAGTCAAACACAACGGCAGTGTGAAACATCCGGAAACTTCCAAAAAAAAAGGCAGGTGCAGTAGGTCATTTCCTCTGAAACCCCTGTAGCCGATGTAAACTGAACAGAAAACAAACCACAGACCTTTTTGGCTACATGCAGCTGACTTTCTCCATGCTTGTCATTGTGTGGACTTCTAAAATCACGCATGGTGTTGCAATTCTCCTGTGATTTTGTGACCTCGCGGGATCAGCTTTCGCTTCCACTTTGCATCTGAATCGCTGCCGGTTGGGAATGAGCTCGCTTTATGATGATACCTTGCTTTATGATGGTTTTATAGCCTGATGTTTGCAATGTTTGGATCTATAAGTTATATATGAACATTTAAGGAGGAATTGCCTTTTAAATAATTGCTGTTATGAGTTATTTGAATCTGGGACTTCATTTCCCATGATGTCTGGCGACACCAGCTCACAGGTGTTGTACATCAATGAAGTTTTAAGATCTGATTGTCTGTTGGTGTGAACATGAACAAGTCCTGATGAAGGTCTTCTGACCGAAAGCTTGATTAAAAAACTCTAACTGCAGATAGAAGTGTGCGGATTTTATATTTTTTTATATTTTCTATACCTTATCCAGCACCTTCACACAGATGAGCGGTGTTTTCTCTTCTTTTTTAAATGAGCTCGCGGGTAAAACGCTGCTATTACGTTACGCGCCGCTTTCACGTCCTGTGGAAAGCCGGGGTCATTCTGGGTGCTGAGGAGTTAACGAGCCTCTGACTGAAGTCGTTTCTCTCTGCTGTGAGGAGCGGACGCACGCACGCACGCACGCACACACACGCACACACACACACACACACACACGCACGCACACACACGCACACACACACACCACACACACACACACACACACACACACACACACGCGCGCACACACACACAGTGCTGCCAGGCTGCCACACACAGCAAAGCAGGATGCAATATCAGAGGCAGAGAGTCTACAAAAGCAACACTGCTCAGGACATTTGTTTAATAAGGAAGACACCGCGGACTTCTCCGCGCTCTTTTGCCCCACCCACATGCTCGGAGATGCACTCATGACGTCACTGATATCTTCGCACCAATTTTTCGCGTCGATTTTGGAGACTGCCCATGTGCTCAATTACATCCACATTCCTAAGGCAGTGTGGAATAAACGCGGCTGGGCCGGGCCGGCGGAGCAGAGTGGAGCTGATGCTAGTGCGTAAGTGGCTTAATAGTCCTTAATTTAGCCCAAAAACAAGACAATGATGGTAAATTATGCACCAACCTGTTTGGGTTGGTAGAATTAGTGTCAGATCTACACCACAGTATTTATTTGGCTCCTACTAATACACCTGATTACAGATAAATGACTAAAGTAGAAAAGGAAGAACAGCGATAACACTCTCAGGGATCCCCACACAATTAGATTTTAGTCTTCAAAAACAAATACTGAGAGTTTGATACAGGTAGTGTGTTTGTTGATTCTGGTTAACTAATAACTGCTTATTTAATTTAGGAAATTACACTTCATTTATTTACATAAAACATGATTTTAAGGTGCTGAAGCACTAATCCATTAAATCCCACATTAAATAACTCACACAAGCGATCAGGCTGTAATTGTAAATTCTGATGAATTACTAGAAGCTGTTTTGTAAATTGAACCAACCCGATGCACAGAGGAAGTAGAAAGAAACGTTTTAGATTCTTACCAACGCTGGCAGCTCGCAGCATTTATCTCTGCTGGCCCAGGACGTGCTGCAGATGATGTCAAACATCTGCAGTTGGAACTGCACACACACACATATGAGAACACATGAACACACACAATCAGCATCGTCAATGCTGCACATCAGACCCATCGTTATCAGTTAGCACATTTCAGACATGTAGCGATGTGTTTTGGTGCTGCTGGAAGACAGCCTAGCTTCTGCTTCCTGTACAAGATTAATAAAGAGCAGGAATGAGTCTGAACATGGATACATCTGGTTTAGCTTTAGCAAAAAAAAACTGGGGAGGCAGAAGGATCTTATGATTACAACAAACTCATCACAACTTAGTATCAAAACTCTGATCATGCCATGCATTCATCACTCGCCATCAAACATCATCTTTGTCAGATTTGATATGAATGAATTAAAGGGATACTATGCAGTTTTTGCTTGCTTTTAGCACCCCCTAGAGTTTGTTAGCGAAACCAAAAGTGAAACTTATCTCCTCACTGTGCGTTGGTCTTTTTAACACCTTAATCTAACAGCTGAAACGTCTCCTCAGCCTTCATTAGTGTCTATAGGAGCGGTTCATCACTAAATCAAACAACTCAGCTGTGTTCATGATCTAAAACATGCAGGAAACATGCTGGAAGCAGACTGCAGCACCAGGCATGTCAGCTCCACTTTACTAAGTCCAACAGGGACCGGACCGCCACTCTGAAGTTGCAAGTGTGGTATTCTGGCCACAGAGGGTGGTGGGGGTCTGAGTGACATTTCATTAACCCTGTAAAGGGTCATTTTAGCACATACTGACTCAAGAATATGATTAAAAAATATGAAAAAGTTGCATAGTATGCATTTAAATCATTTTCCTTAGACTAAATCAGTGGTTTCCAAACTTCCAAACCCTAAAGAGCAGCAGCAGACCCAAACTATCGTTGATTAAAGTATATAAACACAGCTGATGAACCAATTCTAATTTAATTTGGCTTCTAGAGATCATATCAAGACCCCTAAGTTGGTGTTTCACAGCCCACAGCGGAGTCCCGCCTCCACTTTTAGGACCCACTGGGCTGAATCCTAATGAAACCATTTAATCTTTAAGCCTAAATAACCAGAAGATACTTGATGCATGACCACAGTAAACTGTTATTATTTTTATTTCAACAGTTATTGGTCGGTTTTATTGGCCCAGGGGCGTTTGATGCAGGGTTTTATTAGATCAAATTAATTGAGCCATTTCTTAAAGAAAACTAAACAGCAAGTTGGTTTAGAAAATCTTTTAGTGAAGTCATGTTTATGTTAAAATACGTAAATAGAAAAAAAAGTTTAAGTTTGACAAAGTAATTCATGTCTGACTGATGCAGCTGTTTCTATGGTAACGTTAAAGGTCTTAGAGCCGGTTGCACACTGATTAAAGCTTTAGTTGAGCCTGACACCTACAGATACAGATTTATTGTCATAACTTTGGGGTTTTGCCTCAGACGGATATAAATCCCAGACTCTCCTGAGAGAAAAATAAAACATTCCAGTCGCATCATTTGATTTTTTTTTTGTCTTATTATTTTTTATGCAAGGGGAGAAAAAAAGTAGTCTGAAAGAAGCAGTTCTTAACAAAATGGTTTGATTTAGATCAGTTACTTTGTACATTATTAAAAAAAAGACAGAATAGATTCAGTTTGCTTTAGTTCCCTTTTCTCAGAATGACAAACATTTTGAAGTTAACGATTTATTTTGAAGCATTTAAGTAAAACCAAAGGGGTTGAATGAAGGCAACTGGACTTCTTTGGTTTCTTGAAGACGTTTCGCTTCTCATCCGAGGAGCTTTATCAATTCTGACTGGAATATAGGAGGGTCAAGCTCATAAACTCTAGCTGTCTATTGTTGCTCAACGAGCAGAAACTACCTATGAATACCCCTCCTCCCTACCTCCTGAGGAGTCATTAGCGCCTGTCCGAATTCGTTCCACATTGCCTTAGGATTGTGGCTATAATTGAGCACAATTGGCACAAAGATATCAGTGATGTCATGAGCGCATCTCTGAGCACGTGGGCGGGGCAAAAGAGCACGGAGAAAAATCTCTGCACCATGATGCTGCCATGGCGCGTTCATAAGACACACCATTGCGGTACTATTACGCTGATTTGCTGGCATGGTGTGTCATAAAAAGGGCTTAAGGCTGTTTGGGATTAAGATGCAGAGCTGCATTATAGGTGCTGGAAAGGTGAAACATGAGTCCTCCTCCCCTATTTAATGTAGGTTTTTCGTCCCATATTCCAGTCAGAACTCACAAAGCTCCTCGGATGAGAAGTGAAACGTCTTCAAGAAACCAAAAAGGTCCAGCTGTCTTCATTGGAACCCTTTTGGATTAGCATGACCTGGATGACTGAGAACCTTCACCAGAAAATGAAAGTCTTGAGAGTTTCCAGCAGGTCTCCATCCATCCTGTTCGTGTGCCGGTCAGCTCAGAATCTCTAGGTACATTCATGGCTCCCTGTAAATTTCTGCTTGCATTAATAAAATTAGCTACCACTTACTGACTTATTATAAAAGTTGTTAATATTTATGTCTCCCATTTCACCGAAAATAACTGTTCACACATCTCCACACACACACACACACACACACACACACACACACACACACACACACACACACTCACTGAATACTGAGGAAGGAGAACTTTAGCATGAAAGTAAATAGCTGACTCTTTATTTTTACGATGTTTACTTGCTTTCGTGCCTAATTACCATTTTTATTTTCTGTTGGCCCATTTGACTCAAGCAGCATCTGGGTAATAAACATGTTTATAGTTTTTCTAACAAAAAATCAGCTACCTGTTTAATGTTTCTTCTTTTAATAAACAATAAAACTGATTGCAAAGACCCAAGAACAAACAAATGTTTTTTTTCTTTAACTTATGGGTTCTTTAGATTACATCGGGTTATTGGATTTATCTATTTTATACCAATATCTTACTAGATAAGCATAAATAAAATGAAGTAATTACATTTGTGTTATTACCATTTCACAGTGGTGCAAAACACAGCAGAATATATACTGACTGGTGCAGAGTTGTCTCTTTTGCCTCGGGACCGAACCATTCTTCCCAGGATCTCCACCCCATCTGTGGTGATGTTCCCAGCTGCACTGATTGGTTTCTCTCCCACCGCTGAACAGTCCAACACCACTTTCACTGACGTCTTGCTGACAGTTACATGGAGCTGAACAGAAGATTGATGATAAATTTTCATATAAAGGATGAAATTGTGTTGAAACTGTGATAAAACAGTTTTAGTTTAAAGAAATACTAATGAGCAGCTCATGTTCTAATAAGTGATGACAAATCCTTCTTTAGTCTTTGTGATCCAACAAAGAGACTTTGTGCATCACCAGGCACAAACACACACAGAAAACAGAGAAGATGTGCTTTTCAGAGTAACATTATCACAAGTTTTAATCAGCCAGAATAAAGACGTTAGAGTCAAGATAACACACTGTTTCCACAATAAGCCACATAATGACCCTGACTATTACAGTTTTTTACAGACGCTAGGACCCATTTCTCAATACTTAGGTCACATTTGCAAAACTCTACATACACTGTGCACAACAGAAGTCTATGTGGGCTAAACTGAGGATCAATTATCATTGTTTTGGCGCAAATTGCATTCAATGACTACATCTCTCAAATGTCATGAATTATTTTCTCACTCAGCCACAACAACTGCCAACAATCATTGTACTAACAGGCCATTTTGCACGTGCTTACATACTGTTTACAAAACTGTTAAACTTATGTTCAAATCAATAACATGATGCAAAACTGAATAAGAGCAACATTCAACAGCAATATTTTATTGTAACATATTTTAAATCTAAAAATGCAGTTTAACCAGCCACAGCTGATTCTCATAGATGAACATCTGCAGGTGTGACTCTTTCTATTTCATTACAAAAGGAAACAACTGCTGAATAGGTTTGTATTGTGATGTAAACATGGACCCAGCCAGAAACAGAGAAGTGGCTGAAAGAGGAAATATGAGAGGCTGGAGAGGGCGAGGAGTACGTATGCGTGGTGGAAGAAGAATATGAGGAAGATCAAGAGCTGTAGTCTCAGATGAGATCAGAGCTACTGTAATTGATCATGTAGTACAGGAGTTCCCATTTTATTTTCTTTACTGTAAGGACCCCCTTGCCCATGTCCAAGACAAGCCAGGAACCCCAAACCCAACTCCTTCACACATAAACAATTCCTGTAAATGTGATCATTTACAAACTTTATACAGATGTGACAGGGGGAGCATGCCGTCACTGTATCCCGATTGATCATGCGCCTGGGCTGCTTGGCCACAGGGATATCCCTTTGGCTGACTGGTTAACGCGCATGACTCTCACCCAGAGGTCTGAGGTTCAAATCCTGCCCAGGACCTTGTTTTGTCCACCTTGCCACACAGACATACAGAGTTCTAACTTTTATATGGAGTTCTGATTATACTGTAGGGTGTGTTATTGGGATTTTATAAATGTAATTTTTACAAATAAAATCTTGCTAACCTCACAACCTCAGCAAAGACAAAATTGTGGGGACCCCCTGCAATCTTGTGGGGACCCCAAATTTGGGAACCCCTGATGTAGTACATCATGGTCTCTCAATGAGAGAGGCTGGTCAGAGAGTGCAGCCAAATCTGCAACGCTCTACAGTGGCATCTAAGTTGTCCGGCAAACCAACAGGTAACTTGTGTTCTTGTATTTTGGAATTACTTAGTGCAAAAATAAATAAATAAACAACATAAAACATTGACAAATTCTGCATCATGTCTGATTCATTCCAGTAACATATATTGCAGTTCTAAACAGAGATGTGTCCTTGTTTTACACAAGAAAACACTGTAATGCTACAAGTTGTTAGTGTTTTTTAGGTCATTGTTTTGTGGGTGACAAAGTATGTTTGTCGGCTGTCAACCTTTGCTAGTGTTCTGGAAGAATGAGTTGATTTGAGACCTGAATTAAGTGTTTTGGTAGTTGTAGTGCATTTTGAATGTGAAATGAACTGCTTTGCCAAGCTGAAAGTCAGTTAGGAGAACTGTCTGTAGAGTTTTGCAAACGTGACCTAAGTATTGAGAAATGGGTCCTAGCGTCTGTAAAAAACTGTAATGTCTTCAGGTATGTTTTTGATCCACTATTCTAAATAAATGGAGTCTAAAATAACACAGTAAGACAAAAAAGATGATCCAGGCCAGCTGGATGTTTGTGAGCTGAAACTGCCAACTAGAGGAAACTGCTGCCAGAGCCGTGAACCATCACATTCAGCTGGTCGTTCGCTTAACGGAGAAGGAAAACTGCATTCAGGTGAAGGACAGTCATAAACGGGACCATTAGTATCTGCATCTTTTGGTGTTATGGGAGGTTTTCTACTTTACTCGTCTGTTATAAACAAAAGGATTAAACGTACTTTAAGTCACAGGAACATGAATGATGACGTATTCATACTCAAACAGAGAAGCTCATGGAATCAGACAAAGTTCATATTTGTGTGTCAGAGCCGATTTCTCTGCTGATGTCAGACCAGCTGCTTTTTAACGACTTCCTGTTTGCATCCTCAGGTTGTCTGCACACGTCACTGAGCATGATGCGTGGGGTATTTTTGTAAAATGCAGCATGATGAAAATCCTCCAAGGTGCAGCCATTTTGCTGGTATTTTGTGACATTAAGTTAAGGTTAGTATTAGCGCTTAGGGAATGAATACATGAACATGTGGTGTGTGTGTGTGTGTGTGTGTCCTTACTCTGAGTTTTATATTGAAGCAAACTGTAAATGTAACCGGTTCTGTTTGTGCGTTTAGGTTTTCTAGAATTTAAATGACCTTTCCAACAGCAGCAGGCAGCAAAAACAATCCTTCAAAGTAAATATTTCTTCTTCTGTTGTTTTTACATTTACATAGAAAAACAACCGGGGGTTCAGAGAATGTTTGACCTCTGTTGCTTCAGATGAATATTTTAGACAAACCTTTATTAAAAGTAAGTTGATACTCTCTATATTTGAATGTTTCCTAAAAAGATTTTCTTCCTGTAAACTTACACAGATTTCAGTAAGTTGCTCAGTTTAAATCAGCTCAGTGTTAAAGCAATATCACATGCCTCTTCCTCAAAAAAAAGTTTAGGCAATTTTTGTTTCTGTGCAAAGCTTTCAAACCTGCTGCAACTGGCCTCCCAAATGGTTTCTGAAACAGAGGTTTAAAAATGTATGTTTGCATAAACTGTTGTGAAATGTTAGAGATTGGCGCCATTTTGAGACAACAGTAAAACACTTTGGCCTTGGCTGCGTTTGGACTGTCACATATAAATGCTGTTTCTTTAAACTAAGGTCATTCAAATGAGTAAGATTTAACATTTTTACTGAGTGAAATGCTTAAAAATAGCCAAAACCATCCATCCAACTATCCATTTATCCATCGTCCTCTGCTTATCCAGGGTCGGGTCGCTGGGGCAGCAGCCTAAGCAGGGAACCCAGACTTCCCTCTCCCTAGCCAATTGGACCAGCTCCTCCAGGGGAATCCCAAGGCGTTCCCCGGCCAGTTTAGAAACATAGTCCCTCCAGCATGTCCTGGGTCTTCCTTTGAGTCTCCTCCCAGTTGGACGTGCCTGGGAAACCTCACCAGGGAGGCGTCCAGGAGGCATCCTAACCAGATGCCCGAGCCACCTCAACTGGCTCCTCTCAATGTGGAGGAGCAGCGGATTTAATCTGAGTCCCTCCTGGATGACGGAGCTTCTCACCCTATCTCTAAGGGTGAGCCCAGACACCCTGCAGAGAAAACTCATTTTTGTAGATCTTATTAGGTCACATTTCAAGTTTCAGAACTTAGACATTCTTGCTCCTATCTGTTCTAAAACCAGTACCTCAGTGGGTTGTCACTGTTGGAGAGGAAAAATTGTTTCAAACATGTTTAAAATTCCAGCAACAAGGAATGAAAATTAAAAACCCTCGTTAATGTTTCAGGAGGTTTTACAAAAACCCACCCTCGACAGCCACGAGAGATTCAGGATTTAATCAGAGAAATAAACTCTTAAGCAGCATTTACTTCACAAGCTAAAACCCAAACATGCATTTGACTTTAAAACTGGGATTTATGAGTTCAGAAATTAGCAGAATATTTATGAAATCACCACAAAAGCTGCTGCAAGCATAAAAGTTCCAATATGTGAAGTAAAGTAAAAAGTTGGACTTGTGTAATTTTCTCACTATATTCCTCTTTCATACTCTGTCATATCTATTTATTCTTCTCTTTCACCTGTGTCTGTTTCTCTTCCTCAGTCTGTGGGCCCGTCGGTGCTTCGCCGAGTGTTGACAGACCCTGCTGAGTTTTCCTGCTTGAACGCACAGTGTCTTCATATGGTAATGCTTTCATAAAGGCCACACAAACAAGCCCATGCACACAAACGCTCTCCTTATTCACTTGTCATCCTGTCTAAATGGAGACGAACACTTCCTCTGGTCTGGCAGTCCTCTGCATCTGTTCCCTCTCTGAAGGATGTTATGTTTTCAGAAGAAGACAAAAGACACAAAATGATGGACAGCTACTCCCGCACATGTTCAAAACCGAGATAAAGACGTAAAACGAAAGACTGGTGGGTTGCTGCATGTTTGTGGTAAAAAAGCAGGAAAAAAAAGAAAGTTCAAGTAGAAAAGTATTCCACAGCAGCTGCTTCTGACA
Source organism: Aphyosemion australe (assembly GCA_006937985.1). Classification (NCBI taxonomy): domain Eukaryota; kingdom Metazoa; phylum Chordata; class Actinopteri; order Cyprinodontiformes; family Nothobranchiidae; genus Aphyosemion; species Aphyosemion australe. Next base: position 1,595,543 of record SSNS01000100.1, on the reverse strand, counting down.
ATAACCAGTGAGATAAAACCTGACAGAACAGTACATGCATCTCTAAAAAATCCTCTGAAGTCTATTCAGAGAAAATCTCTGTGAGGACTGATTGTTTCTCATCAAATAATTTCTAATTTATGTGTTTGATATTTCATGCCAAAATGTCTCGCACTGTGAATAAGTCATTTACTGCGCCTGCTGAGGCCAAATCAATAGCATTATTTATTCAGCAAAGTGCCTTGAATCACTGTTTGTTCCACAATTTCTTTTACATTTTTTCTACAAACTTCTTTTTTCCTCTTAAGTAAGAATTAAAATGACGTCTGTTGGAGAAATGTGATCAGAATTTGGCTTTTAAATCAATTTATTACATTTGCATAAGAATTAAGACCGATGAGCCTTTCCTATAATTAAAGTAAACCACATTAACTTATAACCATCAAACTAAATCAGTAAAATCACAAAGATCTACAGAAAACAGGAAAACAGCAAAAGAGGGAGGAGGGCTACCTTCTGCAGCAATGTTGACATGAAGAAAATACCAATCCCAGCTTTGGAGCAGCTGGAAAAACCCTAACTTGATCCACTTCAAAAACATGACATTATAATAGATCTTCCAGAGTTTTGTGTTGTCAGCTGTTTGTAACCAAGCTTCCAGCTCTCTCTTTATCACTTTGTTCTTCAGAGTTTCAATCCTGCAGTCTGAATATACTGAATATTTAATTTGATTTGTGCTCCCCCTCCCAGGGCTGCCACCTTCTCATGGTGGAGGGGTGTCCCAATGATCACAGGAGCTAGGTTGTCTGGGGCTTTATGCCCCTGGTTGGGTCACCCATGGCAAACAGGTCCTAGAGGATCAAAGTGCATCCCACAGACCCATTATGATGAATGACATTAATGGAGACAGTGTTCATTCACTCTAACACGTGTCACAGGGGCCCCCCTCTGGAGCCAGGCCTAGATCATGTTGGCAAGCGCCTGGTGGCCGGGCCTTCACCCATAGGGCCTGGCCGGGCACAGCCCAAAGAGGAGCTAGGGATCAGCCTTCCCATGGGCTCACCAATCCACTCTAGAGTTACGCCCACTGAGAAGTGCAGGACTGGGCATACTTGTTGCCCCCCCATCTTGGTGCCTGTATGTTGGGGTTTACCCCATTGAATGAGAGGCTAGACTCCCTCTGCCTATGTATGGGGGGGGGGGGGGGGGGGGGGGAGGACAAGTCCTGATTGTTGTTCGTGCCTTTGCACCAAACATTAGGTCAGACTCACCCTTTGTGGGGTCCTTGGAAGGGGTGCTGAAGAGCGCTCCTTCCAGAGACTCCCTTCTGTTCTGCTGGGGGACTTCAACATTCACATGGGCAATGACAGTGAGACCTGGAAAGGTGTGGTTAGGAGGAATGGCCCTGCCTCCCAGGTCTGAACCCAAGTGGTGTTTTGGTTTTGACTTCTGTGTTTATCATAAATTGTCCATAATGAACACCATGTTCAAGCATTAGGATGTCTATATATGCTCTTAGCACCAAGGTACCTTACGTTGCAGCCCGGTCGACTTTTTTACAGTTTCGTCTGACCTGCAGTCGCATGTCTTAGACACTGGGTGAAGAGAGGTGCAGAGTTGTCAACTGATCACTAGTTGGGAGTTGGCTGAGGGAGGATGCTGGTCAGACCTGGCAAGCCCAAACGTATTGTGAGGGTCTGCTGGGAGCATCTGGCAGGGTCTCTTGTCAGAAGGAGCTTTAGGTGGCTTGTGGGAGGTACTCGAAGAATATGGGGTACCAGGCTCTCTAATACTGGCTGTTAGGTCTCTGTAAGATCGGTGTCAGAGCTTGGTCCGCATTGCCGGCAGTAGGTCAATCTCGTATCCAGTGAGAGTCTCCACCAAGGCTGCCCTTTGTCACCAATTCTGTTCATAACTTTTATGGACAGGATGTCTAGGTGCAGCCAAGGTGCTGAGGGGATCTGTTTTGGTGGCCTAAGGAGCAGGTCTCTGCTCTTTGCAGACAATGTGGTCCTGTTGGCTTCATCAGACCGTGATCTCCAGCTTTCACTGAAGTGGTTCACAGCGTGAAATGGCTGGGATAAGAATCAGCATCTCCAAGTTCGAGACCATGGTTTTGAGCCGGAAAATGGTAGGTTGCCTCCGGGTCAGAAACAAGGTCGTTCCCCAAGTGGAGGAGATTATGTATCTCGAGGTCTTGTTCACTAATGAGGGGGAAATGAAGAGGGAGACAGATGGGTAGATTTGGTGCTGCGTCTACAGTGATGCAGATGCTGTACCAGTCTGTTGTGGTGAAGAGAGAGCTGAGTCGGAAGGCAAAGCTCTTGATTTATTCTTCTGTCAACGTTTCAACCCTCATCTATTTTCACAAGCTTTGTGTAGTGACCAAAACAACAAGATTGTGGGTACAAGCAGCTGAAATGAGTTATCTCCACAGAGTGTCTGGGCGTGAGAAGCTCGGTCAACTGGGAGGGTCTCTGAGTAGATCCACTGCTCCTCCGCAGAGAGGAGCCTGTTGAGGTGGCTGGGGGGCATCTAGTTAGGATGCTTCCCTGGTGAGGTGTTCCAGGCATGTCCAACTGGGAGGACGCCTAAGGGAAGATCCAGGAAATGCTGGAGGGACTATGTTTCTCGGCAGGCCTGGGAAGGCCTTAGGATTCCCCCAGAGGAGCTGGCCCAAGAGGCTGGGTAAAAGGAAGTCTGGGCTCTCAGCTTAGGCTGCTGCTACCGTGACCTGACTCTGGATACATGGAAGAAAATGGATGGATGGATGATTTGTGCTTTTTTTTAACCATTCTTCAATTAATTATGGCATTTGTAGCACACAGATTTTGGAAGCAAACCTTGTGGAAGCTGCCATGGAAGATTTTTTTTATATCTGGTCCTTCGAATGTAACCGTTTGGAAGTCTCCTCTGTAGTCGTAGTTGAAGAACGTCAACGTCTTTCCAGAGTCTGAAAGCAGACAGAATGTGGAACTGATGAGAAAAAGCTAAAGCTCTGATTCAAAACAAATCACACTTGGACACACATGAGCTGCACTAATTCAAACAAGTATAACAAACTCTCATCAAATATACTCTGAGGCAAAACAGATGCATTAAAGTCCATTTATCAAGTTTCTTACCACCAGTGTTGGGGAGAATACTTTGTAAATGTATTCAGCTACAGAATACTGAATACCTGCTTTAAAATGTATTTTGTAACGTATTCCGTTACTTTGCCTAATCCTGGTACTGTATTCTACTTGGAATACTTCCCCTTAAAAACAGCGTTTTAGTCTATTAAATGTATTGGTAGCTACTCCTACAGGAAAACAGAGGGTATACTGGGAAAAAATAAATTAAACAATTTAATTATTTTTGTTACTTTATTTATCAAAGTGTTAATAGATTATATTTCTTTTTCTGTAATAAAGTGAAAAAATGCTTGACCATAGCGCAGCATTACTGTCTAATATTGAAACAAAAGCAGACCCAGACGTCTGGTGCCAGTCCAATCAAGCAAGTCAGAAGTCAACGCTAAGTCTGGTTTGAGACACTGATGCTACAAACTCCCTTTAAGGACTGTTGCATAAAGTGAGTCTAACCAACCAACCAGCCAGCCAGCCCACTCACCCCACCAGCCAATCAACCAGCTAACCAGCCAGCCAGCCCACTCACCCCGACAGCCAACCAACCAGCTAACCAGCCAGCAAGCCCACTCACCCCACCAGCCAACCAACCAGCCAGCAAGCCCACTCACCCTGCCAACCAACCAACCAACCAACCAACCAACCAACCAACCAACCAACCAACCAGCCAGCCAGCAAGCCCACCAACCAACCATCCATCCATACCAACCAACAAACCAACCAACCAGCCAACCAACAAGCACAACAACCAAGCAACCAGCCAGCCAACAAGCACACTAACCAACCAATCAACCAACAAACCAACCAGCCAGCCAACAAGCACAACAACCAAGCAACCAGCCAGCCAACAAGCACACTAACCAACCAACCAGCCAGCCAGCCAGCCAGCAAGCCCACCAACCAACCAATCAACAAACCAATCAACCAACATCACTCACCCCACCAATCAACCAACCAACCAGCCAGCCAACCAACCAGACAGCCAGCCAGCCAGACAGCAAGCCCACTCACCCTGCCAACCAACCAGCCAACAAGCACACTAACCAGCCAGCCAAACAACCTTAATTCTGCACCTTTCCAACAGGCATAAATATCAATGATCTTCACAAAAAATTAAACTAAATAAAGTTATATTAATAATTCAGACATGCACATTCTTCTAATTGTTTCTGTGATGTTATCAGTCATGAGTTTCTGTTTTAATTTCTCATTTGGATTTCTAAACAAAGTCCGAATATTTTGAGGATTAAAAAGCAAAGGGTACATCAACAGAGCCTCTTGATTATAATAACAGCCAGTCCCATTTAGGGACGTTAGATAGAGTCTTCCACAAATAAAAATGACCAATGCAGCACCATCCATGAAGTTTTTGCAGTTTTCCTCTCCAAGCTTGTGAACTTTCTTTATTTATTGGAAAGAAAAGAAAAAAAGAAAAGAAAGAAAGAAGCAAAGTTGCAAAAATGTTATCCAGACTTACTGTCAAGGATTAGTCCCACCAACGGCTCATTGTTTTTGTTGAGAATTTCCCACAATGCAAAGGGTTCCTGCGGCGTCTCAGGGAGTAAACGGAGCATCATAGAAATGGTGTAGTCAGACGGTAAACCCTCAGGATGAAGGTAACTGGTACAGGGATGAACACACACACACACGCACGCACGCACACACACACACACACACACACACACACACACACACACACACGCACACACACCAGGGTTAGCTGTGCTTTAAAACCTTGCAGCCCCTGGATGTTTTAAAAGTGTCACCGTCTTTTTTCAGCGACTGCTCTGTGCTGCTGCACGCCGACTCTGAGCAGCCGCCTTTTTTGATCGCAGCAACGTTTGAGTAACTGTCTCCGAGCACTTCAGGTTTGGATCTCACCTTCAACTTTTCGCTCTGCTCATAGCTGACACTTTTCTAAAACGGTGCAATCACACAACAGGAGGGTGAAATTACAGCTTGTTGACAGCACAAACTGGAAAAAGCTCACAAAGTGACAACAGCATAGAAAAGACTTTACAAAGACTTTACAAGAAAAAAAAACACTAAAAGCTCAGTTTTACATTTCTTATAGACGAATGTTTGATGTTTCTAACTGAATTCAACATTGATCTTTAGATCAAAAAACTTCATGTGAATCAGTATAGTTTTTGTTCAAACAAGCAAATCTTCTGTAAATGAATTTAACTTGTAGGTAAAAAAATTAAATCTTTATGATCCCTACCACCAGACTGGCTTTCGTCTTTGTTGATATGGTTTTACACGAGCCTGAGTTGACTCATTTTTTCTGAATCGACTGCAGAGCGTCATCATGATGGCTCATTCAGAGAGGCTCGAAGTCTTCACCAAAACCAGGAGAAGAGCAATAGTTTTGTAAATCATGCGTTTATTAGAATTACATTAGATCTAATGAGAGCCACATAGGAATTCACCAGTCAGCCATAACAATATGACCAAGCACCTAAGATTAAATCCACATTTTCCCACCAAACAGCTGTGACAAGTTTGGACATGAAGAACATTTGAGGCCTTTCAGGGGTGTTTCAGGGTGTTTTCTGCAGGTAATTCAACAATCAGCTTGTTTTTAAGAGGTTGGAAGCTGAATGAACGTCAGTTAGTCTTGGTGAGCCGTTATGAGGTCAGCTGATGTTCTGCTCATGTGAGGGCAGATTGCTAAGAGAGAGTGGGAAGGTGTGTGTGGCAGTTTTGAAAAAAAAAAATACATTAAGTCAGGTGGTGTCGATTAATTTGACCTGAGGACTCCATCTTTGTTAGAGTCACATTGTTAGGCACACAGGAGTATCTGGAACACGGGAGGAGAAATTTGCAGGTAAAAGAACGAGATACCAGCTGGTCAGCTTTACCGTCTGCAGATTACAAAAACATCATAGTCACCAAATGTTTTTTATCAAGAGAGAAGCATAAATAGTGGAGCAATGTGGAGGTCAATCAACGATGGAGGTCTAATTGAAAACAAATTTAGTTTTTACGGCTAAAATTTTTCATCGGTTAAAGGAAGCAGAATTAAAAACAAAAACCCTTGGACAGGCTTTGTGCATGACATTCCTCCTTTACTCACATGGTGGGCTGTAACACCAGAGCGTCGCGATGCAACCTGTAGCAGGAAAAGCTGTTCAAGGAGCCAGGCTCCAGAGAAACTCCAGGTATGGTGCTGTACTCCTTCTCCACCAGGCCAAACTTCTCCATCATCCTGAAACCTGAATCAGCATCATCATCATCATCATGAAGAGCATCTCTCTGTGAAATCATTCCTGCCACATTAATTCCCAGTTCCACTGTTTGGGCCATCATGACTGTACTGGTCCAAGGGTTATTACAGACTTCCCCACAGATGGATCACTGAGACCGTTGTCTGGTAAATTAAACCTCTTACCTGCCATGGTGTTACCGCTCATCAATACAGATGGACAAGCTGGAGGTAGGAAAAGAGCAAATTAGTTAAAAGTCTGTTTTGAAGCCATTTTTTCCCTTCTGATTTGTGTTTTAAACATGCTACTCACTGGCAGTTGCAGCCTCACAGACAAAGGTGATGAGCTGCTCTTCTATTTTCTTCACAGCATCCAGATCATCCACAAAAAAGACGTGTCGGTCACTGGGTTTACTGGCAATGTTCACCAGCTCACCGTAGTCTGCATCCGCAAAGCCGATTGCAAAGATGATGTAGCCTGAAAACAGGATCATATAACAATATTCGATTCAAGTTTGGAGTCGGTGGCAAATATTTGTCTGATAGGAAACGATGTCAAAGTCATGAGTTTTACACGGTGGTTCAGTAACTACCACATATTTAATTACATGTTAATGAACGGGGAGTTAGATTATTATATCTGACCTGGACTGGATCAATACAGATAATTAATCCGTGTTAGAAAATTCAACCAAGCTAAAATCGTTTTGCTGTTAACAAAAGTCATAATCACCTTCCATTTGCATCTCTTTGGACACTTTGTTAACATCGTCTTGTGAACGTCCATCAGTCAGAACAACCAGGACTTTAGGAACGCCCCTTCTGGCTCCTGCTGCTGGTGTAAAAATGGACTCCTTCACATGTTTGATGGCTCGACCTACAAAAAATAACCCAAAAATCAACACGTTTAAGCATCTATACATGATTTAGACCAGTTTTGACAAAATGAAGTCACATTTGATCATTCTAATCATCCGTTCTTAAACACAGACACAGAAACTGAACTTCCTTTAGGTCAGTGAAGATGTTTCAGGTTTCATCCCTTTTTGGATCTGACTGATGACACAGAAACAACTAAACTGGTCCATCAGCCATTACCAGTTAACTTCACTCTTACAAACTCATTTACAGTTATGTATTTAGCATCATATAATAAAACGTAGGCATTAAAACCAGTATCATCATTTTTGCTGATTGCTGTTTTAATCGGATTTAATAATTTTCTCCTCTAAAAGATGTTAATATAATCAGGAAATAACCACAGACTGTTGGTTACCATGAAAAATATATGCAAAACATACACCGCCCGGCAAAAACCAAAAACCAAACAACAACTGGATTTAACTAAGCCAACAGGTAGGAGCCTCCTATTGGATAATGACTGCATGGGTGATGATCTTTCAGCTGCAACAAGTTATTTAACCCAACTGGTGCAATGAGTTGCTTCTCATTTCTTCAACAACCATGTGGAAAGACACATCCGGTGGTCGTGGAAAAGATGTTAGTCTGTGTGAGAAGGGTCACATCACTGGCATGCATCAAGCAGAGAAAACATCTAAGGAGATGCAGAAACGACTAAAATTGGGTTCAGAACTGTCCAACGCATTATTAAAACCTGGTGTGATGAGTCCAGATGGACCCTGTTCCAGAGTGATGGGTGCATCAGGGTAAGAAGAGAGGCAGATGAAGTGATGCACCCATCATGCCTAGTGTCTACTGTACAAGCCTGTGGGGGCGGGGCTATGATCTGGGGTTGCTGCAGGTGGTCAGGTCTAGGTTCAGCAACAGGATGTGCTCCAAGAATGAGGTCAGCTGACTACCTGAATCTACTGAATGACCAGGTTATTCCATCTTCCCTGATGGCACGGCCAGATTCCAAGATGACAATGCCAGGATTCATGGGGCTCAAATAGTGAAAGAGTGGTTCAGGGAGCATGAGACATCATTTTCACACATGGATTGGCCACCACAGAGTCCAGACCTAACCCCATTGAGAATCTTTGGGATGTGCTGGAGAAGGCTTTGTGCAGCGGTCAGACTCTACCATCATCAATGCAAGATCTTGGTGACACATTAATGCAACAATCGATGGAAATAAATCTGGTGACATTGCAGAAGCTTATTGAAGCAATGCCACAGCGAATGTGTGCTGTAATCAAAGATAAAGGTGATCCAACGAAATATTACAGTGTGACCTTTTCTTTGGTTGGGCAGTGTATAACTTTCATCTAAACTTGAATGCATGAGCAATGAAAGTGTAAGTATCTACTTACTCAAACTCATGCTCAAGAGAGAAAGCACAAGTACAAACTCATAGTTGGTGGAATATTATAGATTAGAGTCTATAAAAAATGAGCAAAATCCTTTATGGTCTTTTAAACTGAGAAATTAGCTAAATGAATCATTGGAAACTACATTTAGTACTTTCTAATGTTATCTTGGTCTGAGAAAAAAAGTTTTTTTTGCTGATCTAAAACATTTTAGTGTGACAAGAAATCTAAGGGGGCAAATACTTTTTCACAGCGCTGTGTCACAAAGTGCAGTCTTCAGTGGTGCAAGAATTAAAGTTACATTCAAAGTTTAGACTGTGTTGTATGATCACCTGCTAATAGACCCATCAGTCAATAAAATAACTGTTTTCAAAAGTTAAAAACTCTTTTGAATCGGCCTCTTTGGTGATGCTTAAACCGTATCTGAATGGGTTTTTGTAAAATATATTTTTGTTAAATTCAGAAAACTTGCAGCTAGTTTGACGAGTGGAGAGAATCTCTCTGTGCTGCTGTCTAGAACCACAGCATTCAGAAACCTGGACTCTGACCAGATGATGGATGGTTTTTATTATAAAAGTACGTTTTGTCACCAAAAATAGGAGCAGAAATGAAGTACTTGATCTAAAACTTTACACTGCTAATCCAAGTGAATGAGTAAGCTCTTTATGCTCGGGTCACTTTGATGTAATGTCAGTATTTGCATTTTGTCTCTGATAATTTGTTTAACATGTTCATAAGGTCGCATCGCTAATCCTTACCTGACCTCTTCATAATCAATCAAAACGTCATCCTCTAAACTCCCTAACTGTGTAAATGCCCCAGGAAACAGAGGTCAACACAAGAATGACCAGTTTAATGAATTACCAGTGTGTGAATCACGTCTTTGTCGCTCAGTCTGAAATGAAAACCAAACTCTCAGTCAATAAAATCATACGCCTTTCTTTCTCGTTTCTTTTTTAATCAAGATGTCAGCGGTGACAAATGATAGAGTGCTTGTTCTGTAAAATGTTGTGATGTCAGATATCTGTGAGCGGTACATCTGTTCTCTCGCTGTCCTCTGATCATGATGGGCAACTCTGGAATTACAACAGCTAGCCAAGCATGAAGGGACACACCAGACAAGATAGCACAAAGAAAAAAAAGGAGCGTAGGGATGGTAGACGGAGGATGACGAGGGTTAAGAACAGAGGGATTGGATGGCTAGAAAAAAATAAAGAGAATGAAAGTCTGGGAAAGGGAAAACAGAGTTGTGTAAAGTCCATGATCCGGTTCAGCGAGTGTGAAGTAAAACGAGCCTTTGTGACAGCGTAAGTCTCATTTAAGAATAAACACATCTGACTAAATAATACAGCTTTATGTTTATCAGCATAAACTCAAATACACAAAAGTGACTAAAAGAAAAAAATACAGTAAAAACTAGGGATGTAACGATTCACTCAAGCCACGATTCGATTCAATTGCCAATTTTAAGGTCACAATTCCGATTTTTTACGATTTTTCACAACAAAATGTATTTCAGTTATTTTATGGCAAAATAAATTCTTTTTTACAATTGCCCTTTAGTCCTTGTTTCAAATTGTAACTTTCTATTGTCTCACTAACAAAACGTAACATTGAACAAAGTAATATCGGTAATTAAAGATGATATGGATATGATCACAAATCTTTTTATGCTCAAAAAAGGTTTTATTTATTTTGAATGTCATCTGCATTTATGTCTCTGGCAGTGTGGTGTGAATCGATTTTCTTTTTTCTACAACGATGGATATTTAAACTAGTTTGAACCGATTTTAAATCGATTCTCAAAGCATCGTTACAACCCTAGTAAAAACTCACCATCAGTAATGTGATATAAACATAAAAAAATATGGGTACAACTTTACAATAAGGCTTCCCTTATAAAATGACTAATCAATAATTTAAAGATTAGCTATTAATTAATCTGTAGCACTTTATTATTCATTATAAATAAGTGTTTATTATGCATTAATAAAGGGTGAGAAAGCAACTAAACTGAATGGTTTTCTGCCAGATAGTGAGCCAATTCTGTTCCCCTTATATACTTAACCTAGACGTGTTATATAAAACATTTCTAAGTTACTACCTTGTAAGCACAATGAGCACGTGTAAACAACACTTTTAGTGCAGAATAGTTTACTTTATTGCTATTCACTTGTCACAGCAGCACCATCACTCAAAGGGTAATTAGAAGAAAGATAAAAACAAGGATACATGTATATACACATAGGCAGTAATCTAGTATTGAAATCTTAGATCACTAAAAACCACACATAAAAGATTAAAACTAACTTGATACCAGCACTATGCAGCATACTGTAAGAGACACAGACAACAATGTGAATCCGGTATTGCACAAGTATAGAACACATGAATATAGCATTGGTGTTATTGTGTACCAGGATGATACCAGTACAGCTTAAACTGAGGAGTTACACACTCTTACAGCAGAGGGGATGAAAGATCTACGATAGCGCTCAGTTTTACATCTGGGATGTCTCAGTCTACCTCTGGAGGAGCTGTCCATGATCTCCACAGTGGAGTTCAGTGGATGGGAGGGGTTTATGAAGATCATTATGTTTCAAAATGGCCGAACTTGTAGCTCTGTTGTGTGTCTGTACAATGCCATGTGGGCTTGAAGATTGGATGTGAGTGTGTGTGCAGTAAAATGTGAGCTTGAACATTTGAGGTGTGTGTGTGTGTGCAGTACAATGTGAGAAGCTGCACAATAACACCTGTAAACTTGTAAAGAAAAATATGTACTTGTAATAAAAACTCACATGCATGTGAAATAAAATAAACTTGTGTGTAGCATTTTTCAGCTACAACTCTATGAACACAAGTCTACAGATCTGTTTCTGCACATGCTCAGCTTTAATTTCACAAGTGTACAACTCTCCTCGCGCACGGATGCCTTTTGAAACACTTGTTGCGCTGTGTTTGTTTCAAAAAGCAGCTGAGCCTATCAGAGGTGAGAGCGGAGCGGGGTGAGGAGGGGGCGAGGGCGGGGAACAGAATCGACCAATCAGTGAGCGCTACGGTTCTCCCCTATTCAGCTCAGCTAGCTTTAGTTAACACTCTGGGTAAGTTCATTTTCAGTGACTTTTTAACCTTTATTTAACTCATTTCATCTTCTTTTTGGACTTGTAAAGTGACAATAACACGACAGAACGTCACGCTATTTGTACCATTAGTATGGAGTTAATATAAGATGATAGTACTAATGCTTTGTCTGGCTAATGCTAACACGGCCTGTTATGCTAGGCTAGCGGACATCCTGGCCTCTCTATCAGTTGCTTAGCATAATAGTCACTGCAGTGCTTTGTTGTTCTTTTTAACTAGACTTAAAACAGTCAGAGCTGCCTACACCCCATCTACAACTATTGAAGTGACTGTGTGTATTTTCCCTGGCGATAGGGGGCAGTACTTACCTAAATCATTGCAAATAAGCTGTATTTTTGTGTTCAAGTAAGACCTTACCAACGGATGGCCATTAGAGTCATAAATCCCTGGGAGTGCAACCTCCAGCAAAATGACTAAGACATCAGACTCCCTTCCATCACTGGCAGCAAGTGAAGAGGTAAATGTTTAAAACGACCACGTTTATGAATGGGGAAAGTTTTGTAACCGCTTGTTAAAAATCAGTAAATGTGTTTTGTCCTCACGGGCTACCGTAGAAGGAAACATGGCATCTAATATTGCGTCGATCAGAGTCTTAGACCCATAGAAATCATACATATTGCTAGATGCCTTACCCGCGCTGTTCGTCCATTGGACGAACGTCCCTACGCAGCGGCCATCTTACTTCGGACAGCTGCCTCCTTTCGTAACATTGGTGTCAATGGTGAATGTACTATTTAAATAACTCTAACTTGATCAATTTTCAACCAATTTTCAAACGGTTTGATTTGTTATAAACGCCAGAGATGTGGCTGTGAAATATGACGGATTTGGCCCGTTAATTTAAAAATGTGCAAGTATGTCGTCTCAAGCCTATGTGCTATAAGGTTTGTAATAATGCAACCCGCTTGTAAATCCGTTAATATTTAATCGAGTTAAGAGTGTTTTTGTTTAAGTTGTTCACTCACCTTCCATCTGCTACCATTGAGAACAGAACGCAAACTGTCCAAAGTAAGATGGCCGCCGTGTAGGGACGCTGTCGACTCCCAGTTAAGGCATCTAGCAATAAATATGACATCTATGCTTAGACCCGCTCCTGTGTATTTTAGACCAGATTTTTATGGTTATATGTTACGATGCCAATATTTTTTAACAACTGGGCATCATTTAATTCATTTTCAACAACATTTCGATGGATATTTCCAGAGATTAACGGTAAAAACTACAAATTGTCACCTTAAAGGGAGCCTTATTGTAAATAAATACTACACAGTTTAAGTTTAGCTATAAGGCTCAACAAATGTTTATTAGTCATAAAGAAATTGTGACATAGTGACACTTTACCTGTAAGACTCGATTTGATAGTTGGGGATATTTAAATACTAAAAAATGTATTTACACATGATCATTGTACTTACAAGGCAGTAACTTAGTCGGAAATGTTTAAAGCTGTTAGGGCGAATCTGCAAACAAGCTAGGTTTTGAATGCAAACACGGTCACGGAACACTCACTCCTCCCCTCGGGTATCTTCATTGATTCGCCTCCACCGGAACCGGAAACACGCATTGCCAGAAGAAACAAGACCGCGCTAAACACCAGTCACCGTTTTCTAGGTCCAAACATCTTTTGTTGTCCGTGACTTCAAATGCTGTTTTTTCTTTTTGGGACTCTGGAAGTTTGTCCTAAATTGAAGTGGTAGCAGCCGGCTGTTACTCCTTCTCTGATGTTATTGAGCGGAGAACCTCTCACACCAGTGGTGTTCTGGTGATAAATATGCAAGTGCGTTATCAGTGTTTGCGAAAACTTTTCAGCCACGCCTGCCAAACTGGCAGACGTGAGAGCGTCTCACGCAGGACATTTTTGATCCACGTAGGACAATGTCCTCGCGGGCTTCAGATTTGTATCTATTTAACAGTGGGTATTGTCTGACCTTTACATATTATACATATTTTTATTGTGACAATAATCTGTTGACATAATTTGAAAAAAGAACCATCAATGTGATTTTCTGCCAAATTCATAAAATGAGGATTAACAGAATTTATCAGGAAATTATTAGAGATCATATAATTATTATAAAATATTATGAAACACCAGAAACAACATATTATATATGAAAGTATTTCTAAATATTGTAATGATCCATAAGGGCCTTTTGTGACTGATGCTGTAGCCTGATGTTACTGTTCCTTTAAGAGACGCTGTGGCTGGTTGAGGTGAAACTGGAAGTTGGAGATGCGGGTTTATTTCAGCTGTTTGTTAAACTACTCTAATAAACTGCTGTAAAGGACAAAATGTCATTCTGTCTGACGATTTAGTTCATCACAAATATCACAATATAAAGAAATGATCTTTTTCTTGGGGGGGTAGGGGGGTGTCACTGTGCCGTGGTCCCCGAAATGCCTAGAAACGGCCCTGGGTGTGGGACTGAGTTTTGAAGGTGATCTGAATTGTATCAAATAAATAAATATTACATGCTTATAAGTTATTATTATTATAAAATTACAAACGTGTAGTGGATATATCTGCCTACATTTTCCTTTTCAAACACTGTTTTGTTTTTTTATGCGACTATTTTCCTGTCCTGTTTGTCTCTTAGCTGCATCTCCTCCCAGTCCTCCAGAAAAACTGCTGTCTGGCTTCTTACTTTTCAACTCACAAGTTACTTTTGAAATTAGCACATCAAAAAGATGCCTCGACCGCAAAAATAGCGGAATGTGAGCAGCGCGGCCGCACCAGTGAGGAGACGTTACCGATGCACGGGAGATGATCTCTGCAGCAGCGGAGCGCGTCAGGCACAAATGAAAGACAGAAAATATGAGCAAACATGAACGATCGTGTGTTAATTATGTTTTTTTTTTGTGGCGCCACTTTGAGAATGTTTCTGTGGCCGTGCGCAGGACGCAGCTGCCCGGCGGTGCGCATCAGTAATCAGCGCTCTGCCGCTCTCCATCCTCTCTGCCCCAATAGAAGACCCGCTACGCTGAGAGCCCAAATAAATAATGTAATATATGTAGAAACTAGATCTTTTGAGGGGGAAGCCAACAAACAGTCTGCGGTTTTCAGGAAGTTTATTTTATTTTGGCACGTTCAGAGAAGACGCACGGCGTCGGTCATAATGTCCGACGATTTAAAGTTTTTCGTCGGACATTATTAAATCACGTCGGTAATGTCCGACTGTCCGACGTGTTTTCGCAAACACTGGTGTTATGAATGGAGGACCCAGGGAAGTGCGGTGGTTCGGGGAGACCGACAACCAATAGTTGCTTTCGGTCCGAGCCGTGTTATTGGTGGAGGTTTTTAGACAAATGCGATAGAACCATTTTATTATTTTATTTGTTTTTATTGTATGTCCACAATATATTTATAGCTATACTATTTTAGAACATTGTTAAGAGACATGGAAAAAATATTTTAAGCTAATTTGTTTTCCAAATTTGCAGCTTTAATACATAACTTCTAAATGAAATATAGATGAACATATATAGCTCACTATTTGGCAAGAAACTCGTCAGTCTTGTCTCATTGATTAGTGCATAATAAACACTTATTAATGATTTATGACATGTTAGATTAATTAATAACATATCTATAAACTATTTATTAGACATTAATAAGGGGAGGCTTATTGTAAAGTGGTGCCCAAATATGCTCTGAAATGATTTAGTTAAGCAGTGTGAAACTGTGTGTGTGCACATTAAAACACACAGAGTCCAGAGAATCCACCTTCATATCAGGAAGAGAAAAACAGTTCATCACTTGCATAATATACAGTCAAACAGAGTCAATGATGAGTGCAATTATTCATGCAGAGTGTGAAAATGTCAAAACATGCACTCACATAGAGTGAATGTGCAGGAAAGTGGACTAAACGTCCATTAAACGAGCCAGTTAGAGGCTCACTAATACCCCGATGAATAAATTCATGGTGAAACTTCAGAAACTGCGTGAATCTTTAAAATGCTCCTCCAGCACATTTGTCTGAGTTCTGATAGTAAAAACAGACAGTGAAGTCTCTAAAGAGGCAGCTTCCGTTTCGTACCGTTTATAGAACTAATAGAGGAAAGAGAATTATAAATAGCATTCTGCCACGAGGGCAAGAAATCTCTTCTCTTCAGGAAAACTCCACCGCTGTTACAACAGTATGAGCTCTGCAGCCAGGACCCAGGTGTGAAGAAGCAGGTGTGGTATGAATGTAAACAGAGCGTAAACTAACCCTAACCCTAAGTTTCACGTGTAGCATCAGAGTGAAAGTTGATGAAAAAAGGACTTAGTCATCACACTCAGGAAGAAAATTCAATTACCATATCATACGATAACAGAAAGGAGACAATAAACATAAGAGAACTAACAAATACAAATTTAAAAAGGTGTTAGAGTATAATGGGTTCCTTTAGGCTATTAGAATATAGGAGCCAGGGGAAAAGCTACAGTTTTGATTATTTTAACTGATTCAACTCCATCCAACAATGTTTAGAGAACTAAACACACTCAGATCAGGGATGTGTGTCACCATAAAAATAATAAATATGGGAACTGTTACATAAAGTAAAAAATAGACGATGCAACATTATTTTATGTTTGAAATGTAATGTCTACATAATTCCTGTACATTACTTTTACAATCAAAGCTGCTGTTTTCTCAAACTGAGGCATGAGAGGGAAGGTGGAGATGGGCGGAGCCTCAGAGAGAGTCATTGGAGAGCACAAATGGGCCTATTTCATAGTGGACAATGTTTCACTTTCAGAAATAGGGACGTGTGTCTTTATAGACGGGATGCATGTTTTTTAAGGCAGTGTCTCCAATGCAGAAGCAAAAATCACTAACAAATGTAATAAAGCCCACAAAGTAGGTGAAGACTAGAGAAAACAATCCTAAACAGCAGAAGACTGAAATATCTGAACATATTTTAAAAAACTGAACAGCTGAAATGTGCAAACAGCTCACATTTGAGTAGGAATAGTTTAAAAGTTACATTTTCACAAGAAGTTGAACTGTGAACTTAGCAGGATATGCTCAATTCTGAAACAGAGCTGAACAGGTCTAAGAACTGAAGTGAAGTTGACTCAAATTGTCAAAGTTAGCAGAATGTATTGGAAAAAGATGAAGTTTTAGTAGAAAACACCACTATCACACTTAAAAGTAGATGAAAACAGGTTAAAAAAGTCTTAAACAGCATAAAGCATGAACCTCTGAACTTAGTTTAAAAACTGGCTGACATTTTAGCAGAAATAGTTGAAGTGTCACTATAAGTGTCCAATTAGGAGAATTTAGGTGAAATTTTGCACATCAGACTCCCGGCCGGGCCGGTCAAGTGGAGACAAGCGCACGTCAGGAACTTCCTGTAAATTTACCCCGCAGTTCCGATAAAGGAAACACACCTAGTGTGACGTAGCTCTGTCAGACTTTTCTAATCCTAGAGTTTCACCGTCTGTTTTCTATCAGAAGCTAACGCAGGAGATAGGTGGAGGAGACTATTTTCATGTTCAGCCTGCATGAAGAACTCAGAGTGACTGATTAGAATCAGAAATACGATTTAAAAACCGTTTTTTCAGTGGTCCACACCTTTAAATAGTTTACTAAGTTCTCTGAAAAGGTGAGAAACTCTTTGTTGATAACAAACTGGAACAGCTGCTGCACAAGTAGCTTTGTATTGTTGTGACAAAACCAAAGAGCTCTTTATTGATTTTTGGAAGAAACACCATCCTCTTAGCCCCTGTGTGACTAAAGAAAGACTAGTCTCAGTATTGCAGCAGTATAAATACCTGAGAACCTTTGGGAAAGATTCATTTTGACTCAAAACAAACAGAACGTGTAAAAAACGTAAATCAGCATTTTGAGAAAGCAGCAGTTTGATTAATGTCTATGAAATGTTTTTATTCTCTTTTACGTCGTTTTTCATAACTTTGTATTGAAATCTCAGGCTTGAAAAAAAGTGACTAAAACATTTGGAGAGTCTGTGCTGTTAAAGCACTTGAGTTGGTCTTTAGAACCTGAACTATTCATATAAACAGAGGTTCATTTCAGAGGCTCGGAGCAACGTTTCTGATCCTCTTCATCCCACTGCAACCTGAGTTCCAGCTGCTTTTCTGGTTTTCCACCCAAACACAGCGCCAATGGGTACAGACAGGTTTTTGACCCGTCGGCTGCCGTGTCTCTGAATAAGCCTGTGTCATGATACTCTCCTCTCATACTGGACATCGTTTAGAACACAATATACAGTGGGTACAGAAAAGAATCACCCCCTTTGAAAGACTTTAATCCCTTTATTTTACAGCCTGAAATGGAAACACAAACAAAAAATATCTGTTACCAACTTTAATTATCCAATGCAACCTTTAACATTCACTGACAAAAGTACTTTAAAACTCGGTCAGGGTACGTAACCATCATTTCCTTAGCAGACCACCTGAACTTTCCACCTGTGATCAATTGTGATCTTTTTGATTATTGAAGCATAAAAACTGCTGTTCCTGCAGCATTCTCTTGCTTGGTAGCCCAACTGACAGCAAACAACTGACTATGGGTGGCAAGCCACTTTCAAAAGATCTCAGAGACAAAGCTGTGGACGGACGTAAGGAAAGAGATGGATACAAAAACGATTTTATGAATCATTTTATCCCTTCATCAATCCTCAAGAGCACAGAAAAGTCTTCAATAAAGAAGTGGCGCAACTAGGACCCTCCCTGGATTTGGTCGTCCCTCCAAACTGGATGTAAGAGTAAGAAACTGGTGAGAGGCTACCAGCAGGCCGATGCCACTCTGAAGGCGTTACAGGACTTTATGGCAAAGAGCGGTCATTTGGTGCATTTGACAACTATTTCATAAGCGCTTCACAGATGTGGCTTGTTTGGGAGGGTTGCAAAGAAAAAGCCACTTCTCAAGAGAGGCCACACTAAAGCTGGTTTGAGCTTCGCCAGAATGCACCGTGATGATTCTGAAGCCAAATGGAAAAAGGTCTGATGGCCAGATGAGACCAAAACTGAACAATATGGCCTCAACACCAAATGATACACTTGGTGTAAAGCCAACGCAGCTCACCATCCACAGCACACCATACCTACAGTAAAGCATGGAGGTGGCAGCATCCTGGTGTGGGGGTGTTTCTCTGCTTCAGAGACTGGGGCTCTCGTTAGGGTAGAAGGAAACATGGTTGGGGGGGAAGTACTGTCACATTCTTGAAGAAAACCTGCTATCCTCTGGCAGAAAGTTGAAGATGGGCAGAAGATTCACCTTTCAACATGACAAAGATCCAAAGCACACAGAAAACATCCTCATGTGGTCCAGACCTAAATCCATTAAAAATCTGTGGAGAGATTTGAAGATTGCAGCTCACCAACGCCTACCATCCAATCTGACCCAACATGAACGGTTCTGTAAAGATGAGGGATACGTGGGCAAAGTTGATAGAGATCAGACTTAAGGCTGTTATTAAAGCAAAAGGTGCTTCAACTAAATATTGACATTAGCTACATTTACATGGGCACAAGTAATCGGAATGAATGCCCCTTCAGATAGAAAATTCTTCATGTAAACATGTCAATCGGAATATTCTGATCCGATACGCCCGATTGAGAGAGGTGGTTTTGTCTGATCATCATTCCGATTGACGTCCATGTACACACCCATTCTGATTGTTGGAGTAAATTAACGCCCACTGCGCATGTGTGCAACTTCAGCGTGACGTCTTTCCGCCTTTGCAGACGCTCAGGACAAGTTGAAAACATGGTGGGAGGTAAACAGAAGTGGTCTGTTGCGACACTATTTTTTTACTGGAAACACTACGGGAGCTCAATATTATTGAACGTCTCGATGGCCGAACGGCTAGAAATGCTGAGTTACTCACTCAAGTGCATCTGAAGATGCAGGAAGTGGGAATTCACCGAAGTATCGACCAAATCAACAACCGCTGGAAAAGTTTGACAACGAACAAAGCTAGAGAATAAGAAAATAAAATGCGATGGAAAAGACGTGCGGACAAGATGGCGTTTGTTTACAACTCTGACAACCTATTTAATCTGATTGAATGCTTGGTGCGTGTATACTCACGGCATGATCGGATCATTTCAGTTAGTGTCCATGTAAACAGAGGTTTGGGATTTCCAATCAACCAAGGTTTGAATCGGATGGGGGAAATTTGGCTCATAGCTACTGAGGGGTAATCCTATATTCATCTCAGAATGTCTTGTTTTTTATTTATTTTATTTTTCTGAACTGTAACTGTGATAACTTTTCAGCTGGATGTTAGGTTGCATTAGATAAGTAAAGCTGGTAAAAGATAATATTTTTGTGTTTCCATTCAAGGACGTAAAGGAAACAAAATGAAAGTCTTTTAAAGGGGGTGATTCTTTTCTAAACCCTCCGTGTTCTGAATTACCAGTATTAGCACTAGTACATTTAATATACATTACATATAATTACCTGTTTAGAACGTTGTACCTGGATTTATTGGAATTATTTTGTCAACAAGTCAAATTAAATTTGAACGATCCTCTCTACTCCAACCTGTTTTGGTGTTTCCTCCCTTGTATCGGATCTTCTGAATCGCTTCCAGGAGGGCTTCCTTGTTGCCATGGGAACTCAGCTGGAACTCTGTCCGAGCATCGTCGCTGAACTGAGCGACGGCCACCTGAAGGGAAACGGAGACGGTGAAGTTAGTTTTGAGTCTGTGACAAACTGAATTACTCAGAGATCAATCCTCATTCGCCGAAGCCACTTTGGTTTTTTAAATGCGCTGTAAAATTGAGCTAATATGATTCTCACGTACTTAAACTCTTGCCAGAAAATTTATCCGTTTTTTTTAGCATTCAAAACAAACAGCAAGAGGCCAAATTACTTTTTCTGAATTATAAAAAACTAAAAGAAAAGAGCAGCAGTGGCTCGTTAAACCTGGTGCTAAGTTAGTGAGATTCCTAACAAGTCTCATATCTACATATGAATAAATCAAAATATCCTGTCCTGAAGTTCAAACTTTCAAACTGAAGCCGTGATAAATCTAATTACGCTCTGTAAGAGAGACACACAACTATCATCACTAATGGTGCAGTCTACAGGTCTATTCACCAGCCAACTCTCTCTTTAGTCTGCGGCCAACTTTCTCATTTTATAGTCTGTCTTCTGCCGCTGTAGCCTGCTGCTAGAGGGCTTTCAGAGAACCGCGAGGGCAGCAAAGTGCTTAGCAGCAGACATTACACAAATGAAACAAAAAGGTTTAGCAAGCACCTCTGCGGTGTGACAAATGAACCAGCAGAGGTCTGCTGACAGAGTGGAGGCCACGCAGGAAAGAGGCTAAAGAATAAATCACTTCACCCTGACAGAGGGGAAGAAACTGCCCCAAGTTAGTGGCTGACTATACTATTGATAACTCTAATATATAACAAACAGTATAAATCAGTGGAAATGGTCAAAACTGCGGTAACACGGCTCAGAGAGGGCCTATAAAGCATTCGCCTCTGCTCGAACCACTTAATGTTTATTCCAGTTTTGAATACATCTAGCCTTAACTTATTAAAACCACCTTTCACGCAGGAGAGGTAATGTTTCCTGGCAAAGACGACGGTGGAAGCAAATGAGCAGCGCTAATCGAATACAGCTCAGCAACAAAAAGTCCCTGCAAAGAGTAAAGATTGACTCACTATAAAGTTCCTCCTCTTCCCTAAACTTTTCAGTAAAGCTGTGGCCAGCTGATTTCTCAGGGGGACAGACAACTGAATAAATGTATATTGGGTTAAAAATAGCAATGCTGGAATGCAAAATAAAACCATAACTAATACCCTCTCCAAAAAATGGTCAAAAGAAATATAAAAAAAATCCAAGAGTCACTCAATCTAAGAAAAAATGAGCTTTTTTGTTTTTAAAGTTTAGTAATGGCAAAGGCAAGAAAGCAAAATAAATAAATAACATTTTATAAAAGCAGAGCACATATGAGTTTAAACCTGTCTTTATTTGGACATTTTCTACCAAATTTAAAGTTTGGTTTGAGCAGTATCAGTAAAGCTAAAAGCAAAGATATTCTTATTCTTTTAGTGAGCAGATAGGAAAGAAACTGATGAAAGATTAAACAGGATGAGAAAGTTGGTTTTAAAGGTGACATATAATGACTTTTTTATTAAGTTATAATAGTTTTATGGTTGATAGAAAACATGTTTATGGTGTTCTTTGCACAAATCCTTCTCATAAAGTGTTTTCAGCAATTTTGTTCTTGACATTTCCAGAATGAGCCATTTCAGGGCTCTGTCACTCTAAAGCCTCTTTTATAAGACACACCGTGCCGGCAAATCAGCGTAATATTACCGCAACATGTTTCTTATGAACGCGCCATGGCAGCATCACGTTGCGGGAATTTTGCGGCATTCGTGCCGCCACGCTTGGTAGTAATATTGCGGTAATATTGCAGCTTCGCCGGTCTTATAAACGCACATTAAGCCTAGGCGCAACAGAGGGAGGTGTCATGACCACACGATGAATTAAAGCTGAGCTCCGGGCGGGAACTATATTAAAAATGAAAGTAAACACGCGCTTAAGTTTCACGTTTGTGAACAGAATCAGCTGAGATGATTAACTGGAGCGATGCGGAGCTCCGGGAGCTTCTCTCCGTTAGATCTGCAGCTCAGATCATCTGACAGCTCACAGGGATGGTGGAGGACACACACCTGTAGCTGGTTGTTAAAATAAAAACTTAAGGAGCGCTGCTTCGATCGCAATAAAAAGCAAGTTATGTCCAAAATACACGGAAGTCCGCGACAGCGTAGAGACCGCCCCCAGACCTCCTTTTTGCCGCCATCGCGTAATCTTTTATAAAACTGACATGATTGCGCAACATTACCGCCACGGTCTGAGCTCTTATAAACGACCTAACGCTCCCTGATGCCGCATCGGCGTTGCGGCAAATTGGCGGCATTGTTTTATAAAAGAGGCTTAAGAAAACAAGCTGAAGCTGGCCACGCCCACTCATCCCCCACACAGGCTCCTTTAGAAGCTCCAGTATCCAGGAGGGGTTCCTCCAGCAGCAGCTCTCTCTTGCACATGAGAGGGGGTTCTATTCTAATTTCCCCATTTGTGATGTCACAAACAGAGACTTTCTGAAATGGCTTGTTTTAGGCACATAATTCCTAAAAACTTTTTATTATTTGGCTTTTTAAAGAGTTAGAGTAGGTCGTGTTTATTCTGTGTATTTTATTTTCTCTAGCTGCAACTGTCTGGATGTGACAGTTTTTATTTTTATTTATTTTTAATCTCTCTTTTTACGTTCTTTTTAATGATTTTGTTTTTAATTGTCTGTGGTTGATGTGTTTTTACTGTGTCATGTACAGCACTTTGGGCATGGCTAATGTAAGAAAGTGCTTTATAAATAAAGGCTGATGATGATGATGATGATGAAAAACCAAACACTGGCAGGAAACAGATTGACAGATTTTATTTATAGAGGCAGTAGAGACCCACATGGCAGCACAAAAGGTGAGCTCTGTATAATATGTCCCCGTTGAAGATAATATTTTGGATAACTTGCTGGTGACATCAGTGAAGATTCAGCCATGCTCTCAACCAACACGTGTGTGCACGCATATTCAACATTCATTTGTAGACTCCATTTTTCAAGTATATGAACTTTAGGATCATATTAAGATGTGTTACTGTGTAATTACTGCCTTGCTCTTTGTAAATAGCTTTTTGAAAGGCCTTAGTTTAAAGATATGAAGTTAATGTTCTACAAAACTGATGAGTTAGTTCAAACGTAGTCAAGACCATCTTTAAACAACTCCAATCTGCAGTTCTGTAATTTTACCATCAGGCATGGAAAAAATAAAACTTTAGAAATAAGCTGAATGACTGACCTGGGTGCCGTCTGGTCCGATCAGATCCAACGATCCCATGGTGCTGTACAGAAAACGAGTGATCTTCATAAAGTTGTCATCTCCGATGGACCAGGAGCCATCCACCAGGAACACCAGGTCAGCCTTGGCCTCCTTACACACTACGCATTCAGAAAAGACTCAAATGAATTCAGCTCATTATTTCGTCTCTGGGTTTAAAAAGTAATTTCAATGAAAGTTAGTGGAGGACAAAGCATAAGAGGAATATTAACTGGCTGCCTAATAGAGTCACAGTCTGAGTAAATATTCGAAGGATGACGCACTGCAAACACATATCTGATAGAAAAGGATAAATATCCAAAACTTAGGTCTTCTGAGCTGTGTAAACTTTGTAGGGTTCAAAAAACGAGATATGGTGCAAGTGCAGATTAAAGCTCAGAAAAAGGCTCAGCCTGAGGTGGGATGTGTTTCTGGTGTTCTCTTGATGCTTGGTCTGAGTCCTGCAGTGACTTCTCTGTCTGCTTTTACTCTTCTCAAGTTTCTCAATGACTCCCAGTAGCCACATCAATGCAGCTGTAAAGCTGTTTAGGGGTTTTAAAGACTTTTCAAGCTCTAAATCAAAAAATTCCAGGCCTTGTTTATGACTCCACCGGCCTATATGAATTTCATGAAAAATGATAGTAATTCTTAAGGAGCATAGGAGGTGAGGACAGCAGAAGAGAGGGATACAGAATCTCTTCTTTAAATCCAGACTGCTACCATCGGTATTGAAAAATCTAACAATGTCTCTCTTTATTTCACTCTCTGTTTACGCGCTGCAGCCATGACTCTATGCTGCTTTTGTTGTTCCTCTTTCTACAGAAAACCAACTCTTTGCTGTTATTTTCCTTCTCTTGTCCTAAGCAAAGGTTGCCTGTCATTTCAGATGGAGGCACTGGTTTGACAAAGGTCAACAACTTAAACAAATGCTTTGAGATGAGATCAGCAGGTGTGTCAGTTCACATCTGAGGACCTCATGTTGCAGAGCGACCTTTTATCAGAGGAGCAGGAAGAGGATTGTCGTGGTAGGAGGGCGAGAGTTAAAAAAAATAAAATCAATTTGCTTTCTTAAATTCACTCAGTTACAATTCACAGTTTATGTATATATTTCAACAAATAATCATGAAGAAAATACAACTTATTAGGGTATTGCTAATTTTTTACCAATTAAAGCTGATAAAGTGAATCTACAGAACAAGCTAGGTTTTGAATGCAAACAAAGTCACGTAACACCCCTCCCCTCGGGTATGTTCCCTGAGACGCTTCTGCCCAAATCAGAAACCCACACTCAGTACATTTATAGTGCAACCAAGTTGATCCAGTTCGATCTAAAGTAATAAACTGGGAGCCTTTACCCTAGTCTACATGTATGTTAGGAAACCTAACTCTCAAATGAAGTTTGTTCCACTCCGGTACAGTAGGTCCTTTAGTGGTTTCAAATGGTGTTTTTCTTTTTGAGACTCTGGTAGTTTGTCCTAAAGTTTAAGTGGATAAGTATTGAACACACGTTACTTAATACTTGATTCCAGCGTCGTCTGCGTTGCTCAGGAGTGATTCTGGCCCATTCTTCCACACAAACGCTCTTTAAATCTTGAAGGTTCCTCTTTTATGAACTTTGATCTTCCGTTCCATAGATTTTCTATGGGATGTAGGTCAGGTGACTGACTGGGTCATTCAAGCAACTTGATTTTCTTTCTTTGAAACCAGTTCATTGTTTTCTTGGCCTTGTGTTTGGGATCATTGTCTTGCTGAAATGTCCACTCTTTTCATTTTCAGCTTTCTGGTAGATGGCAGCAGATTTTAATCCAGAATGTCCCGGTACATTTCTCCATTCATCCTGCCTTCAATAATATGAAGTCTGCCAGTAGCCCTTGCTGAAAAGCAGCACCACACCATTAAAGGTAAAGTCAAAGTCCCATTAGTTGTCACCAGTGGCGGCTCGTCCATAGGGGGCGCTAGGGCGCTGCCCCACCAGTCTCACATGAAGAAGAAGATTCACAAAATATATTTAAAAAAACATAAAAATTAAACTAAACGATCTGTACACCATATGGACTAAGTGCTGTGTGTAATCTGCATTTAATTGTAGCTTAATAATGGTCTTCTTACTTTTAACATGGCTGAATCGTCGACGTACTTCCTGTCGTGTCCTCTCGGGCGCAGCAATCATTATCATTGACTTAATATGGGCTAACTGGCGCATGTGAACTGGATCCCCAAACCATCCACAACGACAAAGATTAGGAGAGCCTTTGGGCGCAGTGTATAGTGAACATTAACGATCTGCTCAGACCAGGTCCCCATTGGTTCAGACGTCGGTGGAAACCTGAGCCAATCGAATTGCTTGTTGTTGAGTTTTTTTAGCTGGCTTTCGTATTAACCAATCACAGGGAGAGAATCCTTGTAAACAGGAAAATGATTAAATGCATCGACCATTAAACACTTTTGCGGGTAAAACAATGCCAGAAAAGTCTGATCAGCTCAGCTTTTACGTTGGGATATAGTATTTCACGAACCGATTGGATTTTTTTCCCTATACCATGGATTTATGACCATATAACCTGCAGGTAAGCCTGATTTTACGCTTTTGGCTTCAGGGTATTAGCATGCTGCTACGTTTGCGGCTCGTGTCGCTCCATAAGCTTTGAACCAAGAGTGGTACTGCTATTATTGTGAGTGGGCTTTAATTTAAACGCCTGCTTCTGTGGATATCTTTCATTGTGGCTACTGTGTGTTTTTCTCGTTATGTGCAGCGTTTCTTTTACAGCATCATGGCTGAAGTCAAGGCATGGATGGCA
Source organism: Aphyosemion australe (assembly GCA_006937985.1). NCBI lineage: Eukaryota > Metazoa > Chordata > Actinopteri > Cyprinodontiformes > Nothobranchiidae > Aphyosemion > Aphyosemion australe. The sequence continues at coordinate 1,569,165 of SSNS01000100.1, read as the reverse complement.
GCGAACTTTCTGTGTCTAAATGACAGCAAAACAGAGGCAGTGTTGTTTGGACCAAATGGTTATCTGGACTCTTCCAAGGTGGACTGTGGTGACCTGAAATCCTGCCTAAGTGCCTCAGTGGTAAATCTTGGAGTAAAGATGGACAGTGCCCTGTGTTTTGATGCCCACGTTGGTACTGTGGTGTCCTCATCTTTTTATCACCTGAGACGGTTGGCTAAAGTGAAGCCATTTTTATCTAGACAGGATCTTGAGACTGTGGTTCATGCTTTTATAACCTCACGTCTAGACTACTGTAATTCTGTCTTATTTGGGGTAAGTCAGGGTACAGTAGCTCGTCTGCAGCTCGTTCAGAATGCTGCAGCGAGATTCTTGGTTGGCAAAAGAAAGTTTGATCACGTCACACCTGTTCTGGCTGCTCTTCACTGGCTGCCTGTGGATTTTAGAATTCATTTTAAACTCCTTTTAACGGTTTTTAAGGCTTTGAATGGACTGGCTCCATCTTATTTGACGGACTTGGTGCAGCCATATGTCCCCGCTCGAATGCTCCGCTCCAAGAGCCGGTTGCTGCTGGTGGCTCCTAGAGCTCGGCTAAAGACCAGAGGGGATAGGGCGTTCTCCGTAGCAGGACCAAAACTGTGGAACGCACTTCCCATATCTGTAAGGCTCTCTCCATCAGTAACTGTTTTTAAAACAAGGTTGAAGACCCACTTTTATGGTTTGGCTTTTAACTCTCTGGGTTAGATGTTGTTGATGTGATACCCTTTTATCACAATAAAGGGTTAAAGTTATATATTTTTTTTTTATTTGAACAAGAGGTCCCATCTTCAATTATACCATATTTTATGTTTACAATTTTGGGGTAACTGCAGTTTCAGAGTTTACCAGTAGAGGGAGTTCCTCCCAAGGTGAGTCTTGGGTGTGGTTGTCTGCTCGGAGCTCAGACAAGAACCTGCCTGCCAACAGACAACATCCTAGTACTCATTCTTGTTGTTCCCTGCACAAATACAGACCCTTCGAAGGCCTGTAACATTGACCTTTTATACAATTTTACGCTGGTTTTAATTGTCTTTGTTGATTTTATTAGTTTTACTTTGTTACTGTGCAGCACTTTGGAGGCATGCATCATGCCTGTAAGGGGCTCTATAAATAAAGGTGATGATGATGATCACGTTTTTTTACAGTTTATTGGGTGTTGGTAGAAAGGTGATTCTATAGATTAGATTAGCCTATTCCCTTTAAGTGCGTGTGCAGTTTGTGTAATAAATGGGTGAATGGATGAATATTAAGCATGTTTTTGGAACAACTTTGTTGCCGGAAGTGCTCATAGACCCGCTACTGTGACCGTCACTGACGGTCAGGTTCTAGTGGTGTGACGCAGACGCATAAGAATGGTAATTTGGCATCCCCTTAGTGGTGATATGTGGTTAGCGCCCCACCCAAAAAAAAGTCACCAGCTGCCACTGGTTGTCACACTGGTGTGTGAGATTTGTTCTCCACATTTGATCCATCCCCCGATACAGCCGCTCGGGAACCATTTGGTGGTTTAACCCCCCAATCCAACCCCTTAATGCTGAGTGTCAGGCGGGGAGGCATTGGGTCCCAGTTTCAAAGTCTTTGGTGTGACCCAACCATGGATTTGAACCCACTATCTTCCAGTCTCAGGGTGGACACTCATACCACTAGGCCACTGAGCTGGTGATTGGGGGTGGAACCATGATGCTTCCACCCAAACTCAACTGTTGGTATGGTGTTCTTGGTTGGTGGGCAGTGACATGTCTTCTCCAAATATGGTGTGTAGAATGACTTTATCTGACCATACTATAGTCTCCCAGTAATCCACAGGCTTCTCCAAATGCTGTGTCACAAACTTTAACCGAGCCTCAACTTGCTTTTTGTTCAGCAATAGCGTCTAGCATGGTGAGCGTGCATGGATGTCATGGTGGTTCAGTGAATTGCTTATAGTTTTCTTTGAAACAACAGTACCTGCTGATGCAAGGTCTTCCTGAAGTTCTGCCCAAGTGGTTCTTGGCTTTTGGAGAACCCTCCTGATTATTCTTTGGACTCCTCAAACAGGAATCTTATGTTCCAGAAAACTTCTTGAGAAAATCACAGTTATTGAGAATAAAATCTCTCGATTAGAGGTAAACTGGGAGGTAAATGGGTTCTTTGGAAATGACACCACCATTTCATCTTCTCGGAATGCCGGACAGGAATACGGCTACCCACAGCCGGTCAGCAACAGCAATTCCACTACAGAGAGGCCAGAAGGCTCTCTGCCTCACAATAACAGTCCTTCATGGAATACCCTTGGTGCTAAGCCAAAGAGTAAACCATGTCCCTGGAAAGCGAGAGGAGGAAAACCGGCTTCAGCCTCACACAGAGTTATCACCGATGCTAACGACTGGCCAGCGCTTCCGTCCAGGCCTCATCATGTCAACAGAACACAACAGCAAGGAGCTGGAAAAACGAGGATTAATATGCATCAACCGGGCATACAGCTTCAAAATAGATTCACGCCACTGCTGAACGAAGCGGGATCAGATGAACTGAGAAGCCCCCCCTCCTCCCCACAAAACAGGGTAAGGAATGCAAACATCAGTAAACCTCTACGTCGAAAGAGGCAAAACTCTGAGGCTGATCCTCAGACAGTCATAGTGGGGGATTTCCATGTCAAGAATCTGGACCTAAATGCCAGAAACACCAAAACTTACTGCTTTCCTAAGGACTCAGTCGCAGACTTGGTACAAAGACTCCCTGAAATCTTTGCTAAACATCCAGCCGCTAACCAGCTCATAATTCATGTTGGTGCAAACGACATCCGCAAAAGACAATCAGAGATGCTGAAGAAGGAGTTTGACGTTCTACTGGAATCTCTAAAATCCCAGGGGAAAAGGGTGTTTATCAGCGGACCACTTCCACCGGTCATGAGAGGAGCTGAGCGATTCAGCAGGATCTTTTCCATCAACTCTTGGCTGATAAAGGCATGTCACACCAAGGGAATCTTTTTTATCGACAACTTTAACTTCTTTTGGGATCGTAGACACCTCTTCTTACCTGACGGAATTCGTCTGAACAAACATGGATTACGACTTTTCATCTCAAATCTCATTCACTTCCAGCGTGCCCCCACCCCCCACCAAGGAGAACAGGATATCATAACACAGCAGGTCAGCTATCACAAAGGAGTACTCCTTGCTCACCATGCCAAGGTCAACACGCAGGATGTTCCAAAACAACAAGATAGCGTAACTCAGCTCTCCTCTGAACACTTGGAAGAGCTACATCACCACAAA
>SSNS01000100.1:1510555-1564610 GCA_006937985.1 Aphyosemion australe | reverse complement strand
ATTTGACATGATTAATGCTAAAACACTGGAAAACATAGTTAATAGCTTAAACTCATCTACCTGTTGTCTTGATATACTGCCAACAAACTTCTTTAAAAAGGTTTTTAATTGCTTGAAAGATGATGTACTGAAAATTACTAATTACTCCTTAAAATCAGGTATTTTTCCTACTTCATTAAAAACTGCTGCTGTCAAGCCTCTTCTAAAGAAAAGCAAACTAGATCCCTTAGAGATGAATAATTATAGACCAATCTCTAGTCTTCCCCTCATTGGGAAAATTGTTGAAAAAGCAGTTATGATCCAGCTGAACAACTTCCTGGAGACAAACAACCTCCTGGATGGTTTTCAGTCAGGCTTTAGACAACACCACAGCACTGAGACAGCACTGATTAAGGTATTAAATGATATCCGTATGAATACAGATTCAGGCAAAACATCTGTTTTAGTGATGCTCGATCTCACTGCAGCTTTTGATACTGTGGATCACAACATACTATTAGATAGACTCATAAACTGGGTGGGACTATCAGGTACAGTCCTTAGTTGGTTCCAATCATACCTTGCTGACAGGGGTTATGTTGTTTCTATTGGTGAACATAGATCAAAGCAGATCACTATGACATGTGGTGTCCCCCAAGGCTCCATTCTTGGGCCACTGCTCTTCAACCTCTACATGCTCCCCCTGGGTCAGATCATATACAACAACAACATTGCCTATCATAGTTATGCAGATGACACCCAGATCTATCTAGCTCTATCACCTAATGAATCCGGTCCCCTAGACTCACTCTGTCAGTGCCTAGAGCAAGTCAATGACTGGATGAAGTCAAGTTTCCTTCAGTTAAACAAAGACAAGACAGAAGTTATTGTCTTTGGGAGTAAAAAACCGAGGATGGAAGTTATTGCTCAACTTGGCTCTAGAGGAATAAAGACTAAGACTCAGGTTAGAAACCTTGGTGTTACCATTGACTCTGAGCTGAGCTTTACTGGTCACATTAAGGCTATAACCAGATCAGCGTTTTATCATCTCCATCAATTAGCAAGACTCAGAGGTCTCATGTCGAAACAAGACCTAGAGAAACTCATTCATGCGTTCATCTCCAGCAGACTAGATTATTGCAATGGTCTCCTGACTGCTCTTCCCAAAACAGCCGTAAAACAACTGCAGCTTATTCAGAATGCTGCTGCTAGGGTCCTAACGAGAACTAAGAGAACTGAGCACATCACCCCTGTTCTAAAAACTCTGCACTGGTTGCCAGTAAACTACAGAATCGATTTTAAAGTGCTTCTACTAGTCTATAAATCACTCAATGGTATGGGGCCTAAGTACATGTTGGATCTCCTTCCTGTATATACACCTAGCAGGGCTCTCAGATCCCTAGACAGCAGTCAGCTGGTAGAACCTCGGGTCAGAACCAGACAGGGAGAAGCTGCTTTTAGTCACTATGCTGCTCATAGATGGAATCAGCTTCCTTATGACCTCAAACAGGCCCCAACTCTAGTAACTTTTAAATTAAAATTAAAAGCCTTCATGTATTCATTAGCCTATGATTGAATGTTTCTTATGCTGCTCCTTCTGCACTGTTTACTGCTAAACTTTTTTGACTATGCCTTTTATCTAATTGTCTGAATTATTTCTTTGTGTATTTTGATTAATGCTTTTGTTGCTCCTGCTCTGTAAAGCACATTGAATTGCCTCCATGTATGAAATGTGCTATACAAATAAAGCTGCCTTGCCTTGCCTTGCCTTATGTGGAGCACCTGATCGTGGTCTGTTTATGGTGAACTGATGCTCTTTCCATTTCCAAATAATGGCCCCCATAGTGCTCACAGGAACATTCAGCATTCTGGAAACGCGCCTATAACCATTCCCATCAGAATGCTTTTCAAGGATAAGATTACGAAGATCTTGGGAGAGTTCTTTGCTTTTACCCTTCATGGAGTCTTTCCTGTGTGCCTCCTGGGTAATGAGAAGCCTTTATAGGCCATCAATCAGGACTAAAGCAGCTGATATCAGTACTGATAGGGGGCGGGGTTTCTCTCTCAATACTGACAGATTTCAGGTGATCTTCTGGCTTTCTATGCCAATTTGCACCTTCATGTGTTTAATATGTTTTCTCTGTGTCTTTTCACTTTATTACACATAGTTTAGATGTTTTTGCATGAGTTGATATTGACATGTGGAAATTTTAGCCCACTTAGAAAAACCCTTACTGATAAAAATGCTGATGTGTCAAATAATTATTTTCTCTGATGTAAAAAGTCACAAACAACATACATTTATTTTATTTAACCAGGAAGAAAAATCCCATTTAGATTAAAAATCTCTTTTTCATGGGAGATCTGGTCAAGTTAAAGTCCCAAGTCATCATCACACACTGGTGAAATTACATCTCTGCATTTGACCCATCTCCATGGTGGGGAGAGGTGAGCTGCAGCTGTGGCCACGCTCGGGAACTATTTGGTGGTTTAACCCCCCGATCCAACCCCTTAGTGCTGAGTGTCAAGCGAGGAGGCATTGGGTCCCATTTTTTCAAAGTCTTTGGTATGACCCGACCGGGAATCGAACCCCGATCTCCCAGTCCCGGGTGGGACATCATTTGTGGCTTTTGGATGGGATTAGTCAGACTCTCAGACAGAGCCTTAGATTAGTGTTTTAGAATTTACCTAAACCTTCATATTTGTCACTGTTGTGATGCTTTTGTGACCACTTTCCTGATCAGATCTGCTTCCTCTCACCTGTTCACCGTCTGTTGTCACTTACTCTGGTCGTCATTCTGCAGTCAACATCTCAGTACATCTAGCCTTTAGTTTTCCATCACTGTCAGATCTTTTGTTGCATTTTATGCTGTCACAAACCTGCTGTTGCCAGATTCCTCTCAGATTTCAGTCTTGTTGTTTTTGGATATATACCTGCCAGTTTGCCTGCTGCAGCTACCTGCCTCCACCTTTGTGTACACGTTCCAACATCAACTGTTAAAATATTCTTCTTTCTTTTATTACTTTAAAGAAATTTTAGATTTTTGTTGATTTAATGAAAAATGCACTCAGAAAAGATTTAGTTATGATATCAAATATCTACGTACATTTAAATGAGTTATGAGCAGAGTTTATTTTTATCTTTAACGTTAACCATTGGAGGTCCCTTAAAAAAAGCAACATTGGGCACAAAAAAATGTCCTTGATAAAAAGGTGTAATTAAAATTATTTAATGTCTCATAAGTCAGATTTTTTTACACAGATTCCATCCTTGGCTTCAGCACTCACAAAACCTAATAACATGTGTGTTTTTTAGATTTAACCCCTTTAATGTCAGGTTTTATATATATATAAAAAATCTGCATTGTAAAAAAAAACCAAAAAAACACTGCCTGCACAAACAAATGCATGAGGGACCGCTAAGGGTTAAACGAACACAAGTACATTATGTGCATTCATGTTGTGCTTACCTTCTTTGGCAGGTGGGAGGGTGGGCGTGGCCTCTGTGGTGGGGGGTTCAGTCGGGGCTTGAGTAGGGGCTGGCACTAAATCCGCACAAACACACAAGTAAACAAGACAATGTCAAGGTGTTTGCCATCAATTACTAACATAAACACAAGTGTGTGCTCACACATGATAAATTAGCATTAAGACTTTTTTGTTAAGCTCAAAGTTTATTTTATCATACTACTGATTTTATAGGAATTAACTGGAAAACTCTGCTTGTAGAACAAAAGTCTGTTGTGTTTGATCTAAAATCTAATTTCAAAATAAAACTTTAGTCATGTTTATTTGATCCTGCTACATCTCTTCTATGAATGCCTTATTTTTCTACACTATAAAGCTGGGGTTTGTAGCGTGATGGGATCGAGGACAGGAGGAGGAGATTTTGGCTCCTATCCCCATCCCCCCCTCCTCCTCTGGAAGGAGCTGAAAGCCCGACCTCATCCCGCACAAGCACAGGGAACGCAGGTTCTGCAGAATTAATTTTCTTCGAGACGTTGAAGGCAGTCGAGGAATTGCTGTCTTTCGTATTTGTTATGGGTGTTCTATAGCAAACTTCTGCCTTCTTCTTCGTTGGTGTGCTAAGCTGACTGAGGTCAACGTCAACCCGTAGTGCGTGCTGGGAACTGGGGCGGGCTCATTCTCGTTGATTGACAGCTCCCTTTTGTGAATATGCAACTCTATTGGTCAACGCTGTAGGCTCACGTAAATGATCCATTCTGCTGTAGAGACCAAGGTTACGGACTTAGGGGAAATATAAATTATGAAAGATGGCCAACTTTTGTAAATTACTTTAAAAAATGTAAACGATGTATCCCAGCTTTGGAGTGGCTGTCTGGAGTTTTCCCCTTTCATTAATTATGTTTGATTTTTCAGAAATCCGTAAAAGTGATTGTCTTATCATATACTGTGATATAATGCAATACGTTTTTTTTTGTGCTAAGCCCGCCCCCTGCCTCGTAGAGCTCCGTGCAATATGAACTGAGTGCCGACCAGAACTAACCAATAGCGTTAGACTACCGCTTACATGCTTCAAATTTAAGGAAGTACCTTGGCTGATGCAGAGTTGATGAACTTTTCACGGACAAGTAAGTCTTTAAAATTACCGAATCAAACGACTCTTGGTGTGATATGCTTGTGTACCACTAGATGGTGCCATCAGATAAAAGAAATACTCCAGACAGCCGCTTTAAGTTGTGAACAGTAACAGTAGTAATTTCACCAGTTTTATATCAGCTCAGCGTTAGTTATTTAGCAAACACTTTATTTGATTTAACTGCAAATATTTTTGTTTATTTGTAGTAAATTTTAAACTAAAGTTTCTACATTTAGAACATCTTATGATGCATGTGGTACTTTAGCCCCATGGGTGACACAATATTTGACTTCATGTTTTAAATATCTTATATAAAACATTACAATCTATTTTAACAGCCTACAACCACGTGTTGTATTTTAAGCACACTTATTTTAGAAACGGAATTAAAATCCAAAACAACAACTGCTAAAATTAAAGCCTTAATGGCCAGGCATGCTGTCTTCTGTCTTAAACCTAGAATATGTGTGAGTGTGAGAGAATCCATCTATTCATCTGTCTATGATCCTGGTAGTAAAGTAGGTTTGTGTTTTAGGGAAGAGACAGACACCAGACTGAAGGAGGCTGTAGGTTACAGAGCTCGTTACAGAGCTAAAAACGGCTGCAGGGCAAAAAAGACAGATAGTTAAAAAGTACGTTTTTTCCCTAAAAAATGGTAAAACATCTTTATAATTTTAGTAATAGCGTGTTTAAGTGTACATACATGTCATCTCTGTGATGGAAACAGGCGGCCCTTCCATTTTACGTGTTTGCGTGTGAATGCTGATCTGGTACTGGCTGCTGGGAGTCAGATCGTAGAAACACTGATGGGATGCTCCGCCCCCCAGGTTCACTTCCTGCCTCTGATCATCTGGAAAAAGAAACGAAAAAGCAAACAAAATCACTTTCAGTTGCTAAATCTGGACAAATGAGTCTTTGAAGGTATGCCCTGGGTTGACTTCATTCTCAGATAACATTTTATGTTTTTCACTCCAATTTAGTTACAACCCCCGTAAGTGAAGAAAGGAAATAACTGTAAAAGGAATGGTTTCTTTTGATAACTGATGGGAGAATTGACTTTGATTTGTTTTTAATAAAGTTTTAATAAAGTGAGATTAATTTTTATACCTAAAAGCAATTTAGTGTGCAACAGTTTTATCACTGATGAATGTAAAATAAAATTAAAGGAATTAAAAAACAAAACAGTGAGACCAGAAAGTTTGGCAACAGTAAAAATGATAGATGAAATGGAAAAAAATACCTTTTTATAAAAAAAAAAACAGCTTATGATATTAATTTATGGAAAAAAATCTTTATTCAAATAAAACAAACCAAGAGAAAAGAAAGGAAACTTATCTTAGCAGCCAAAACCAACAACTCACACCTATAGTACACACTTTAATGACTGCCATTTGTCAGTTTAATTAGTCTAATTCTATTTCCTAATGTGTCCCGTGATAAATGAGAACCCTGACCCCCTCCATATCCACAGGGGAAACAGTAAGAGTTAGCACCAAGGCTGGGAGGAAAAGGCTGTCACTTAAACTCCAAACCTTTTCCATTAATACAAACTTTTAACATTTAGTCTGTTTTCTGGCTGCAGGAAGGGCGAAGCAGAGATAACGGTGAAGGGAAGGAAGGATTTTATCCAGTAAACATATAAAAAGACAGCAAAAAGCACAAAACATGTATTTATGCCTTAATCTGTGCGTGGTGATGGATGGATAGATAGAGATAGATAGATAGATAGATAGATAGATAGATAGATAGATAGATAGATAGATAGATAGATATAGATATAGATAGATAGATATAGATAGATATAGATAGATAGATAGAGATAGATAGAGATAGATAGAGATAGATAGATAGAGATAGATAGAGATAGATAGATAGAGATAGATAGATAGATAGATAGATAGATAGAGATAGATAGATAGATAGATAGATAGATAGATAGATAGATAGATAGATAGATAGATAGATAGATAGATAGATAGATAGATAGATAGAGATAGATAGATAGATAGATAGATAGATAGATAGATAGATAGATAGATAGATAGATAGATAGATAGATAGATAGATAGATAGATAGAAAAGTCTCACAGCTGGAAAAACTATTTGTGGATAAAGAACAACAAAAAAGAATGTAAGAAAGTATTTACACCAACAAATATTATATGGTTATTATATGATATGATTAATAATAATTCAGATCCCACTGTGCAAAGACCTAGTTAGGGTGTCCTACAGATGTGGTCTGGACCGACGGACCCAATGTAGACATGATCTGCACGTCCATGCGATGTGGACTGTTTGCAGGGATATTTTGAATTTAGTTTAAGCTTCTGATTATTATTATGAGGCTTGTAAAATGCAGTTTTTCTTTTCTTTTTTCCCCCTTTTGAACAAACTTTAGTCTATTTTAAAAACTTGTTAGTGTGTATTTTTTATTTTTTCAAATAGTTATTTCAAACGTTGTTTCAATGTTTAAGTTTACATTATTATTATTATTATTATTATTATTAGTAGTAGTAGTACTAGTAGTAGCAGTAGTAGTAGCAGTAGCAGTTGCAGTAGTAGTACTAGTAGCAGTAGTAGTAGTATAGTAGTAGTAGCAGTAGTAGTATTAGTAGTAGTAGTAGTAGCAGTAGTAGCAGCAGTAGTTGTAGTAGTATAGTAGTAGTAGTAGCAGTAGTAGTAGTAGTAGCAGTAGTAGCAGCAGTCGTAGCAGTAGTAGTAGTATAGTAGTAGTAGTAGCAGTAGTAGTAGTAGCAGTAGTAGCAGTAGTAGCAGTAGTAGTAGTAGTATAGTAGTAGTAGCAGTTGTTACAGCCCTTGGCTGTTTTGTGTTGTATTTTAAACTTTCCACTGTTTTCTCCCTTCCTGAGTGTGAGAGGAGAGCACCTGGCTTCACTCCCACTAATTGCCTCAACTTTGAGTGTACCAGCTGTCCCAACTTTCAATCAGCCCAGACACTGCTACAAAGCCCAGCCACACCTCAGATTCTGGGAGCAGCAGGACAGGAAGGAGTTCTGTCTTGTTGTCTCCCTGGCGGTGGTTATTTTCTGTGTTTTCTTGATTTTTTAACAGCTTGTCTCAGCGTTTAAAGTTTTAGCTAGATTGTGTGGTAACCCTTTTGGGTGAATTCTGTAAACATGTCTGTCAAGTGCAGACTAGTGGTTTTCCCTGAGTAGCCTGTATGGCTGTAGAAAGGTAATGTGAAGTCCAATTAATGTGGCATTCACTTTGGGGGTGGCGACCCAGTAAAGATGGGAAAACATTTAGGGCTAATTCTCTGAGACATTTTTGTTTAAGCTGTATTTTGGGTCTCATGTTAAGTTGTAAGCAAACCATTCAGTGTTCATTCTGTTAACCGTTTAAGATGTAGTCCTGGACAACTATTCATTTGTGTAACAGTAATGTGATGTCTTTCTGACAAGCCTGCTTAAAGCAGACTAAGGCATCACCTCAGATTAGGGTTTGGTTTGCTGGTTTTTGGTAATGAGACTTTTTGTTAATTATGTTTACCCGCCAGTTTAGTTTGTGTTTGAATTTGGTTACTTTTGTTAATAAAACATCTTGCCATGATTTTAACATCTGACCATGCCTCCTTTATTGTTACCCAGACCACCTAGACGGTCTGGTGCGTAACAGTAGTAGTAATAGTAGCAGTAGTAGTATAGTAGTAGTAGTAGTATTGCTGTTGTTGTTTTTTAACTCTTAAAGGAGCAGGAGGCAGGATGATGAAACGAAACTCATTAGCGACGCGCTCGGCGCTGTGAGTAACTGCAGCCCGGCACGAGAGCGCGCATGAACTCTTCACTATGACAAAAAAAAGTTTCACAGTGATGTACGGCCAGAGCGCGGCTCGATATTATCAAAACAAGGCACCATGTCTAGCGACGAAGTAAGTAACAGTCCTGCTTAGAGGTTGGACTGTAGGTCAAATATGACATATTTCTAATGATTCATCTTCGGTTTGGAAAATGTCCGTTCTCTTCAGTGGTACACAGAAACTGAAGCATGATCACAGCTGAAATGCTACCGCACGCTAGCTCTCTCCAGCTACCGCACTATAGCTATCTCCGACTCATCGGTGAGATCATATCATCAAATCAAGCTCTGTTTACGTTTCTCGTCAGAATAAACGGAGCATCCATTTATCTCAAAAGACAAGTGGTGTCTCGTCCACAAAACGCAGAAGTGATCCGATTACTCCTTAGTTGCATTTAGCTATTTCAAATGGATCAGGAAGCTATATGCTAAGCACCGTTAGCTTCTTGTTTTTTGTTCATCTGCACAAAGATTTGTTAGATTACCTAAACTTGTATTATCTAAATCCATAGATTTTATTTTCTTAGTTTAAATTGCGGAGACCCCGCTCTGATATGTTTACCGATTATTCCTTACCTGGTCACTAGAAAATGAGCCATGTCCGCATCCTTTTTCAGTCCCAGATCAAGTTGAAGCAGTCTCCATTCTTCAATAGCGTATCCAATACATATTCGGGTCCCTGTCCGGCTTTTCTCATACTTTCTTTTTGACTCTCGAGATGCCGCTGATAAAACCTTCTTCTTTGTGCCACTCTTTAGTGGGCTTTGAGTTGCGCTTGGTCTTTTGCTGGTTGTAGAATCCATTTCCAGAGTTCGTCCTCTTCTTCTGAGGTTTTAACGCGGCTAGCAAACAACTCATTACCGCCACCTAGCCAGCTTTTTCCTCTTCTTCTTCCGGTTTTGAAGCTTGTCGAGAACGCGCTTGAAGTGTCACATCCGTAAAACAGCGCGGGAAATTCGGGACCGAACTGCATCGCATTTTGCAGCACACAGCCTAGTTAACAAAATGGAATGATAAATGGATTTCATCATTCTTTGTAGTTTAAAATGCTTCATCACCCATTAGCTTTACAAGAATTAACATGTATCCTATTTATTTCTTGTTTTTGGACAAATTCTGCCTCCTGCTCCTTTAAAAATATTTGTTTTTACGTTTGTAATCGAGGCTTCAAACACTTTTTAATGTTTCTTCTACAGTTTGCTGATTTTTGAGACCACATCATGTTTATTTCTCACTTACCCCTCCCCCTCCAGGAAGCAAAAATAAACTGGACCATAAGTATTTATAAGTCCCCATTCTGATATAGAAAACACTCAGAAGCATCAAGCTGTTATAATTACAATTCATCAGTTTTTTTTAAACCTAAAAGGAGCTTTAGCGTATTTCATATTTTCAACTGAGACTGAGTCAACAATCATTCCCTTCATTATATCAACTTTTCATCGCAGGAAAAAAAGTTGATATAAAACATTAAGGTGAAAAACAACTTAATTTAAATGCACTTACTGAGCGTTGATTGTATGGAGACCCTGTATGCTGTAGCGTGTAGAAGAGGCTGCCACTGAACACACATGCTGTTGGGACGCACCTGGTAGGCGGACAAGCCAGAGACACCCAGAAATACTGCAGAGAGATGAAATTAAAACATGGTTTCACATGTAAAATCACAATCTTCTACATGAGGCAGCTCACTCTTCACATCTTATTCTGTCAGCAATCACAACAAGAAACCAGCATGGCACACGGTGCATTTTGATGCTCTTGAATGCCAAACTCAGGTTCTTTCACCAGCTTCTTATTTCCACTTAGACTGGAAATCTTTAGAGACTTTGTTAGATTACATTGACTACCGTAGCTTCATTTATTATCAAGTTAGCTGGTTATTCAACTGGTAAATGAGTTATGTGAAGCTAAAGCTCTCATTAATCATTTATAATGTTGCACACACAGCTGAAGTAGAGATTTATTTATGTTTTTTCTGTCTGTGATCCAGGAAAATCTATAATTGGTAATGTAATAAAAATGATGAAGAAAAACTGATGGATTCCATCTATCAAAGTAATTCTGGGTTAAGTGTTTTATTTAAAAAATATTGAGAAATGATGCAGCAAAATGCATAACAGCACATTTTGTTAGCACGGTGTCAGGGACTCTCCCGGGAGCCAGTCATACTTTTCTACTTATTAACAAAATCTGCTGATGATGTCAAAATAAAAGTTGGCTCTTTTCACTCTGGGACCATAGGCAGGTGCTTTATGGTAAATACTTTTGCATAATGTATTGGACATCAAGTCAATCTTTTAAAAGATATGCAAAGACATTAAAACAGTTTTCTTAATCCACCTGGGCATGGGACTCATCTCCATTTTTAAATTGAGTCTTAGTGTCAATATAAAGCTAAACGTAAAAAATAAACATGCAGTCAATTTTATTTGTTAGTTTAATCAAACTTGTTGTGCTGTTCAGCCAGATCCCATTACTGTGACACAATAACCTCCAGCCCCACAACCCAAAACACCCAGGAATATGTTTGTGTGAAGTTTCATTCAGGCATCCCAGATGTAGGTATAATTAGGTTTTCATGTTTTCGTGTCATTTATTGGTGCAAACCCACCCATTGGTTCTGGGGCTGCGGTGAATGCATCACACCCAGAGGAAATATGATACAACATCCACATTATTGGGCTGACACAAAAAGTGAATGTTTCACAGATAATAAATCATATCCTCAGAAACAGAGCATGAACACACGAGTTTCACTAAAGCAACATGAGCGAGTCTGAAAATATATCAGAGAACTGGCTGTAAGAAACGATCTTTCTGCTGAATTTGTGGCCTTGACAAAAAACAAGTGGAGAGAATAAAATCACATAAATTAATAATGCACTTAATTTGAAATATATTTAATACATGATTTTTTCTCACGTCAGGATGCTTAAAATTTAAATTAAATTGATAAAATCACTGTTTTTATTTACACTTTTCTATCTTTCTCCATTTATGAATACACCTCGTAGCGTGAAAGCTTTCTACATGCAGAGGAAGAGATGGAACTCAATTTATGACTGAATAAAAACAGCTCAGCCATGGAAAATCAAATTAATACTCTACAAATCAGCTTCAAAGACGTTATCTGAAGATAATGTTAGAATGAAATAATCTCTCAAGATTTTCTTTTTACTTCTTTTACATTTTAAGGGAAAACAGTAAAATAACTTAATCTTTTGCACACGGATGTTAATGAGAAGTTCAAAAAGGTGTAATTTCATTTGAATCACACAGCTCAGCTCAAAGCTCAACATTATCGTTCAGACTTTGGGAATAAAACAGAAGATAATAGCCAAAAATAACTTCTGAAGTGGAAGGTAGAGCATGCATGCAGTTACACCTCATCTATATTTCAGTGAAGGAAACTCATTTTATAGATTCATAAGACAGGCTGAAATGTTTCAAGCCTTTTTTCTTTCTAATTTAGACCAGTGCTCCTACAGATAACAACAACCCCAAATTTAGTATCTCAGAAAATTAGAATATTGTGATCTCATGATGTCACACACTGCTCAGCTATTGACCTCAAAACACCTGCAAATGTTCGCGAGCCTAAATGGTGTCACTCTGGGTCAGTACACAATCATGGGGAAGACTAAAGATAGCTAACTTGACAGAAGACAGTCATGGACATCGTCCACAAGGAGGGGGAGCCACAAAAGATCACTGCTAAAGAAGCTGCTTGTCCACAGAGAGCTGCACCCAAACAGTCATAGAAAGTTGAGCGGTGGTGGGAAAAGGTGCACCAGCACCAGGGAGAACCACGGCCTTGAGAAGATGGTCAAGAAAAATCCATTCAAGGATTTGGTGGAGCTTCACCAGGAGTTTGCTGAGGCTGGAGTCTGATCCTACAGATGGGCTACACATGTCAGATTATCAATCCACTATCTGACCTGGGCTAAGGAGAACAAGAACTAGACTCTTGTTCAGTGGTCCAAAGTCTTCTTTACAGATGAAATAAAGTCTGCAGGTCATTTGGAGAGAGAAAGACTGGAGAGGCCCAGACTCTACGTTGATTGAGTCCAATGAGAGATTTCCAAAGTCAGTGATGGTTTGGGTCTCCATGTCCTCTGCTGCTCTTGGTCCACTGTGGTTTCTGAAGTCCACAGTCAGTGCAGACATACAGGACATTTTAGAGCTCAGAATCAGAAGGGTTTTATTGCCGTATGTGTGAGCAGGTTCACAACATTAGGAAATTGCTGCGGTACTTGGTGCAAAAATACAAAATATGACTACTATATACAAGACAGTGTAGGTACTGATCAGAGTGGAACAGTCAGATGCAAACACAACACAAGTGACTGAAACAAAGCGACTGGAGTGAGCAGTCCTAGGATTGTTATTCATGAGTCCAACTGCAGAGGGGAAGAAACTGCTCTTGTGGCGAGAGGTTCTGGTCCGAATGGATTGGAGCCTCCTGCCAGATGGGAGAGTCAGAAAGACTGTGTCCAAGGTGAGACGGGTCAGCTGTAATCCGACCTGCACGCCTCAATGTCCTGGAGGTGTACAGGACCTGTATGGAGGGAAGTTAGCAGCAAAATGACCTCATCAGAGCGTACGACACGCTGCAGTCTCTTCATGTCCCTGATGGTGGCTCCTGCGTACCACACGGTGATCGAAGAGGTGAGGATGGACTCGATGATTTCCTCATCGACTGTACTGGCAGGTTGAATTTCTTCAGCTGCCTCAGGAAGCTCGTCATACTTTCTTCTGCTGAAAGCTTTATGGAGATGCTGGTTTCATGTTCCAGTATGACTTGGCACCGGCCCACACCGCTAAAGGTACCAAAAGCTGTTATCATGATGTTATTGGGCTTGACCTGAACCTCCATAGAAAATCTATGGGTTACTGCTAAGAGGAAGAGGAGAGACACCATACCCAACAATGAAGATGACCTGAAGGTTGCTAAAAAAGCAACCTGGGCTTCCATCACACCTCAGCAGAACCACAGGCTGATGGGTTAACCTAACCCTAACCCAGGCTGATGGTCTCCATGCTACATTGATGCATTGATTCATGCAAAAGAAGGCCCAACTGAGAACCGATGCATAGAAATTAAGACACTTTTTCAGAAGCCTGACGTTTCTGTTCAACATATCCCTTTATTTTTTTACAATATCTATGTAATATTCTAATTTTCTGAGACAACGATTCTTCCATTTTCATGACCTGTAAGCTAAAATAATCAAAATGACAAGAAATAAAGGCTTGAAACTCTATGTGGAATGAATCTGTGAAATATCAGTTCACTTAAAGGAGTCATCACCTATAATACCGTGGATATCTACATCCTATTTTAGTCTTTTAGACCATTAGAGTACATTGTATTGGAAAAATAAATAAAAAATTAGATTTTTTAATCCTTTATTGTGAAGGGCATATTTTCTCGCAAGATCACACGCGATATTTCGGCTGTGTCGGACACGCCTGGGACTGAGGGGCGCGTTGATTGGTGGAAGGAAGCAGGAAGCAGCTTCAGCATCTTGCTTCAAAACAACAAAAGTTATAACTGAACCCGACCTGGCAGTGACCTACGGGATCTAACCGTGTATGTACGAGCCCGAGCCTCGCCTCGTGCGTAATGGCGCCCTCGCTTGTTGTTGAGTTGGGACAAAGCAAGCTAACAGCCAGGCATCGGCTCTTATGCTGTTGTGAAGATGGAATACACAAACCGATCAGAGTTTTGTCTCCCGTAACACGGATTATAACATGAGTCGTCAACGGTAAGACATCATTTATGCGTTTCACGTTATGAAATGAGCTTTGTTGTGCTGGTTTGTTCGCTGCTGGTTCATATTTGTTTATATTCGACCTTTGTGTCGACATATAGGCCAGAACTCAAGTTCTCGTTTTGGAGTGCGCGTGCTCGTGGGGTGCATGTGAGCTGGTTGAAGAAGGCAAGATTAAACAAACGCTTCAATGTTAAATATCAGCTTCTCAGCCAGTGAAAAATCATTAGGAAGCCATTATAGACATGTTTTCAAGTGGAAAAGTGAAAATTTCAGGTGATGACTCCTTTAAAGCAACACTTAGCAGTTTTGGTTTTAGCACCCCCTAGTGTTCATTAGCGAAAGTGAAACGTATCTCCTGGCTGTGCGTTGGTCTTTTTAACACCTTAATCTAACAGCTGAAACGTCTCCTCAGCCTTCATTAGTGTCTACAGGAGCGGTTCATCACTAAATCAAACACATCAGCTGTTTTCATGATCTAAAACATGCAGGAAACATGCTGGAAGCAGACTGCAGCACCAGGCATGTCAGCTCCACTTTACTAAGTCCAGCAGGGACCGGACCGCCACTCTGAAGTTGCAAGTGCGGTATTCTGGCTACAGAGGGTGGTGGGGGTCTGAGTAACATTTCATTAACCCTGTAAAGGGTCATTTTAGCACAAACTGGCTCAAGAACATGATTTAAAAATATGAAAAAGTTGCATAGTATGGCTTTAAATTATTGTCAAAAAATGAACTTTTTTTCATGATATTACACTTTTTTTAGATGTACATGTAATTATAGTAACATTATTCTTCTGAGAGCTGGACTTTAAGATATGTTTAATGTGCCTGTACATGCAGTCGTTCTTTCATCACCATCATTCTGCCCATTTCTTCATTTCTCTGTCTGTTTGCTTTAGATGAGAGAGGATTTAAAACCTCTGTTAGGGCTCACTTCAGTCACTGATATCAAATTTATATGCAGAAAAGCATTGTTCTCAATCTGATTAGAAAATATTAATATCCTTCTGACTGTTTGCTAAAGTCTCAGTAGAAAGTTGAGTGTGTGGTAAAGTACACATTAAAAATGCATGTTGATATAACTTCTCTTCTTCTTTGTGCTCTCGTTTCTTTATCTCATAATAATCACAAAGCTTGTTTTTAATGACGATAGAAAGGAGACGCAGCATGCCCTTTACCATTTTACTGAATCGGTTAAACAAAGGAACACAACTGTGGATTAAATGTTGGTGCATTTACACAAATAGTTGGTTGCATTGAGTTATTAGCCATGATGATAAAAGTGCTTACATGTCTTTGCATTAATTAGCATGGGTTCACTCTGTCCTGCAGGATAGGAAGCTGTCACTTGGAAGTTGTACTCTGTTCCACTCGGCAGGTCGAGAAGAATAACATATCTCGTATCTTTGCTCGTGGTCGTCTCCATAACTGAATCTCGATCTAAAGAAAAGCAACAAAACACAGATAGATGTAGAAATAAAGTACACAATAGGTAGTATTACTCATTTTCAACGGGTTGTTCTCCTTATAAATGTGGGAAATGTCTTGAAATTTGTCACAAATTTTAGTTTAAATTATTGAAAAAATGGAATTATTATAATGAAAGAAAATGTCTAGCATAATTTAGCCTACTTTAACCCTATCATGCTTCAGTGTACAAAAACAGATGTTTCTAGCCTAGTGAACTAGACCAAATTCTCGCTTTGCAGAGTTTGGTCTAGGCACGCTTCATAGGAACCCTCGCAGCCTGATCCGCTGCTGTGGCTGTCCAATCACAGCTCGCTATAGTTTTGGTTGGGCCAATCACAGCACTCTATATTTTGGGCCAATCACAGAGCGGGAGTAGCCGATGACGTCAGCGCTGCGGCCGCGAACCCAAGCAACATGGCGGCAACGCAGGAACCATGTTTGTTTGAAATGGCTTTGTCATCAACATTGGATTATTTAGACTCCAACGTGCGTAAGTCTGTCTGATATACTTAGCGGCTTCTTATTTTTATCAAACAAAGTAGTGCAATGTCCCAGTACACCTGATATTCGCGTGTTTTTCATACAAAAACGACAGAAATCATTGATGTTAGACGCCATTGCTGCCTCCCGCTTTTCCGTCGCTGTGATCACGTCACGTTGTTCGTTACTCTGATTGGTCCTAGCGCTATCCAATTGCGTACTGACATTTTGAAAGACAACCGTAGATCCCGCCTCACGACTGAGGGCCGTCAATGGTTCGTGGCCAGACTATATATTCACATATATAGGATGGCTTGCCAGGCTAAGATGTTTTAACAACTAGAATTGAATTTAATACAGAAATTATATTTTATTGTTGTGCCAATAAATCCAATGTACGTGTTTGCTAAAGTTCCCCATTATAGGCTCGTGTGTGTGCAAGTGTGTGCAGAGATTTTCTCAGACTTGTGGATTGTCAGAGTTAAAATAGCAGAATGGTCAAATAAATGTGTCTCTAATCTAATTCAGCTCATTTAATTGAAGCTGGATTCTCTGAGGAACTAAAAGTGTGTGTAGGTGAGGAAAAACAGACGTGGAAACTCTAGAAGATCAAAGCCTCGTCTAGGAGAAACAATTAGCTCCAGAGATGGAGCAGAACAGTGAAAACGGGTGTTTAATGATGTCTCAAAGTGAGAAAACAAACGAGGATGGGTGATGTCCTATTTCAGTCCTGGAGAGCTGACATTTTTCCTAAAGCTTAGAAAAAGGTTAAGAGCTGTCGTGTCTGTGACAGGTTTGTCACTGGCAGATCCTCCTGTAACAAGCACATTAGTGTTTGGAAAAGCTTGAGTCACAAAGATAAACACACACACGTGCACGCACACACACACATTTACTAACAGAGCAGCATCTTGTGACATTTAAAATAAAAAATAAAAATAAATAAAAGCGTCTGTTTTCCATTATTATAGAAAGGACTAATTTAGAACTACAGTGAAATTATACAAGTGTGTGTGTGTGTGCGTGTGTGTGTGTGTGCGTGCGTGCGTGCGTGCGTGCGTGCGTGCGTGTGTGTGTGTGTGTGCGTGTGCGTGTGCGTGTGCGTGCGTACCATGGACAGGCTGGTAGACAATCCTGTAGCCCGCAGGAGGAGTCTGAGGTGGATCCCAGGAGACCTTGAAGCTGTCGTACGACTCCTCTGACACACGGAGGTTTTTGGGTGCCAGGAGTGGGACTGCCAAAACAGGACAAGGATTAGAAAATAGGGGATTTTGTGAGAATTTGACTTGAAAATTGACATTTACATCTGACTGAACACATAACGATTTGGGGCTAAAAAAGGATTTGAAAATCTGCTTTTTCAAATAGTGCTGACAAAATGATTTTAAAGCTGCAATGGCAAATTTGGAAAACACATTAGCTTAAAACATTGTTTCATGCCTCTTAACAACATTCTAACATAGTATAGCTATAAATACAAAATATTGTGTCTAAAAACCTCCACCAATAACACGTTTCAGACCAAAACCAACTATTGGACCATCCAGTTGTTGGTCTCGCCGAACCGCCGTACTTCCCTGGGTCCTCCACTCATCACACACTCATGTATTTAGCACCAGAACACCACTGGTGTGAGAGGTTCTCTGCTCAGTAATATCAGAGAAGGAGAAACAGCCGGCTGCTACCACTTCAACTTTAGGACAAACCAGAGTCCCAAACAGAAAAACACCATTTGAAGTCACGGACAACAAAAGACGTTTGGACCTAGAAAACAGCGACTGGTGTTTAGCGCTCTCTCGTTTCCTCTGGCAATGTGGGTTTCTGGTCCCAGTGGACACAGACCCAGGGAAGATTGCTATGTGTTTGTAAATTAATTAAGGGGCCTGCTGCTATGATATTTATTTATTTAGTTGTTAATTAATTAATTAATTAATTAATTAATGCAGCTTGAATGGCAGCACGCATCCCAACAAATGTTACATCAAAGCGACCGGCTCAGCCGTGGTAAATGTGTATCATTATCGGGTGTTCACCCCAACGTCACCCAAATATCTGTAACACATGGCCACTATATCTTGTGCCAGCGGGCAGGCCCCTTTCAAAAATTCTTCAGGAATTCTCTAGTTAGCAGTTTTTATTTGTTTGCACAAAACCCTGCAAACCAGAGCTTCATAAACTAGAGAGAGGTGTGGAGAGGTAGACCCAGATTCAGTATCAATGTGCTGCACCTGTTCTCATCACTTGCATCAACTGTGTGTGCTCCTTCTCAGCAACAGATTCACAAAGAAAAGAGCACTGACTGAGTTCAGCAGGTGTGTGGAACCATTTAGATCACAGTTATCTCCCCGACGGTACCAAGAGATGGACTTCTGTCACAAACACAGCAGGTATAAAAGTGAGAGGGAAAGAAAACATATTTTCTCACAAATTTCTTTTCATGGATCTTAACGGATAGAAGAACTTTCAAAACTGTATGAACTGGTTTCCACTGTGCAAAGACCAAGTTAGGACATCCTACAGACGTGGTCTGGACTGACAAACTCAATAAAGTTAAAGTCCCAAGTCATCATCACACACTGGTGAAATTACATCTCTGCATCTGACCCATCCCCATGGTGGGGAGCGGTGAGCTGCAGCTGTGGCCGCGCTCGGGAACTATTTGGTGGTTTAACCCCCCAATCCAACCCCTTAGTGCTGAGTGTCAAGCGAGGAGGCATTGGGTCCCATTTTTTCAAGGTCTTTGGTATGACCCGACCGGGAATCGAACCCCGATCTCCCAGTCCCGGGGCGGACACTCTACCACTAGGCCACCAGAGCTGGTCAGACGAGATCTGCATGTCCATGCGACGTTGACTGTTTGCAGGATTGTATCAGTAAGGATTCACATCCAGGGTGACATTTCTGCAACCACAACCAACATGTATTGTGCTTTCCAGTCAGTTTTCTTAGTTTTAATTAATTAACAAGAAAATGTGTCATTGATTTTTTTTTTTTTTTTTGAGTATGCATGGTGTGCTCTCTCTCTCCCTAAGGGTCAAACCCCTTTTTTGCACTCAGCGCAGCCAAAGACAGGACTGAGGGCCATTTTCTGAAAGAGCGGTAATCTACATAATTATCGGTGGGATTTCTTTTTAATGCATGCATAACTCTTCATTTAAAAGTGTGCAAACACTGAGAAATGCTGTTTGGTTGGCAGCATGGGATGAAGTGGAAAGTGTTCATTAGCAGGGAGTTGCAAACCGCTCCTCTACACCAACAAAAAATGTAAAATCTTTTAGGTTTCAGTCAAAAGAATAAAGTGACTCAAAGGTTTCTAATCCATTTATCCTTAAAAGTGACTTAAGGTATCGTCTGATTTAAATGTCTTCCTGCTGCCCACAATATTTAGAGGTTTTTATTTGTATTATGTTTAACCACGGTGCTGTCGTCTGTAAAGGTGACATAGTTAATCTGACACTTAACTTGTCTTTGCAGTGAGGAGGTAAACACTACTGGTCATACGAGGCAGCAGAAGAGTTGAGAAAATCAATTAGAGCTGAGCAAAATAATTTAATCACTTCACTAATTAAGGAGCTGCTGTTATAATAGGCAGCTCTCATTAGGACCGTTTGGAAGACATCAGTATTTGTCATCACATTAATTCATTTTTTCATCATGAACATAAATTTAAATAAAATTTATGCAATGTAAATTAACTTTCTGCTCACTTTCTCTCCATATGTGCGTGTGTGCGTGCATGCGTGTGTGTGTGTGGGCACTTACATGTTGAACCCACAGCAGAAACACTCATGCCATCTCGTCCATCTCTGTACACTGGTGTGACTGTCACTTTATACTGGGTGTCCGGTTGTAAAGGCTGGAGAACTGCACGTTTCTGACCACGTCCAACTGACACCTACAAACACACACACACACAGGTTCATCAGGTCATGAGGGGACGCATGTCCAGAAGGTGAAACATGAGGACGACATTCTTGATTAGAGATACAGGCTCTAACCCGGCTCACACAAATACACACACACACACACACACACACACACACACACACACACACACACACACACACACACACACCCACACAGGTTCATCAGGTCATGTGGGGACACATGTCCAGGAGGTGAAAGATGAGGACGAGATACAGGCTCTAACCCAGCTCACACAATTACACACACACACACAGGTTCATCAGGTCATGAGGGGACGCATGTCCAGAAGGTGAAAGATGAGGATGAGATACAGGCTCTAACCCAGCTCACACAATTACACACACACACACACACACACACACACACACACACACACACACACACGTGTGTAAACACTTTTTTTATTTTCTCTCCTGGCGTGGAGAAAGTTCTAGTTACTTCTGAACACCACATTCACCTCATGAATATCAACTCATCTCAGATTATGCAACAGATTCAGCTGAAGCTAGAATGAGATAAAAAAAAGCAGAGAAACACATCAGTGGCTGCTTTCATGGGCTCTGTAGGTCCCTCTCTTACTGGGAGTTTTGGAAGCACCATTTTCATTCACTCTTTCATCATTCATGTATATAAACCTTTTTATATCAGATCCACTGGCAGCACCCTGTAAACTGTCCCCAGGTCACAGCTTGTGGTAATAGGACATCAGACCTAATCCATTAGAGCCCAGTAAGCCTCCCTGCTTACTGAACTCAGGCACATTAAAGGCATTTTTCTCTTCATCACCCAAGTAAAATTTCTCCTTTTTACAAAAGTGCCTTTGGCAATGCTTAGTATTTTTCAAACCTCTATAGTCACAGTAGTCATTCACTCAACCACAATCACCTTTAAGGAAAATTCAATGCAAACCATGTTTTATCATAATAGTATTTGAGGGTTCCAGGTGACAGCAACAACTCTGTGACTGAAGCATCAAATAAGTAAAACTCACACCGTTTTGACAAATACTGAAGTGAACCAAATCATTGTAAACAGTTCAGTCAGATAATAAAACATGCTTGTACAGTAATGAATATTTTTTTGCTCCATGTGTAACTTTTTCACCTAAAAAGTAAAATGTGATGAAAGCACCGGACAGTTTTTCCATTTCTCTCTCTGTTCTTAACTAGATGGATTCAGAAACAAACTTTGAGATGACGCAGATGCATAAACCATAATAGCTCCCCTGATTCTATAGATTACAAACATCTGTGTGCAAGAAAGAGAAAGAAATTGAAGACAGAGACAGAAAAATGTGTTGCCCTTGTTTTTATCCCTTAGATATCAAACATGCAATCCACTGTGCTGAGTTAATGTAGAATAAAGCTCCCATAAGTGGACAAATCCCTTCCATCTTCTTTAATACTTCCAATGCCATTTGGGAAATGTCATAGAAAATTGTGACTGTGATTGTCAGTGTTGTAGTGTAATCAGTTTGCTGACAAATCTGTCCAAGGTGATGCGTATTGAATGAGGAATGCAACCTGAGGGATTCAATCAGTGTTTCTGATTTTCAAAGGGACAGGAATATGAAATAGAGAGGTAGAATAAAGCATTTCAAAGTAAAAGCTGGTAAATATACCATCACACAAGCTGTCAAATTTTAAAGCTACAATGGCAAATATGCAAAATAAGCTAGCTTTTAAACCCAAACGGAACTCTCATCCTGTCGGCTATCATCCTTAGGCCACATGGAAACGAGATAGCGCTAAACACCGTTTGCTGTTATTTACGTCCAACTGTCTTCTGTTGTCCATGACTTCAAATGGTGTTTTTCTTTTTGGGATTCTGGTAGTTTGTCCTAAAGTTGAAGTGGTAGCCTGACATACCGGTATACTAATTCTGGACATAGGACCACCCATTTCTAACCCTCGAAGATAGGAGCTAATATTGACTGTTCTGCTGTTTATCTCCACAAAATATTTATAGCTATACTATAGTAGAACACTGGCATGAAAACAATGTTTTAAGCTAGCTTGTTTGCAGATTTGCCATTACAATGTGTCTCACACGCATTTACATCAAAGCAAGTGCAAACTTTAAGAGGTGTGACCTGAAGCAACAGTTATTTATCACTCAGCAGACAGCTTTAAACATTTTTTTCACTTTGCTCAGCATTTGTCTCTTTTTGCACCCGTTCTTTTGTTTTATTTTTGTTTGAACTCACGTCTCAGCCTCTCACTGAAGTAAATGGCTGCTGAAAAGATAATGGTTTGTCTTCTGCCCTTGCCCGGCCGCTCCATCTTCTGTGGCTCTGACACCACGCTGGGAAATTAAAAGAAAGAAAAAGGCAGCGCAGAGCGGAGCCACATGGGAGAGGAGCAGAGGACCAGGAGGGGAGGCCGCCCTGTTCGGGTGTGCATTAGTGATCAGGGTCAGTGCATGGCACTGAGCTCGAGGGCTCTTAGATGAGCTAGAGGGATCAGGAAGGAGATGCTGAGTGGACCGCGACTAAAGGTGTAATCAGTGTTCTGACTGTAGAGGATGACCCAACACTGACCACTGAGATCCCTCTCATATGAAATTATAAGGATCTTCCTCTGAGCACAACTTCAGTAAACTCTGTTCCACATAATCAATCTTCACAGCTCACCATGGGAGATGTTTGTGTGAGTTTTTGTCAGACTCTGGTCCTTTAGGGCATCTGTCCTGCTCGTTTGAGTTGTTCCTCTACAACACCCCTCAGTCAAATGCATGAATTAGCTTTTAAAGTTTTGCAAAAACCTAATACTGACAACAGCAGGGTTCGGAGTCTTACTCATTAATATTCATGATATGCAAATATCCTGCCTCTGAATGGCTAACAGCAACGTGACTCTTCCGCTGCCTTCGTTCCCTCTTATTTTTTGGGGAAAAAATGCTACATTGAATGTGTTTCATCATGTTATGTAGTTGCTGACGTAGTCGCGAGCCAAGATAGGTGAGTCTATGAATGCTAATGCTTTTCTATTCAGAGCATTCGTTTCCCCGTCTATTTTCTATTGGCGGCTGATGCAGGAAATAGGGGTAGAAGACTATTTTCACGTTCAGCCTACAAGTAACAAGTAAAAAATGGTTTGTAGACCTCACCTTTAAAAGTAAAAATACACCTCTGATCCTATTTTCTAATATTTTATTTTTGAGAGACTTTTCTCACATCCTGAGTCTGAAGATCTTGGTTAGAAAAAACCAACATGGCAGCAAGCGTAGATGGAAATGGTGGCTTTACTTGACAACAACAATTCAAACCTATGGTTTATGGTTGAAGCAGGAAAACAACTAAAACATGCAGGTTAGTGGCTCCCAAAGACCAGAGCTGTGCCTTATGTTTATGAAGCCTGTAAGGAAGTAAAATTTACACATAATTCAAATTTAAAATCTTATCAGACCAAATCATGCAACATCATTTTTTAAACCTTTCATCCACTGCCAGTTTCATATTGCACAGCCACTTCTGCAGAAATAAGAAATAGCTGCTGGATTTGATCTGACGAGCAGAACATGTTGCTGCAGCTGGTGATGTTTACACTTGTAAATAACCATAACTTTCCATGTAAACAACCATGTAATGCAATGTTGACAGCGTTATCAAACAACTCCATATGAACCACTATGAAATTTTGGAGCCTGGGGCTATTTTTAAACGGCTGTCCTTTATAGCATTTGGACTAGCCATGTTCTCATCAGTCTTGAAGGACGTAAACCCTGTTTCTCAGAACAGAGGCCATTCTGGAAGCTATCTACAATGGGTAAGATAGGAATCATTTATACAGAAACACTTCAAAATTCCTTTGTTGTAACAAAAACTTGACCAACTCACAGCCTCCTTCTTGTGGTTCCCACTGAGGCTGAAGTAGGAAACCCTGTAGCTGTCCACATCGGGGTCTTCTAGCTCCCAAGATGCATGCAAGCTCTGGGTGGTCTCGTCCGTCAGGGAAAGGTTTCTCACAGCCTTACGCCCCACTGAGACACAACATACAGCAGATATATGAGCCAATGCCACATTTATTTATGAAAATTATTTAGAAAACTGAGGGTTTACAGTTCCAGCGTATAACAGCCTATTTGGGTAATTGACTGACCCAAACTGTCTTATAAAACTCAGAAATTAGTTCATTAGAGCAGATTTGAGTTAGATTCTACATGTCACAACGTTCAAGATCAAGAATCTTTATTATCCTTTCGGGGTATTTTGCTTCCCAGTAGAAGAAACTACAAACACAACAACATAGAAAACAACAAATGCTTCATTAGATCATTAAAAGTCTCAATGTCCTTCTTTGTTTTTTTCCATGCAATTCCTCCATTCAGTTGGTATGTAAAATAAATCCCTATACCTAAAAGTCCAGCATGTCAAAAGAAAGAGCCCGTTAATATTGGGAAAGAAATTGTTGGAATTGCATAAGTAAAAAAAACTGTTTATTTATTTAAAGGTGTTAAACACTTGTTTAATCAATACATGTACAGTGGTCTCTAGTAGGAATGAATGCCTTGTAAGTCGTACTCTGGGGGGAAGAAGTTCAGATGCACCTGAATCAGGAAGAACAAGTCAGCTGGAGGAGAAGGCAGCTTCAGAAGGCAGGATTTGAACTCTTATTTCCTGATATGTGGACATCTCTCCTCTGATTGGCTAACAGCAACGTGACTCTACCACTGACTCTGTTTGCTCTGCAACGTTGATGTTTTATCTCCATCAATAACACAAGCCTGGAGGTGTTCTGCTGTGTGGTGGAGTTGCTAATGCTAATAGTTAGCTATAGTCGAGACCATAGATATTGTTACAGCCCCTGAATGTTTTGTGTTGTATTTTAACCTTTCCTCTGTTTTCCTGGGAAACATTTAGTAAGGTTTGCTAACTCCTCTGAGACATTTTTGTTTTGAGCTGTATTTTGAGTAATGGTCTCCTGGTAAGGTTAAGCAAACTTTTTAAGTATTCATTCTGTTAATCGTTTGAGATGTAATCCTGGACAAGTATTCATTTGTGTGACAGTTATGTGATGTCTTTCTGACAAGCCTGTTGAAAGCAGACTAAGACAATCACCTCAGTGTTTGGTTCGATTTGCTGTTTGGTAATGAGACCTTTTGTTACTTCTGTTTACTGCCAGTTTCTTTTGAGTTTTGTAAATAAAACATCTTGCCATAATTTTAACATCTGAGCATGCCTCCTATTTTTATTACCCAGACCACCTAGACCAGGGGTCAGGAACCTGCGACTCTGGAGCCGCATGCGGCTCTTTGAGCGACCCCTAGTGGCTCCCTGGAGCTTCTTCACAAATGTATGAAAATGGATGGGGGATATATTTTTTGTTTTAATATGGTTTCTGTAGGAGGACAAACATCCTTAACGTTTTCCAATGCTGTAAAAATTTGCATAATAAATATTATATTTTAACATTTCTGTCAACGAAAATTTGTGTCATAGCCTGCGACACACGTTTCAGCGCGGCGCCCATAGATATATGGCGGCACCGTGCCGGGCAGATGGATGTAAACAAACCAGCGGGTGTGTCAGGGCCGTGGATCCCAAAGGGAAAAAGAGAAAGATAGCTGATGAGAACAGAGGATTCAAGGAAGAATGGACCCAATTATTTGCTTTCATTGTCGACGCGGAAGGATTACCTGGAAAAACTTCAACTTTTCAACGCTGTCGCTCGGACAAGGACCAATCAGCGGAGGTTTCACTGACTGACCAATGAGGGGACAGGATGCTTCTCAGCACATCTCCGGGTAAACATGGAGGAAAAGTTAATACTTGCCGTGTCTGATGTCCCAGAGCTTTACAAGACTTCACTTAACTCCAGCAAAACCTTGTGAGACTTTACATCTACCGCTGTTTCAACTCTGAACTGCTTTAATAACCCAAAATTCCTTCCAATCTGACGGCCAATCAAAACAACGGAAGACTCGCTATTCACCCTGGAACAGAGGCGTCGCTGGCTTTTGCCGCATGTCGCCTCCCGTGTGTCAGGTTATAAAAGTAGATTTAAGAAGTGGATTACATCTCCAAACTCCACTACTGCTGCAAGTTTTGTTGTAACCTGAGAGATAAAAGCAGGGAAAACTGTTCACGGATGGTGATTACATGAAGGATTCATTCATCAAAATATCACAGCACCTATTTCAGACTTCAGAAACAAAACCGAGATAATCCAGAAAGTTAAAGACATTCCTCTCTCCACAAAGACAAGGACCATTAAAACGACAGGCGACGTCACCAATCAGCAAATCAAAGACATTAATTCAGCTCCAGCGTCCTCAACTACCTGTGATGAGTCGTGTGATGTGATCGATATCAGACAGACAGCTCTGTTATGCAGGTATGTGAGCTGTGATGGGCTCAAGAAGAAATGATCAAATTAATCCCACTGATTAATATTGTAATGGAAGTTAAAACGTAAAGCACCAAATATCGTACAGCAGAGTCACGTGGTGTGTTGTTCTCTCCAGGATGCTGCAGGTAATAAACATTTAATCATGAATGCTCATTATGTATTTGTAGTCATTTTGATAACAGGCTAATATACACTTACAACCTGTGTTGCCTTCATATATGGCTTATATAAGGCTTTTCATTTTTTGCGGCTCCAGACAGATTTTTCTTTTTGTTTTTTTGGTCCAATATGGCTCTTTGAACATTTTGGGTTGCCGACCCCTGACCTAGACGGTCTGGTCTGTAACAGATATCATATAGATTGCTAGATGCCTTAACTGGGAGTGGACAGCGTCCCTACACGGCCATCTTACCTCGGACAGCTTATGTTCCGTTCTCAATGGTAGCAGATGGAAGGTGAGTGAACAACTTAAACAAAAACACTCTTAACTCGATGAAATATTTACAAATTTACAAGCAGGTTGCATTATTACCTTATAGCACATAGGCTTGAGACAACATTCTTGCACATTTTTAAATTAACGGGCCAAATCCGTCACATTTCACAGCCACATCTCTGGCGTTTATAACAAACCAAACCATTTGAAAGTTGGTTGAAAATTGAGCAAGTTAGAGTTGTTTAAGTAGTACATTCACCATTCACACCAGTGTTACGAAAGGTAAGACGGCCGCCGTGTAGGAACGTTCGTCCAATTGATGAACAGCGCGGGTAAGGCATCTAGCAATATATACAATATCTATGGTCGATATGTTCTCTGCTGTTTCCTGGACGCTAAACCAACAACAGCCTTCCCCGTCGTGAGTCAAGATGGGTGAGTCCATGAACGTTAAGTGACAGTGTGACGTAGATCTGTCAGGATTTTCTAATCCTAGAGTTTCACCTAGAGTCTATTTTCTAGCAGAAGCTAATGCAGGAGATAGGTGGAGGAGACTATTCTCATGTTCAGCCTGCATGAAAACCTCAGAATGATGGATTAGAATCAGAAATAATCATCAATAAAATACTACATCACTGTCACACAATCACTGCTTCTCATGAAAACAGTTCAAATGGCCTTCACGTTACCTCTGAGTTTATGGAATTTTAACTCCGATTTCTGAATAGGTCAAATAAGTAAACAGACTTTAATACAAGAGATCATAATGGCTTTCTCATAAGTGGTATTCCATAAGGAAACACTGTCAGTGTTTCAGTTTTGAACCAATCAATCATAGTTTGGACTGCATACATTACTTTAGCTCTTACAACTAGAGGATAAATGGCCAAAAACAGAAACATGTACTTTGTAGAACTACAGTTGCACCTTGGCAACATTAGCCTGTCCTGGCAGCGCTGGAGCCTTTCAAAATGTAATGGCTATAGACTTCCTTGACAGATACCTTGGCTGGAGCCATGATTAAAATTGGCCAGTCTCTCTGCAAGGATAATTTTTCAAAGAACCAAGTGAAATTAGCCTTTTGCCTACTGGATACATGCTGGCAGGATTATTAAAATGAAGGCTCCCACATTTTCACCTCACTGAAGATTGAAAAAAAAAGGAAGAAAGATTAAATTGCACATTTTAGCTAAGTTGAGACATCATGTTGTGTCACTGCTTGCCAGGTCAGTTTCTGGCTATTTTCATACATGTAAAACATGGACACTATAAATGTTCTCACTTTACAGGAAGCCGGTTTGGAAACTTCTTACCTGTAGCTTGTTGTTTTAGCCACTGAGGAAATACAGAGAGAACAAATCTGCTAAACAACGTTCTGCAAAAACAACTGAGCCAATCAGAGAAAAATACCCAACAAATTATTGATGATAAAATAGATTTTTTTTTCATTAAAAATAAGCAAGGACAAATACCAATGAGAATATCTCAGTGGCTTTGGCTCAACAAGCCAAAGGTTAATGTTTTTGCCTGTCTTTGCATATTTGTGTTTTTTTAGGTCAGTTAGTAAAATCTCTCCAGATGGACTTTATTGAGATCCTGTATTTTTAATGACTTTTGGGTTTAACCGAATTCCAGATGGCCGCCAAGGCCATCTCATCTTTGAAAACATAAAGTGGTTGAAACTCATTTTTTCAGGGGTTGAGCTAAGATTTTGTGTTGTAACATCAAGTGTTAAAGGTTGAATATGGAACAATTTAATAAAAAGCTATATTTAAATATATATATATATATACTTCCACGGGGCGTTTAGAGGTGTGCAGAATGAAGGGGCAGTATTTCCCTTAAAAGCTATATTAAAAAATAATCAAATATTTATTTTGGCGGGCACAACACTGGGGTTATGTTTACATCTACCAGCCAGTATAGGGCACCATTGTGGGTTTCCAAATACGGTAAACAGTCCGCTCAGCACAGCGAGGCTGGCACTGTGGAAAATGGCGGACTCCGCAAGTCAAGCAGCTGCTTCTGAGCCCAGAAGATGGCGTTATCCTTCTCAGAAGAGGAGCGACCATAAAAGATCTAAAACCAGAGTGAGTTTAGGTGAAGCCTACAACAGATGGACCCAAATAAAACATGTTGATGGCATCAAAACGCACACGGAAATGGCAAATGTTTTCATGGAGCTGTTGCAACTACAACCTCCACACACTAGATGTCGCTGTGGTGTTGGTGTTCCATATTCAACCTTTAGGCGTGCAGAATCTTGCAATTTCATGTACGATTTCATGTAATATACTGTTTAATTCAAAATTTGATCAAACTTCCTACTCCTTGATTTTTCAACGTAAGATGGTTTTAATTTAAAATTCTGGCGTGGAAGCAGCAGGTCACATGCAGCTTTTCAAATCAAGGCCTTTACTTTTACACCATTTATCTCTTATAATAGGCAGACTGGAGGTTGAGGTACAAGGTCACGGCCATTCGAGCTGCTATTACAAACTCGCCACCCGTCTCTGTGGTTCCAGTGCCACCTCAGGCAACACTAACAACATTTGAGTCAGTGTCTTTATCCGAGTTAGAAAAATTGGTCACTCAGCTCAAGCCATCTGGCTCCCCCTGTGATGTTTTGCCGCCTAGGATCTATAGGGAAGCTTTCCCAGTTTTAGGCCCTTTTCTTTTGGCAATTATAAATGGCAGTCTCACTTCTGGTGTGGTTCCGTCCTCATTGAAGAAGGCCGTTGTTCATCCTATGCTGAAAAAGCCTGGGCTGGAATCGACAATCTTAGCTAACTACAGGCCCATCTCGAAACTCCCATTTCTTTCGAAGCTGCTGGAGAGGGTCGTGTATTCACAGCTGGTAGCTTTCATGAACACTAATGATTTATGGGAGACGTTTCAGTCAGGGTTCAGGGCAGGACACAGCACTGAGTCTGCTCTTTTAATGGTTCTTAATGACACGTTTTTAGCTTGTGATATGGAGGATGATGTTGTCTTGCTGTTGCTGGACCTATCCGCAGCTTTTGACACAGTTGATCATGACATCCTTCTGGACCGACTGCAACATTGGGTGGGGATCTCTGGGCTGGCCCTCCAATGGCTCCGCTCCTACCTCCAAGGCAGGAGCTTCAGCGTCCGGATGGGTGAGGCTACGTCACCCTGCGTGAGACTCCGTTGGGGCGTGCCACAGGGCTCTGTCCTTGGTCCCCTCCTATTTGCAGTGTATCTGCTCCCTTTAGGGGTTCTCCTTCGTCGGCATAATGTGAAATTTCATTTTTACGCTGATGATTGCCAGATCTATCTTCCCCTCCGACGCGGGGAGGATAGATCTGTTTCTCCATTACTTGACTGTTTGAAGGACATTAAATTCTGGATGGCTTCTAATTTTCTGCACTTAAATGAGAGCAAAACTGAAGGCATTAAACTCAGAACCGGCAGAAGAGATAGCTCAGGTTCTGATGTAGATCTCGGCTCATTGGCCCCGTACGAAAAGACGATAGTCAGTAATCTGGGGATAAAAATTGATTCTTCCCTTAAGTTTGACACACAAATCAACATGGTTGTGAGGTCCTGTTTTTTTAATCTGCGAAGGTTGTCCAGGATCAAGCCTTTGCTGTCCAGAGCTCATCTGGAGTCTGTGCTGCATGCTTTTGTCCTGTCCCGTTTGGACTACTGTAATGCTTTGTATGCTGGTCTGAGTCAGCGAGCGGTGGCACGGCTGCAACTTGTACAGAACTCAGCTGCTAGGTTTTTGACAGGTACCAGACGCCGGGATCACATCACTCCAGTGTTAGATGCTCCGCACTGGCTCCCGGTGCAGTACCGAGCAAAATTTAAGATCCTGCTTTTTGTGTACAAGGCTCTTCAGGGCAGTGCTCCCCTTTACATTTCTGCACTTTTGCACAGGCACGTCCCATCTAGGTCTCTTCGCTCAGCTGAGCAGGAACTCTTGGTAGTCCCCCGATCGAAATACCGATCAAGGGGTGATCCTGCATTCTCTGTTTTGGCCCCAACTCTGTGGAACAAGTTGCCATTGAGCATTAGGCAGGCGCCATCTGTTCAAGTCTTTAAGTCTCGCTTGAAGACTCATTTTTATTTGGTAGCCTTTCAGCAGTAGGGTTTATGGTACTGGCTTGATGTTGTGGTTTTTAATGTTTTTTTAATTTGTTCTTATCTTTGTTTAATCGACAAGCCCCATCTTTTATTATTCTATTGTTTTTTATAATTGTTTTTATCTCTTGTTTTATGTTTTTATAATTGTGATTTTGTATTTATGTTTTTTGTGATGGTGTTCAGCACCTTGGGCTTCCGATAAGGTGGTGGAAGGCGCTTTATAAATAAAATTGAATTGAACTGAATTGAAGAATCCTTTCAAGGGATGACTCGTTGTTTCCAAGTCACAGCTTCATAAATTTCAAAGCAAAGTTAGTTTTTTGATTTTCCAACCAATCTGATAACTTACATGTGGTTTCTATGACAGAGACGGTGTCGCTCTCTGATTCGTCCGTGAATACGGCCGTCAGCAAGACTTCATATTCCGTAGAGGGACTTAGATCTGTGAGGACGTATCTGTTTTCACTTCCACTCAAGATCACCTGCAGTAGATAAAAAGTATAAACATCTCATTTCAATCAGAAAATTATCATGAAAAATCAGTAACTAAATGGCGAGGTTAATATTTCCATACTGCTGTTTATGATGTGATCTAGATGGTACAACACTGTAAGGATAAACTGTTCAAACTCACCATGTTTGTTCTATAATTCAGCCATTAGTAAAAATGTTACTGGACTTTTAGAAGAAAATAACACTTACTGTGAAAAATGGATGTAATAAATAAAATCCAGATGACGTATGATGTGAGTACTTTAATACACTGGTGATATTACATCTCCGCACCATCCCCGTGGTGGGGAACGGTGAACTGCAGCCGCGCTCGAGAACTATTTGGTGGTTTAACCCCCCAATCCAACCCTTTAGTATGAATGAATGCTTTGTGAGTCATTTTCTGTTCTGTGGAAAAAAAGCTCTCATGTTCATGTTTCAGGAAGTAGAAATTAGCTGGAGGAGTAGGGGGAAGAAACTGGCAGGATTTGGAGTCAAATTTAAAGTACCAAGTATTCATCACACACTGGTGAAATTCCATCTCCGCATTTGACCCATCCCCATGGTGGGGAGCAGTGAGCTGCAGCTGTGGCCGCGCTCGGGAACTATTTGGTGGTTTAACCCCCCAATCCAACCCCTTAGTGCTGAGTGTCAAGCGAGGAGGCATTGGGTCCCATTTTTTCAAAGTCTTTGGTATGACCCGACCGGGATTCAAACCCCGATCTCCCAGTCCCAGTGTGGACACTCTACCACTAGGCCACCGGAGCTGGTAACAAAAACAAGTTTTAGTTCAGAAAGCTGCTAGAAATAGAAAATAATTAGACAAATCAACTGTCAGAAAACATCAGAGGTCATTAAATTACAGCTTTATTCTAAACAAGTTACCGTAATTTCCAGACTATAAGCCGCTACTTTTTTCACTTGCTTTGGATCCTGCAGCTTATACTAGGGTGTGGCTTATCTATGTTAATATTTTTACAGCTAAAGGGGCGCAGTAGGAAGAGGAGTTAATTGGTTTTGAGAGCGACAACAAAGGAGAGAGAGTGGCTGACGAGGCCATTTTGGGCCTGTTCGTTTGAACACTGACAAAGAGGACTTCGGTGGTTTTAGTACGCAGGAGGATTGATGACTGACTTTTCTGGTATAGTAGGCTGGTTATTTTGATACAGTAAACGGTCGCGTTTCTGCACCTTTACTACTGTGTTACAGACAAGCACTTCTAAAAACAAACTAAATGTAGCGATTTAACGTTATTGCCTTGTCAAGTGCTGTAAGCTTTGTTTTTTGTTATACTGCACTACTACGGTATGACTGCAGGACGTGCGCTGGGAGCGCACTGTTGTGTTATTTGTGCACTGCACAACTGCTGTTCGTCATGTCAAAGATGTGAAAGTTTGATTGATTGATTGATTGATTGATTGATTGATTGATTGATTGATTGATTGATTGATTGAAAGATTTATTGTGTTTCTCAAATGTTAATAAATGGGACGCTTGGCGTTCCCAAACAGTCATCTCTGTCCTGGCAGTGCCCTCCGTGGTAGCAGGAACCCTTATATACGGTAATTAAACAATAGAACACCTGCGGATTTATGGTCAGGTGCAGCTTAGATATGGAACAATCTGTAATTTCCACCAAATTTAGCTGGTGTGGCTTATAGTCACGAATTTATGGTACTTCTGAGATCCAATTAAACTAAATTAACTCTTTAAGACACATGAAGGAAAATATACATCTCTCTCTCTCTCTCTCTCTCTCTCTCTCTCTCTCTCTCTCTCTCTCTCTCTCTTGCTCACTCTTTCGCCATTGGTGTTGCCAAAACTCTATTTTTTTATCCCTAGAGTGAATTTTCAGCTCTGATGCCTCTGAGCTAAACACAGACAAACACACTCACACTCACACACACACACACACACACACACACACACACACACACACACACACACACACACACACACACACACACACACACACACACACACACACACACACACACAGGGCTCTATCACTGCTTCCCAGCTGTCTCTAAACCCCAAATCATAGTAATAAAACAGCCAAGCCATTAATTTCTAGATTTATTTACCCATTATTTATATTCAACCATGCCAGGGGTTTTATTAGCTACCAGTGATGATGTTAAGCTTCTGTGTAAGTCTTTTAAGAGTACCGACTTCTTTCTTTATCTAGAGTTTAGCCTGTTGTTCTCCTAGAAAAGAGACGATAAGTGGACTTCTTGTTCGATAAAACACTCTAAATCTATTTGTGTTATTCATGAGGTAGTGATAAATTATGCATTCTGTTTACAAAACACATGTTAGTACAGCAGCGTAGAGCTGCCACCCACACAAAATAAAATTGGAGCGATATCACGTTATAACATATTAACTTTATTGTTCTAACAATATACTATCATGTTTGTACAATATACTATCACGTTTGTACAATATACTATCATGTTTGTACAATATACTATCATGTTTGTACAATATACTATCATGTTTGTACAATATACTATCATGTTTGTACAATATACTATCATGTTTGTACAATATACTATCATGTTTGTACAATATACTATCATGTTTGTACAATATACTATCATGTTTCTAACAATATAATTTTCATGGTTTTACAATATAATTATCACGTTTTTAAAAACGTGATAATTATATTGTTAGAACATAATAGTATATTGTAAAAACGTGATAGTATATTGTAAAAACGTGAAAGTTATATTGTTAGAACAATAAAGTTAATATGCTATAACGTGATATCGCTCCAATTTTATTTTGTGTGGGTGGCAGCTCCATGAGCTACCATGGAGGAGAAAAGCTGTGATTTCTCACATTGAAACATCTAAAATAAAGATTCACTGACCTCCTTTGTGTCACCACCAGCGAATGGTGCCCAGGAGAGTCTGTAGAGAACAATGTCCTTGGCTGAGTGATCCCAGCTGACCTTAAAGCTGTCGGCCTTGACATTGCTGGAGTGCAGGTTTAGAGGACCGGGGACTGGCGCTGGAAGAAACAAGGAGATGCTGTTTCCTGCTTTCTCTTTATTACATTTACTTCCTTACTGTTCCAATAATGCTTTTCTGATTGTGATGTAAGTTATTAAGGTGTTGTATGAAGCTGCTTTTCTGCCCAACAAATGTGATGCCCGAGTTGTAACTTTTATTTGATCATTTATCGTAAAAGCACATGTTTGAACAGTCTTGCTGTGACTCTAGAAGGTTCATCCCATTACATATTTGAAAAGTGCTTGCATATTTAATTTTATTCATAGGTCTTTTTTTGATAAACTGGTCCATTAAACAAAGTTTTCCAGGAGATAAATAAAAATCGACATGGTGCTGAGGACGCTCACTACACACACACACACACACGCACCTTTGGGCTGACGCAGCACATGAGCCTAAATGGGTGTAGCTTAAAAGAATATTTCTGCAAATCAATATCGGTGTGATGGAACAGTCAGGGACAGTGGGACGACCTTTTAATGTTACTGGGCAATTATGCTGATGTGTAAATGAGATGGGCAGACTGCCAAAATAGCAGAAGGACCAATAAGAGCAATAAAACTCAGCACAAGAGAACTCGTCTGGTATTGATAAAGCTGTTTCTGTAAACTGAGAAAAAATAGCTTCAGCACAGACAGAGAGTGGAAAACGAAATCCAGCTCCGGCACAATAAACTCACCAAAAAATATAAAACAAGATTAATAGAGTGTTGCTAGCTAGTAGTATAAATAATGTTTTAGGACTGGTTGATATGGCCTAAAATCAATATCACGGTATATTGAGGAGCTCACCTCGATAACGATAAATGGACGATAACTACATGATGATGTTTTTTGTACATGTATGTACAAAAACAAAAGTTGTCCACTAGATGGGGCTGTCACGTGTATCACGTTGAGTCACGTTGTCATGTGACTCCAGGTGGTACAGCTTCTTAAAGGGACATGAACGTCACCAACATACACACATCTTTTCATTTATTTTTAATTACTGAATTCATTGACATGGGAAAAATGATATCAGTTAGAGTCAGAAATTTATATAATGATAAATTTCGATTTATCGCCCAGCCCTGTTTGATAATTAAATAAATATTTGATAAATATTTAACATGCAAATTTGGAACAAAATTGGAACTTGTTTGCAAATACGCGCTAACCAAACATGTTTAAATGCTAGTAATTTAGAAAAAAAATGAATATACAAAATACTGAGCTAAATTTGAGCTTTGCTAAAGTTTCTCATCTGTCCTTCTGACATACAGTAATGGTTTCTTACTGGTAGTGAAGCCATCGGTGAGCGGTGCTGACTGTCCCTCGCTGTACAGGGCAAAGATGGCCACGAAGTACTCCATCAGGGATGTCAGCTCTTTAAGGTCATAGGAGGTCACTGGACCCACCTCCACCTGCAGGGCATGCACAGACATCCCACAGCCTCACAAACAGTCACCATTCTTTTATGTTCTGGTTTTTAGGGTTAGAGTTTGCTCAGGGTAACAAGAGAACTACATTTGACTCAGTTCTGCACACCTATGTATCAGTACATTTTTTAGATTTTTTAATTTGTCCTTAATATGTGATTAAAGGGGACATATTGTACAAAACTCCCCTTGCATTCTTGGTGCTGCCATGTGGGTCTCTAGTGCCACTATAAACATTCCAAATGTAAAAAAAAAAAGTCTGTGTTTTTGGTCAGTGGTTGGTTTTAGGAATTTTGTGCCTAACACAAGCTGTTTCTAAAAGTCCCCATTTGTGATGTCACAAACGGAGAAACTAGAACAGAACCACTTGGAGGAGAGAGGCTCTACTCAGAGCCCCTCCCGCTTCTCAGCTTATAGTAGCCAATCAGGGTGGGTGGGTGTGACCAGCATCAGCTGGTTTTCTGAAAGTTTCAGAGCCCTGAAACGGCTCATTCTGGAAGGTACTGAAACTGTCACGAATAAAACTGCTGCTTTATGCCAGAGGGATTTGAGGCAAAGAACTTCATAAACATGTTTTTATAGACCACAGATTTATTATAACCTAATAAAAAAGTCATAATATGGCTCTTTTTAAGGTTATCACACTGGCATGAAGAATTCATGAAAAAAATGTCCTCTTTGTTCCTCATATATCCTAGCCTGGTAAACTATCCAATACATGTGAATATATATTCTGGTCACAACCCATAGGGAAAGCTCCGCTGTGGGGCAAAGTCTACAGTTGTATTCCAAACTGTTTCCACATGCTATTGGACAGCGAACACAACGAGCTATGGATGTCAGGAAACGGGGCAGTCCGCCATACAAATACATACAAAAAAAGGACTTAAGTACCTCTATCTGCGCTTGATTCGAAGAAAAGAAACAAGTCTAAATAAAGTCGTTGCCAAAGCTGTTTGAAACGAGTCATCTCTATCTTGTTCCACTTCGTCGCATCATCCCCCCCACCAAACCGACAGAGCGCTGTGATTAGCATAACACGATACTGCTCAGGCCAATGGTAGACCTGCTGAGGCTCCTATGGAGCCTGGCTAGACCGACATGCAGAACAAAATCATTTTGTTTCCACAACTTTCCGTCTAGATTTGTAGGCTACATATAATCTTCTATTTCTTCTAATATGTGTGCATCTATTAACAGCTGCTTACAAATACATAACAATCATCTTAAACACGTAAAGACACTAAGACACACACCTCCTTAGTGACTTGTCCATCAGTCATGACCCACTTGATGCGGTAGCCCTTGACTTCACCGGATGCTGGGTCCCAGCTGATGTGGGCTGAGTTGTGAGTGATGTCAGAAAACTGGAGATTCTTGGGAGGACTCAATGGTACTAAAGACAAGAGTGGGTGGGTGAGAGAGAGAGAGAGAGAGAGAGAGAGAGAGAGAGAGAGAGACGGACTTGATTGAGTTCTTCAGTTGCCTCTAAGTTTTGTGAGTTTTTTATCTTCACTTTCAATATAAATCAACTGGAGACAGACTCAGAGCACTGTTTGTGTGAGAGCTCTTTCTTACACGTCGTTTCTCGACCTGTAGCTGGGTCACTGGTCTCCTCTCCGTACATGGCATAAACAGTGACGGCGTATTCAGTGTCAGGCATCAAACCATCCAGCTCCAGCTCCGTCACTGCATCGGCTACGCTGACCTGGGAACAGCAGCATGAACCAACTTAGGATCAGGTTTGCATTCATCAGTTTTTTTCTTTCCTGCACTACCTCCTTCCTGTCCAAGTCACCATCTTCTACAAGAGGGGCGTACAACACCAGGTAACCTGAGGCTCCGCCTACTCGGTTCCATCTCGCTGTCATGGAGCTTTGAGTCACATCAAGCAGCTGAAGGATGGCCACCGCTGGGAGAGCCACTGCAAAACACACACACAATTTTCCAATTTGCATTAAAACATTAATTTATTGAATTAAATAGTGATTAGAGAGGCTTTGTTCATCCGTCAGGATAACAGTTTAGTGTTTAATGCTGTGTTCTTAGATCGGGACGTTTCTCTAACAACATTTCTGCACATTTAAGAGTCAACTTACAGGTTGTTTCTGATCCTCTCAGAGCTTCACTCGCCTCATTTGCATACACGGCAAACACGGCGAGCTGGTACTCCGTCCGAGAGCTGAGGTTCTGCAACACCAGTGAAGTCTCACCGCCAGACACCACAGCCTGAGGTGGAGAAGGTATGAGTGTGAAGGCAGAACGGGTAGAAATATGAAAACAAAAAGGAATAAAGAAATGGGACAAAAATTGGCAGGAAATATGAAAAATTGGGTCAATAGATGGAAAGAATGAAAGAGGTAAATGTTTGAAAAGAGATGGAAAAGGGAAAAGAAGTCATATAAAATGAATGGAAACAGGAAAAAGGGGAGACAAGATTTGGTTTAAGGGGATAAAAACAAAAACATCCACAGCTAAATAATATTATTTTATCTGGATTCTGGAACAATAAAGTCTGACATTTGTGATAAAGATTAGGTTTGGGTTTAGTCAGCTGGAACAGCATCCTCACATTCCTTTCCTGAACATCTGGTCCCAGTAAATACACAAGATTTAAGGCTTCACTGCTCAGATGTTGTGGAAAACGAAGGCAGGTATCTGAATCAGCTGCAGCATCACTTTTATTGTTTAAGGTAGTTAACGTCATCAGTGATGGTGTTCTCAGATACTCACCTCTAGTGGTTCTCCTCCCTGGACAGGATAATAAACCACTCTGTATTTCTCCACG
The DNA here is from genome assembly GCA_006937985.1 of Aphyosemion australe. Lineage (NCBI taxonomy): Eukaryota > Metazoa > Chordata > Actinopteri > Cyprinodontiformes > Nothobranchiidae > Aphyosemion > Aphyosemion australe. The sequence goes on along the minus strand of SSNS01000100.1, from coordinate 1,525,941 downwards.
TTTCCAGGAGCAGGACTCCATGAGACCCGAAAGCTTTGGCCGGTGACCTCTGATGTCACCAGGTTGAGTGGCATTCCTGTTTCCTCTGGTACAAATTCTGGAAAAAAAGGAAAGAAAGTAGCAAATATCTGGTGTAAAAGTACAACTGCAAAGTGTAGGTATTGACAGTCAGGATGTTGTAAATGAGTCGTCCACATGAAGATGGAACTGTAATATCAAAACGTGGGTTTATTTCAGATTCTCTTCTCTGTTCGGTTTCTTACTCTGCTTGATGTCTTTGTCTTGCTGCTCCACTTGCTCACACACTATTTTTGTCAATCCCTCGACTATAGAGCTCATAATGTTGAAGTCAGCCACGTTGTAGACATGAGTGTCCTCCGGTTCTGAGGCGATGGAGCGCAGCTCGTTCTCGTCAGCGTTCTTTACACCTGGAAACCAAGGAAACCATGAATTTAAATACACCGTCTACAAGGAACAACGTTTGTAGTAGAAATGAATTTTTCAGCTCAACTAGACACTTTTCTAATTAATGTTCTAAGCAGAGAAGGTCGTTAAAGGAATTATTAAAAATGTTTTGTATTTTTCTTAAAAGAGTTTGAGAAGAATTACTTGTTCTTTGAATCATCTAAGTTTGGTGATTTCATTCTGACTAGATTGATAGGCTAATGGCTAGTTACTAGGGCTGTAACAATATTGGCAATATGGCAATATTGTCGTAGTAAAATGGCCACAATATCGTCGTGGTCTTGTCACGATATGTCAGTCCGCTCCACCGGAGCATAGCCATGTAAACTACATAGACCATGAATCTTTGCTTCCACGTCATCGGCCAGTTCGCCAGTGGGAGTGCGTGCAGCCCACACAGCAAAGATAAACAATCATGGAGGATGGAGGCTACAGCGGTGAACGCAGCACGAAGGATTCCAGTCAAAGTATTTTATGTTGTGAGTCGTATTATTGTGAGCATAGCCACAATATCGTGAGCCTTCACACAATATCGCAATAAATATCGTATCGTGAGATTTGGATATTGTTACACCCCTCCTAGTTACAGTAAGGCCAAGATCAAAATGGGTCACCATCAACTCAAAACAACTTCAATCTCAAAATGACTTAACATTCGGTTCACAAAAATGTTCTTTTATTAACTTTTACACTGTTGCTAGTTTCACATAACCCTGATATTTAGACATCACTTTATGAAGATTTTGCCAGAAAAGACCCAGGCTGCACCTTAAAGTGACTGTATGTATTTTTCCAGGTGATAGGGGGCAGTACATACCTAAATCATTGCAAGCAAGCGTATTTTTGTGTTGGAGTAAGACCTTAGCAATGGATTAGCCTGGCCTGCCAGACTCTCCCTCTGATGGTAAATGGCCTGTATTTGTGTTCTTAGTGTTCTACAACCCCCCAAGGCGCTTCACAACACAATCAGTCATCCACCCATTCACACTCACATTCACACACTGGTGGGGATGAGCTACGATGTAGCTACAGCTGCCCTGGGGCGCACTGACAGAGGCGAGGCTGCCGAGCACTGGCGCCACCAGTCCCTCCGACCACCACCAGCAGGCAAGGCGGGTTAAGTGTCTTGCCCAAGGACACACAGCAGCATTCTCTGGCCGGAGCCGGGATCGAACCTGCAACCTTCCGATTACTGGACAACCCGCTCTACCTCCTGAGCTACTGCTGCCCTGTCCTTCCACAGAGGAAGAGTCTGGATACTCAGAGGCAGAGAGCACCATGAGGGGCGGGACTAGCCAGCTCAACAATAACCAATCAAAAAAAAAAAGGTGGAAATGATGACTGTTTTGCGCGACGCTGTAGTTTTTTAGCTGTAGTCAAAGATGGCATCTGGCGTACACGTGAATGATAGTTGTCTGTAGTAAAAACTTAAGAGTCCAAGGAGTTATAACCAATTCTGTATTAATATTCGAACGAAAACTACAAGACAGGACAGTTTTCGGCAGATGTGTGGGTTAGAGTTTGAGGAGCGCTGCTAACAATCTCCCTCTCACTGTTCACGCTGAGCTGCACTGCAGTTAACCCCAGCTTTCCAGCTTCTTGTTGCTCCATTAGCGCAAGTAACGGTGACACCACAACCACAACAGGGTTTGAATACATCCCCATTTTCTTAGCAACAAGTGGAGCTAGCTGGTATATTAAACTTTTTCCAAATCCACTTGGTAGCACGGCGCAAACATCTTTCTTTAGAAGAAAGGCTTTTAGCGCTAATTCTTGTTGTGGTTTTAAAGACATGTCCAAGTCATTTAGAACAGAGGAAAGAGCCGCAGCGAGCTCCGCTTCTTACGCCATCTTTGTTGTTTATGAGAAACTGAGCGTTGCGGAGTGTGACGTATGCTGCTCAACGCTGATTGGCTCAGTTAGAATTCTCAGGGGGTGGGGTTATTTGAATGGGAGCATTACCAGCATAGACATGAATATGTAGATGTATTTTTCAACAACTGGGCATCATTTCCATGGATATTTCCAGGGATTAATGGTAAAAACTACACATTGTCTCTTTAAGAGCTAGCTACTCAAATAAGCACAAAAATCTGTGCAAATAACTGTAATATTATAATGTAATAAAATGTTTAGATGGGTAGTAATTCTAATTTGATCCAGTCTTAACAGAAGCTATATACAACACGTAAGATATTAATTCTTCATGACATTTTCATAGAAACCCACTTTAAAAGATCTCAAATACTGGATTATTGTTGGAAGAAAGCTGATAATTATTTATGAAACTGAGAAAATGAAAGATGACGTGCTCTTACCAATAGCAAACAGCTCGACACCAGCCTTTCTCAGGCTTTCTGCTGGTGGTATCACATCATCCTGGGATTTTCCATCTGTGATGAGGATCCCAATCTTTGGCACACCGACACGAGAGCCAGATTCAGGCTTGAAACAGTTTTCCAGGATAAAAGTCAACGCTAGGCCTGTGGAAAGCATCACAGCACAGAAGGAATTCAGGTGAGTACAGGTAAAGGTGGTGATGCATGACAAATGAAAACATTTATAAAAAACCATCAGTCATAAAGAAAATACAGATGATGTCTGGAAAGGAAGTGTGGATTACCAGGTTATCTTTAAGCATTTTACAGGAAGAATCAGTAGGATAAGGACAAAAGTGAGCGAGAGCAGAATCAACTCTTGGTAAAGGTTTTTAAAAAATAATCTCACCACAGGGCGTTTACATGTGTGCAGAATGAAGGTACAGTATTACCTTTAAAATATATTTTAATAAAAAAATAATCAATTATTTAATTTGACGGGCACGACACTGTTTATGTTTACATCTACCAGCCAGTAGAGGGCACCGTTGTGATTAAAAGTCTGCTCTGCAAGGCGAGGCTGGGACTGTGTAAAATGGCGGACTCGGCAAGTCAAGCAGCTGCTTCTGAGCCCAGAAGATGTCGTTATCCTTCTCAGAAGAGAGCGACCATAAAAGATCTAAAACCAGAGTGAGTTTAGGTCGTCATTGACACGGTGCTGGCTGCTCACTTCACGTATCAGCAGCAAACCTGGCATCCCGACGGCTGGAAACCTTGTTCTATTGTTGCAACTACAACCTCCACACACTAGATGTCGCTTTGGTGTTCGTGTTCCAGATTCAACCTTTAAAATAAATGCATCTTTATTCATATCTATTACCTGTGAGAGTGTTTCCTCCTTTGTAGGGCAGGTTCTTCACCGCATCAATGACTGCATCTTTAGTGGAGTAAGTATTTAGATGCCACTCTATTCTGGGATCGCCGCTGTACTGCGCCAGACCTAAAAAACAAACACATTCATATCGACACCCTGTCATGTCCTCCTGTTACTCAAACTAACTAACAAAAGCAAATTCTGAGTGATTAGGAGTAAAAATAACTTTAATGATGATACTTCTTAAGGAATAGTGGCTGTAGGACTTACCTATCCTTGTCTTATCGATGCCGATATCAAAGGCATTGACCAGATTTTCTAGAAATATCCGGACCAGCTTGAAGTTGATCCTCCCAATACTCCAAGAACCGTCAACCAGGATCACAATATCTGCAATGGCCTCGGTGTGGCACACAAACTGATCGGCTAAAAGACAGAGAGGGAGCCAGGTTAGACTGCCACACTCACAAATACATGAAAAAAAGAATGAATAAATACTTCATAAATATAAAACTTAAATTATAACTACCAGGAGTTAAAAATAACAATATAATCAACATGCAGTTGGGAAAAATCAGTCACAAGTCAATAAAAACATTGTATTCAGAACATTTATGTGAGTGCAAACAGATCAATATATCTTCTGTTTTTTTACCCTACACTTAAAGGTGTGGGACATTCTTTTAAATCAATACATTTGCAGTGGTGTCTATAGGAATGAATGACGTTCTCTGGGGAAGAAAAACACCGGTGCACCAATTCCAAATTGCCACATCACAGCTGAGCTTCAGACGGCAGGTTTTGGAGTCTTATTTCCTGATATGTGGACATCTCTCCTCTGATTGGCTAACAGCAACACGACTCTACCACTGACTCTGTTTGCTCTGCAACGTTGATGTTTTATCTCCACCAATAACACAAGCCTGGAGGAGTTCTGCTGTGTGGTGGAGTTGCTAATGCTAACGGGTAGCTTCTACTAGCCCAGACGTTCTCTGCTGTTTCCTGGACGCTAAACCAACAACAGCCTTCCCCGTCGTGAGTCAAGATGGGTGAGTCCATGAATGTTCAGTGACAGTGTGACGTAGATCTGTCAGGAATTTCTAATCCTAGAGTTTCACCTAGAGTCTATTTTCTATCAGAAGCTGATGCAGGAGATAGGTGGAGGAGACTATTTTCATGTTCAGCCTGCATGAAACACTCAGAGTGACCCGTTAGAATCAGAAATAATCATTAAAACATGGTTTTTCAGTGAACCACACCTTTAAAAGATTTCCCATCTTTGATGTAGAAACGATAAAACATTCTGTGAACTCTGTGGTATTCTTCATTGTCATCTTGGAATTTACATCCATTTGACTATTTTTATGGGAGGATCGACAAACTAAAACCTCCCACATAAACATGATGCTTTGGATAGATGGGAGTTAAAATTGTCAGGATTAATAATCCAATGTGTAAACACACACACACACACACACACACACGCACACCATAATTCAGATAAATGCTTATCTTGTCGTCCCTCCTTATATTTGATCCAGAAGATGGTTTTATCCACTTAAAGTTGTGTCATAGATAAGTTTCTGATCCGACATGTAAAAGAGCCAAAAGGTGCTGACCATCAGATTTATGTCTCAGAGAAGAACAGCGATAAAAGAGAACGCTGACAGAGCCGTATGTTTTCAGGATGGTGTTATAAATCTGCATAGATAATTCAGTCAACCATAATAAAACAATTCCAAACTGAACACAAGGAGTCATGGTGAGTGTTTTAATATTTTCATTGAGACTTACATTTTTGTTTCTGCTTATTAAATAAATCAGTTATGATTAGTGCTGAATGTTGGCTATTTCCTGTTAATTACAACAACCTGAAAACCGTCTGGATTTAAATACCAAGTCTGTACTTGGCTTTGGACTAGCAGCTGTCACATTGTGTGCACCACCTGGGCCATTTGTGCCACTGAAAGATCCAAGTGTAAAACTCAAAGCTAAAAACAGAAGTTTAAAGTTATTCAAACTTGTAAAAGCCACGTTTGTCAGCATTAAGCCACACAAGTATTAAATTCACAAAGTGGTTTTCCAGACAGAGCCGTCTGCTGTCTCTGACTGTTTGAACCATCCATCTGCTAAAAGCAGCAGATGAAAAAGACTAGAGAGACAGAGCTGATGACAATCTTTGGTTTGATGGTGCTTCACAGGTGAGACTGGGGTGTAAAGAAAATGTTTGGAAAAGACAAAAAGACCCTTCAGAGTCTTCCCAAAGGCATGCTTTATAAACATGACAAATCCATGACTATTGAAAAGTGTTGTGCCTAAAGAAAGGAGCTGCTTTAAGAAGAAGGAAAAAGTCTGTTTTGTTTTTTGTTAAATGGGAAAAGCCTTTCAGTGTCAGACAATCCAGCTGGTAAACAGAGGATTAGAAGGTCGGTGATTACGGCTAATTACAGCTCACTGGTCATTCCTAGCTTTAGTGTTTGCAGGGTGGTAAGAATGTCAGACATGATGCTAGTGTTTTACCTCTAAACCAACAATCACTGTTAACCCGTCCTTCATATTATCCCCAATAACATCTGTAAACTGTCTGGTCAGCCGAAGGAAACTGGTTCATTTTCCTACAGTCTGAGATTTTGTCCCCTTGCTTCAACATCAGTAATGTCGAAAACCAGTTAACACTAAAAAAAATAGTTTTCAATTTATTAAAGCATCTGTGTGTACATCAAACAGATATTTCTAGGTAATTATATCCTCCAGTTTTATTTAACAACAAGATTTCTTGTTGCCAACATGTAGATTATTGATTCATCACCTAATAAAACCCAGAATTAGTTCAGGTAAATGTGACAAATCACTTAGAATGTGTGCTGGTGAAGGTTTTCAGTCATCCAGGTCATGGATCTATCCGCCCTCCCAAAAAATAGCATCAACATCGCCTCGTTTTTAGAAAAAACTCCATCCACACGTAACTGCATAAGTGCATTGTTAAGCACATTCATAGGCATGCCAGACCTGTAGGGGGCAGTAGTTCCCCGAATCCTATCCATTTCATCTTCCTGCTCAACTTCAACAAAACATGAAACATGGCACCTAGCTCGCTTGTGTGGACCGATAAGGAGGTAGAATCACTCTTAAATCTAGTCTTGGAGTATAAAGTCAACAAGCGTCAAAAAGTGCTTGGACGACTGATAACGTGAGCACCGCTCTGAGGGCATCCATGTTGTAGCGTAAACACAGGTCGCACATGGGCCGTCAGCATTTTTGTTGCACAGTGACGTTGTGAAACCTAAAACTCCGGTTATTTCTGTCCACACAGAAACGCTGAAAACAGAGAAAATGCAAATCTTCACTTTGGCCGGAGTTTTTAAAACGATTCGTTTTTGTTGCGTAAATCTGCGTTTTTGTGTGGATGACAGGCCGAATTGTAGAAAAATATCTTAGTTTTGGGAGATACCCGGCTACGTGCGTGAATTTTGAACATGCTTAAACATTTTGAGCACCAGATCAGAATAAATGCACCTGAAACCTGTCTCAAACCCCTCTCAACTGCTTCTCAACTTAGTCTCTGCGAGCAAGAAATAGAGAAATTCAGGCCATGTAGAGCATAAAATGCAAATAATCCCAACATGATCAGAAAAAACACTGATGATTTATATCTACAACTATAAAAGTGTTTTACTGATATTTGAGCTGGATTGTCTTGATTTAAGTGAGAATGATTAGGCTTTTTTCAGCCACTGTCAATTCATAGTTAATGGAAGCTTTGTAGGCATGACTTAGTGTTAGTGAGGGATGCCTGGCCACAAGGGGTGGGGCTCTCTCCTTCTTCTTTGCCTCTTTCATCCTATTTCATCATCCTTCCACTTGTTTAACTTTTTACTGGGTGTGACGCTGCTAGCATAGGACCGGTCCTCTGTACTCAGTCTCTTGTCCATCTCTGATAAACCAGCAGCCATCTGAATATTTCTGCAGATGACAGGATTCTGATTTCTACTGAAACAGTGAGGAACCGTTGAGGTACAGTCCCCTGGGAGGCTCCTGTGGTCCCTTCAGTCCCACAAACGGAGGTGTGTCTGTGCGATAGTCATTAATCCAGGTGATTGTGGAGATGTCCACCTGTCTTCTTTAGTTTCTTACGTAAAGAATCAGGCTGAATTGTATAAAATGCATGGGTTCCAGCACTAGGATGATGCAGCACAGGGTCCTAGAAGGTGGTTGTTTTTTTCTTTCAGGAGGACCAATAACTTTCCTGATGTTAGGACAACAGGTCTGTAGTCACTAAGGACAGATGGATGAGATTTTTGAGGTACTGGAACAAGCAGGATGTCTACCACAGCACTGGAACTTTATCCTGGGTCCCATTAAAGCTGCTATAGCAAATATGGAAAACAAATTAGCTTGTTTCCCAAAAAGAAAAACACCATTTGAAGTCACAGACAACAAACGACGTTTGGACCTAGAAAACGGCCACTGGTGTTAACGCTCTCTCGTTTCTGCTGGTTCTGACAGAAGCGTCTCAGGGAAGATGTGGGGGAGCAGCAGTAGCTCAGGAGGTAGAGCGGGTTGTCCAGAAATCGGAAGGTTGTTGTATCAATCCCAGCTCCCGGCAGAGAACTCTGCCGTTGTGTCCTTGGGCAAGACACTGAACCCACATTGCCTGCTGGTGGCGCCCGTGCTCGGCAGCCTCTCCTCTGTCAGTGTGACCCAGGGCAGCTGTAGCTACACTGTAGCTCATCATCACCAGCATGTCAGTGTGTGCTGTGGTGCTGCAGCCTTGCTCCAGTTTAGTCTCTTTTCATCATGAACCTCAGGGGGATCAACGTGTTGGCGTGAAAGTGGCTGTTTTCACATTTATTCTCCTTAAATTTGTTTTGTACCAAATGACTTCAGGGGGGTTCAGGTCTCATCTCCAGGCAGACCAGTAAAATAACTGCACATTTAGTTCTTCTGCTACCAGATTGTTCCTCAATCCAAGATTACAGTCAAAACGGTCCTTTGCTTTCTACTTTCAGATATTGTTTCTATGTCACTTTGAGAATCCAGTGGACTTTTTCCTGATGTATCCCTTTATCTAAGTCAAACAGCCCAATACATACTGATGTAGTGATGTTTTTGATTTGAACTCAGGCAGCTTCTGCAACCACCTCCCTGTAAACCAAACACCACATTCTGGGTTTTGACTCTTTCTCCCACCCTGCTGAAGTGGTTTCCCTCATAAAAACAAAGACAATCATATTTACGTCTGGAACGGCTCACTCTAACATCGTATCAGGAGTGTTATTTCATCTAAAGATTGTTTTGACATTTCAAAGTGTAATGTGACTAAGACTGAGATTACTTAGATTATTATAGTAAGATTCTGACCCAAGACACCACTGGTCTCCTCCTGGATCCCCTGTAATTCAACTCCAGAGTAGATGATAGATCTGGATCAGTATCGGCTCCCTTAAAGCTGTTCTTCTCAGCTATTCTCACTGACTACGTACAGCTGCACTTTTGCTTATCGGTGTGTTAAACTCCTTAATTTTGCAGATGAAATAACTCATCAAACTCATCACAGGTGGGGATGAGCCTGCTAAACAGGGACAATAATAACAACAATAATAATAACGCTGCAGAGGTGATCATGGACTTCCAAATACATCCTGTCCCTTTAGGCCCCTTCATCCTTAGGAACTTCCATATGGAGACAGTGTCATCCTTCTACCTGCTCCCCTCCCAGGGTCTAAATATGAGGTCCCTCATCAACCAGTGGAAGATGGTCTTCCTGCAGTAGGTGAAGGAGCTCAAACCTTCAGAGTTTTTTTTTTCTTCCAGCTATCATTAAATCCATCCACTTCCATCTGGTTTGCTGGTGCCACAGACATTGTGGAAACTACAGAAGGTCACCAAAGTGATTGGCTGCAAGCTGCCCTCTCTCTAGGATCTGCTCACCTTTAGGACCTTGAAGCGAGCCAGAAAGATTGCTGCTGAACCCTTCTTCCACCCTGGAAATGAACTTTTAAAGCTAACCGCTCGCTAAAGTCCATGGGACCAGTATCATAGTAACAATTTGTTCCCATCAGCTGTTTGACTATTAAACCCTCTCCCCAGAACCTGCATATTTATAGTCACTCTAACTTCTGTTTACACTTTGGATGGTTTGCACATTGTGGTAAATGTGTGGATCGTTATTGGTTTTTGTGCATCTGTTATGTGTGAAGCACTCTGAACATAGTCAACAAGATACTTTGTTTGTATAAATTTGGAAATAACCCTGATTCTGATTCCTGGGTTGATTATTTTCAGTGAATGTGGCACAAATGTAAACATGCAGCTATGTTTCAGATTGGAAATTAGAATATCAGCGATTTTAATAGTTTCTCAAAACTGAAGCAATCACAGCAAATTCACCATGCTCAAATTAACACTGTCAGACTTGATTTCAACACTTTTTAATATGGGTCCACAACAGTAAGAGTTAACTTAACTCTTTTTGGAGAGTTGGTGCTTTAACTCTGATTTAGTGTCAAAAACCAACTCTTCTGGATTTGACAATTTAACTCTAGTGTTAGAGTTAATATACTAACTCTTAGTGTTAGTGTTGAGCATGCTGAGTTTGCTGTGTAACAGCCACACTGAAAAACACCAGCTAACTCATGCCTTGTACACCTCATGACTGCAGACAGCCAGTGAGAGAAGAACACAAGGAGCAGACCATTTAGAGCATTTAGTGTGAACCATGCTCCACTTCTTTATTGTTACAGAGGAACGGCACAGCGGTCCCATTCCTTTGACCAACCTCCTAACTTACGGTACCAACATGACCAAGGCAAGGCCGTATCTACCATTGAGGACACCGAGGCCTGGACCTCGATATTTTTCTGCGGTGTATTTAACACATAATTAACAGAATAATCTCAAAACGCTTGATTGGTGACGGTGGAGGCACTATAACGCGAGGCAGCCAATATGATGACACAGCACAGCCTGTTTGCCAATAAAGACGAGAAGAAGCAGGAAGATGAGAGTTGATGACTGTAAAACATAGCAGAGGGAACCAGCTGGAAACACTTAAATCCCGTTCTTCTCCAGATACCAACTAAACTTACTTTCATTGATCATCTGCTAAGCTTAGTCGTTTCTGCCCACTGACGATGTAGTTTGATTTGTTTGTGCTATTTAGCGTTCCCCCTATGGCAAACAATTGTAACATTTAATTGACAATCACATCTTAGTATTTCACTTTATATACAGCAATAATAAAATTTATCCCAGTTCAAATTCTATTCTTACTAGTCGTCATTGAAAATAAAAATATCAACAGCTATCTTGATACCAGTAGAAATTATATTGAAGGATTTGACACAGTCCAGCGTGTGAATGTGTGTGTGAATGGGTGGATGATTGATTGTGTTGTGAAGCGCCTTGGGGGGTTGTAGAACCCTAAGAAGGTGCTATACAAATACAGACCATTTACCATTTACATAATAACATTTGCACTAGTTGGAATTAAGTTAGAGAAAATCTCATTCTATTTATTGGAATAATAGCTGTTGCTAACTTAATAGTAAAACTTTATTTAAATCTGAAAAAAATCTGTATTTTTTTAGTTATCACAACATAGTAATATTTTAATTCCCCTGACGCTTCAGATGTGTCACTCTCCATGGATTTACTCACAAGTGCACATATAAAAATCACGTCATACACATACAAGTCACTTTAGTTTTAAATAAATGATTCAATTTGAAATCAGTTTTGGTCTTCAGTTTGGTCTCTATACTTTGTAATCAATGTGCACAGGATAACGGCTGGTGGACCTCTGTAATTTTGAATCTCTGGATACAGCCTTGAATATGACACAACAAGTAACACCACATTTGCTACCGCAGATGAAGTAATAACTAAGAACAACACAACCGCCCCAAAATAAACATGCATAAACACCCAAAATAGAACAAACTAACTAAAAACATGACTACCCACAATGCACCTCACCCACTGCAGCTCCTGCAGCTCTCTGCAGCCAATCGGTCACTACCAGTCCAACTTTTAGAATAAAGGGGTGGAGTCTGCGAAATAACTCTGCAGGTGTTATAGCCACTGTGGGAGTTCAGAGTTAAGTTTTCAGGAGTTATTTTGTCCAAAACGACTCCTCCAGAGTTAATTAGGAAACATTCCTTTTTACCATTTGGGTTTAACTCTCCTGTCAGTGTTACATATCAACTATAAAACTCTTTTAGTGTTAAATTAACTATTCTTAGTGTTTAATTGGACCAACACCCCAAAATTAACACTTTTAAATTTGCTGTGATTCAAAGCACTATCTACAGCCGGTAAGATACTGATTATTCACAACATGAGTCACTTCAGAACATCTGAACTCACATTTGAACCTTAAATCAAGAATGCATATGAGTAGAAAACAAGGGAACCGAACCTGCAAGCACTGAGATGGGAACAGACCGAACATAACTGCTAGCAGATGATGTGACAGACTGTCCACCTGTTACCCACGAGAATAAGATTGGTCCCATTTTACAACTCGTAGCCCACAGTGCAGACTGCAGAGCTGTTAGCCACGAGAGCCAATAGCTGAGCTACCGGTCATTCGAGGCCGTTTGCTCAGCAGATTATTTGCTGTGTGCGCCTAATTTTCACTGAGTTTTCTGCCTCACGAGACGCTGAGGTGGTAATCAAACCGGTTTGATACTTTCCGCCCCACGGGGGGCAGAAACTCGCCGTGTGCGCACTACGTGAGCTGTTGGCTGAGCTGAAATGTTCCAAGTGACCAATCACAGTGCGTTCTCCCCTCACGTGATTCCAAGGTGGCAGCCTCCTGTCTGCATGACGGAAAAAAAAAAACAGTGACTTTAAGCCCTTTTTATCACCATGCCGGCAAATCAGCGCAATATTACCGCAACGTGTAATGAAAATGAAAGTAAACACACGCTTAAGTTTCACTTTTGTAAACAAGACCAGCTGAGAAACTGGAGTGATGCGGTGCTCCGGGAGCTTTTCTCTGTTAGATCTGCAGCTCAGATCACCTGACAGCTCACAGGGATGGTGGAGGACAGACACCTGCGTAGCTTCGATCGCAATAAAAAGCAAGTTATGTCCAAGATTCAAGGAAGTCCACGACACGCGCTTAAGTTTCAGCTGAGATGATCATTTGGAGCGCGTTCTCCCCTCACGTGATTCCAAGGTGGCAGCCTCCTGTCTGCATGACGGAAAAATAAACAAAACGGAGACGGAGCTGGATATGGAGGAAATGCTTATACTTGTTTTGCTGATGAGGCGTCGTCGCCACTGTCATAAGCCCTTTCTATAAAACAATGCCGCCAATTTGCCGCAAAGCCGATGCGGCATCTGGGAGCCTAAGGTCGTTTATAAGAGCTCAGACCGTGGCGGTAATGTTGTGCAATCATGTCCGTTTTATAAAAGATTACACGATGGCAGCATAAAGGAGGTATAGGGGCGGTCTCTGCACTGCTTAAAGTCTCCGTTTTGTTTATTTTTCCGTCATGCAGACAGGAGGCTGCCACCTTGGAATCACGTGAGGGGAGAACGCGCTGTGATTGGTCACTTGGAAGATTTCAGCTCAGCCAACAGCTCACGTAGTGCGCACACGGCGAGTTTCTGCCCTCCGTGGGGCGGAAAGTCAAACCGGTTTGATTTTCACCTCAGCGTCTCGTGAGGCAGAAAACTCAGTGAAAATTAGGCGCACACAGCGAGTAATCTGCTGAGCAAACGGCCTCGAATGACCGGTAGCTCAGCTATTGGCTCTCGTGTGCGGCAGGCTTTAGATGCTAAAACCACGTGGCTCCAACACAACACAATGAACTTGTGTAGGAGTGCAGCAACAGGAAAACAGGAAAAGAGCAGAACAGGACTGAAGTGAGTTATAAAGGTCTCAGAGCAGACAAAGGCTGCATACAGAGGAGTAAAAGCACACTGTAGGCTATATGTTGTGTCCCTACAGAGAGAAGATTACTTAAAGCAAAGCTGATTGCTTTCTAATTTCCTCCTCTCAGGAGCCGACACACACTCCACGTTATGAATACAGCTGATAGAGATGTTAATGCACAATGCACAAAAGAAATTAATATGGGTCTGCACAAAAGATCACAACACACACACACACACACGCACACACACACACACACTTATCTTGTTTAAAAACTTTCCGAACAGTTTTTCTCTCTGTCTCTCTCTGTTCTCATTAACAGTAGCTCTTCCCAGCCGGGTCTTGATTTATTGCTGACCTCTATTTAGCCAGGGATCAGACAGAGTGTGCTGTCATTTCAATCTCTCTCTAGTTAAGTTTTATTTCCCTCGTCACTGTGATTGTGTTTCAGTGTCTGGAATTAACGCTGAGGGTAGCGACAGGCATACAGATAAATGGGCAAGAGGAGCGACACTCCCCACAGAGCGAGGCTTTTCTCTTGTTCTCTAATACTGATGGATTCCTGGAGGAATCCGCTTTCAAAAGAGCACTTCACCTTTAACCCTGAAATTCTAAATTCTTTCAAAAATAATTAGGCAGTGATTCCCAAAAGTGGAACAAGTAGATATGTTTGATTTCAACATATTATGAGAGAGAGATGTCAGCTTTGGAGAATTAATAAAAGTGGAAATGATATTGTGGAGTTGGTGAACTGCTCATCTAAAGGTCACGTCTGTTGGATTTCTCAAAGTATCATTTCAGGAGGAAGAGTGATAAGATCCATTCGTAGGCCTGCTGTCTGTGATGAACGTCGAAAATAAACTGAAGCACTCTGGTCCATCTTTGTCTTTGTTATATTTTACACCTTGTTTAAACAGTCGGTTGCTGCTTGATTATTTCCCGAGAGCTGCTGGTGTTTACGTCTGCAAGCTGTGAAAAAGTCTTCACCAAAAGAGGGCAGGCATGTCAGGAAAAGATGAAACTTTTCCAACTGTAACTTCTTGTTGAATCTACAAATAAATTGACAAAAACGATTGTAACATCCCATTGTTGCTATTTTACATCAAGAATAAATTCAAAAACAGCAGTTAGAGCAGAGCTAAAGCAGCATTCCGCAACTTTGCAGTCGCCCTCTAGAGGCTTGCTGCGTAACGTCACTGTCGTAACATTAAATCTCTCTCTGGGGCATAAGAGGCATGTTTACATTCCTAATGTCAGGCAAAACAACAAAAACAAACTTTTCCACCTCCACACATTGAATAAATAGTTTTATCAGGACTGTATAACAACTTTATGCCCGACCAAACACAATAACCCTGGTGAAATCATTTATTACTTACCTAGCCATTAGCAGCACGGCTAGGTCAGAGTCCGTAGTTCATGCTGTTCTTTCTAAAAGAGCTCTCCAGCGAGGAAAAGACGGCCCAATAATAACTCTGGTCTTTGCTCTTGCTCTATCACGTTCTCCTTTTCTTTTCCTAGATTCCTCTGATAAGGGATTTCTAGCTTTCTTTGGTGAATCTGCCGCTGCTACAGCGAGTCTACGTTAGACAATTATGGCAAGCCAAAGGGATAAAAAAATGCATGTTCTAAACTCGCATTATGTCCGCCAAAACGCTCGTTCAAGACGTGCGTTTTGGCGGACATAATGCTCGCTTTAGAACACGTGAGTTTTTGCCCCCTTTGGCGTCAAAACGCACGTTCAAGACGCGCATTTTGGCGGACATAACGCGCGTTTAGAACGCACGCTTTTTTTATCCCTTTGGCTTGCCATATTCTGCCGTAAAACGACACCCAGTCAGTA